>NHNW01000032.1:0-460419 GCA_002786025.1 Zasmidium citrigriseum | reverse complement strand
TTCGAATGTTACTCCGGCTTCTTATAATACTAAGATTAGCTTACTTACCGATCGACTTTATCGTATAGAAATCGCTATAATATAACGCTAGTACCTAAGTAGAGTAATACTACTTAACCCTTAAGCTACGGATTAGATAAGGAATATCTCCGGCGGATATAATACTAGAGTCTTCGCTATATAGTAGAGGAAAGCTCCTCTAATAGGTCCTACTATAGCCGATAAGTACTAGAACTACGGGGAGCTAGGTTATACTAGAGCTACCTATAAGATATTTAAGATATTCCTTAATACCGGTTACTACTATCTACTAGATAACAAGTAGTACTTAGGACCTAAGGGTAGCTATAACCCGAAGTCTATAATATAGCGATAGGATAGGACTAAGCTAAAGTTATATAGTATACTACTAGCTATTCGAATAGAATAGCCTACTAAGAAGATTGCCTTTACGGGAACTAATACTAATAAGTTTCTAGCTAAATAGAGAAGTAATAATAGCTCTATTACTAGAAACTCTACTTTAACTCCTATAGCGCTACCTACGTTATTATCGGCTAAGGTCTACTTCGCTAGGGTTAGCGAATCTAAGGAACTATATAATCCTACTTTCTAGTATGTATAACGCTCTAAGATTATCGAAGAAGCTACGAATACCTTCGATTAGTATAAATATAGATCCTTCTATATTACTCCTAAGTACTTACTAGATAGAGACTATTACTCTAATACTACTACCCGCTCGTAGGAGAAGGTAAGCTTAACTCCGAAGATACGATTTACACCTACTAGAATCCTTAAGAACAAGGAACGTAAATAGTCCTTAGTAGCTAAGACTCGGCAACTTCGTACTAATAATACCTCTATCGCTAACCTTCTAGAATCCTATAACTAACTTCGCCGCTTAGATCTTTAGCCTAGGGTTAAGGATATAACTAAGGATTCTTAGATATAAACTTAGACTATAGACTAGAACTATTCCTAGCGCGAAGAATCTATAATAGATAGGGGTAATAATAAGTTTAAGGGTACCGTACCTCTTAATACGCTAGTTACCGCCCGCCGAGGTAAGCCTAAAAGCAAAGTATTTCTATATTACGTCCGCGCCTATAGCGGTAGGAATAATAAGCTATTCTAGAGTAAGTAGGTAATAAACGCTCCTCTTAATGTTACTATTAGTAATATAATAACCTATAACGCTACCTTCGCGAAGTACTAGTCGTAGAGAATCCTTAATAACTCCGAATTTATAGACGAGCTTAAGAAGTATAGGGAGATACTATAGACGAGCGCTATAGTACAAGTCGATTTACCTAACTAGCGTGTATCTATAGCCGTTCAACTTCCGTAAGAAGATATAAGATTCTCTAGACCGCCCGAGGCTAGTAAACTATATAAGGATAGCGCTAAGATTAATCTTTCTAGCGTTACTACTAATTTAGTCTTAGCTCCTAGCCTCTAGGTAATAGCTATAGTTAGCTATATCGAATATATAGTCCGTACTTTAATTAATAAAGGGTCTAAAGACTATATTATAAGCTATAAACTAGCTTCCTAGCTTAGGCTTTTTATTATAGGTAATGTAAATATTAATATAAGCGGTACTAGCGGACCTTACTAGTTTAGTAGAGTTACTCGCGCTCTAAAGATTATAGTATATAGTATTACCTTCTTCTAGGATTTCTTAGTCTCGGTTTCCCTATCTATACCCTTTATTCTAGGACGCCCCTAGTACTAGAAGGTCTGGCTAACTAGCGTTAACTACGATAATAGTATATAGGAGGGAACTATTACCGATAGGCGAGGGAACTCTATTTACTTTACGGGAATCTAGGCTACTATAACTAGGTATAAGCGAACAGACGATATTCTTCGTAGTCCTAGACTAGCCCTAAAATTATAGGGGAATCGATACCTACGCTAGTCTCCCCTATCTTAGTAGGAGTATATACTATCTATTAGGATAGTATTTATAATAAATCTTCAGATTCCTAAGGATCTTAGGATCCTCTAAAGGGCTCGCGCCCTGAGATTAGCGAAGAACTTAGGTTCTTAACGTTCGTACCCTACTAGGGTACGAACGCGGGAATTAACTACTACGCTCCTAGATTAGATTCTCTACCTTCTAGATCTTTAGTATCCGCGTTCGCGGTATTTAAAAGAGGGAGGGAAGTTAAAAATTCTTACCCTAACGTTACTACCGCCGCTAAATTACTACCTAATATCGCTAAAGCTAGATTTCTCTATATCGAGGATTAGGATAACAATAATATTAAGGGCATTCTCCTCGCCGTAACTATTAATAAAGCGGCTCGAAGATTAAGGAGATAAGCTTATATACGCCCGCCCGTTAGTATAACTACTAATATATATACTATATATAAACGGAAAGCTAAGAAAGTTCGCCCTATCGAGGAAGATAGTTTAAGAACTAACGGCTTAAAACCCGGCGGATCCCTTACCTAGCGAGACGATTACCTAGCCTATAAAGTAACGCTTCCCCTAGGAACTAGTAAATTCGATAGGAAATATCTAATTAAGAAATTTTCTAATATTCCTAAAGGAAGCCAGCTAACCTAGGAACGTCTAGATACTATCGAGATTAGTATAGACCTACTCCCTCTAGAACTAGAAATAATCTACGAGATACTCTATAATAGAGAAGCGGCTATAGCCTACAATTTTAAGTATTTAGGACGAATTCGAGAAGAAGTAATTAGACTATAGTATATTTAGACGATACCGTATACGCTATAGTAATACCCGGGCTTCCGTTTAAACCTATTACTTCGGTCTATAGTTAAAGGTATAATCCGCGAACGGCTTAAAGTACAGACGATCGAATCTAGCTACTCGAGCTATTGGAATCCCTACTTCCTAGTTAAGAAGAAGTCTACTAGGCTAGAGAGGACCTATCGTCTTATTAATGCTACTATTAAGATTAATAAGGTTACTATTCGGGATACTAACTTACCCCCTAATACTAATAGCTTCTCGGAAGACTTTACTAGATATAAGATAGCGAGCTTAATCGATATCTTCTCCGGATATAATTAGGTTACTCTATATAAATCCTATAGAGATATTACGGCTTTCGATATACTACTTAGATTGTTCCGATAGACTACTCTTCTATAAGGAGCTATAAACTTAGTTACTTAGTTCGTAAGAGCTATTACTTAAGTACTTATAGCTTATATCTCCTATCGAGCTCGGCCTTTTCTAGATAATATTAGCGTTAAGGGCCCGAAGACCGATTATAATAGGGAATATATTAAGCCTAGCCTACGGAGATTCGTCGTTAAACATATTATAGTAATCGATAAAGTCCTTACGGATCTAGAACGTGCCGGTTGTACTATAGCTAGGAAGAAGCTCTAACTTCTTTATAAGAAGGTTAAGATTATAGGCTATATAACTAATAAGTTTAGCCGCTACCCTAATATAGTATAAGTACGAAAGATACTAGAATAGCCTACCCCTACCTACTAAAAGGATATTAGGATCTAGATAGGACTAGTTATATACTTCCGGATCTAGGTACCTAAACTTACTATTCGAGGAAAGCTACTCTTCTAACTCCTACGGAAAGATACGGAGTTTGTCTAGGAATAGAAGTATTAGGATACTAAGGATACTATTGCCCGTCTCCTTATTAAAGCTCTAGCTTTAAAGTTAATCGACTACTCTAAGGAAGGAGGAGGTATCGTACTTATAGTTAATACTTCTAGCGAAGGTTTTAGAGTAGTCCTTATGTAATACGATCTAAAGAACCCTAAAGTTCGATATCTAGTCCGATTCGAATCTAGTCTTTTTAGTCCTCCTAAGTAGAAGTATAATACTAGGAAGCGCGAATATCTTAGAGTACTAAAAGTATTACGGAAGCTAAAGCTATAGCTATTTAGTATCTACTTTATCTTAGAAGTAGATACTAACACGCTAATATACTAGCTTAATAAGGCTTTATCGGATCTACCGAATATAGCTATTACTAGATAGATCGCTTAGATTCGGCTATTTACCTTTAAAGTTCGATATGTACCTAGAACTAAACACTCTACTCCTAATAGCCTATCTCGTAAGCTAGCTACGGACTAAGATTACGAGGAGCTAGTAGAAGAAGAGGATATTAAGGCTATAATCGACGATAACTTCTATCTTATATACCCGGTATAGCGAACTAATCCTCCGTAGGAGGATACTAGTATTCTTAATTACCCGGAGTATTATAATAAGACTTCCTAATAACTAGCCTAGATTATAGCTAAACGCCGCCGCCCGCGAGGAATAATACGCTAACGATATCGTATACTAGTATTATAGTTAAGGAAGTTCGTAGTCTAAGGCGGTGTCTTATTCTAGTAACCTTATAAGTATACTCCGTTATAGCGTATTATAGATTAACCCTATATATAGGACTAGATCTTATATACCTTCTACGAGAAGAATAGCTATCGTAGTACTAATATTATATTTAATATAATTTAGCGTAGATACTAGTAGGAAGGGCTATATCTGTCTTACTCTAAGTATTTCAAATTATACGGTCTATATAACTACTAGAATAGATACCCTCGGCTAGCTAAACTCCGCCTAACTATATAGAACTTCGTTAGCGAAAGATAGGCTATAGATCCTATCTATATTAATACCTATAGGTACCTACTTATAGTAAGGGAGGTACTTAGCGGATAGATCGAAGTTAAGTATATTAACTATTCTTCTAAGAAAGTAACTACCCGGATTATCGCCGACTAGCTATATACCGATGTCTTCTACCGATATAGAACTCCTCTAGAAATTATTCTTAACAATACGAAGTAGTACGCTAGTAAAGTAGCTCGTCTACTTACTAGCCTAGGTATTAAGAGAGTCCGTATCTCCCTATATAATCCCTATTCGAATACCTAAGTTAAAGTTAGACATTAGCCGTTACTAGATGCCCTTACTAAACTTACGAATAGTACCCTAACTAGGTGGAGGAAATAGGTTCCTACTATTACCTAGGCGGATCGAACGATAACTAATAGTCGAACTAGCTAATCTCCCTATACTATTATATTTAGGTATAAAGTAGTACTACCTATTAAAGTCGAATACCCTACTACTACTGTCCGAGATTAGGGTATAGTTCGTAACCGCGGCACACTTCTATAGTATCGCGCTAAATAACTTTAACGAATAGAAGGCTTACTTAAGGAACTTTAGGCTCGCTAGAAGCGGATAAAGGCTGCTATAAAGTAGTACTACGATAGTCGCAATAATATTAGCTTCGAGGAATTCTAGCCTAGCGATACGGTCCTTATATATCGTACTAAAGACAAATATAACAAATCCGATAAGTTGTCCTTCCGCTAGAAAGGTCCCTTCCGTATTAGAGAAAGAGATATAACTAGCTTCTCGAAGCTAGAACGGCTATACTCCTATCTACTAGAGGAACTAGATAGTACTAAGATAGATAGGACCTTCGCGTACTATCTTCTTAAGAAGGTTACCTACCTATTCTATACGATAGAAGAGAATACTAATAATCCTACCCCTAATATCGCTAAAGCTAATTAGCCGCGACTATTTAAGGCTTAAGATAAGGATAAACCGGAAGATAATAATAATCTTAAGGAAGAAGACCTACGATTTACTAAGCTAGGTATCGCTTATCTATAGTTAAGCCTCCCGCGGCTAAGCTCTAAAGAAAGGGAAGGGTACTAGAGGTACGACTAGCTAGATTTTCTTCGAAATTCTTACTTAATACTCTATTTAGCCTATCGGCCTTATAACTAAGGCCTATATACTTTTAGAAACCTATTACTCTCTAGATTACGTGTAAGCCGAAGTTACTAGATTTAAAGTAGTTACTTCTACGTAGAGTACTACGGATACCTCGTCTTCGAGAAATATAGGGTCTTTAGGGTAGATAGAACGGCCGTCTTAGACGGGGTACTCTTATACGATATAGGCTTTCGCTTCCACGCTAGCTCGTAGTCCTAGTCGCCGTCTTTATCTTCCTCGATATACTCCTTATAGATAGACGATAGTCTATACGTATACGCCTTCTATTACTATCTATAACCTCCTCGTTATATACTAGACCTCTATACGCCTCTAGGGAATTACGATATCGATAATCCCCGTACTTTTACGTTTATACCCTAATAGGGTACGAACGTCTAGCGGTAGAAAACTAGCTATAATCTCGGTAATAGATAGGTACTAGCTATCCGCGAGCTCTTCCGGAATTACGATTGTAGTAATAAGTAAAGGGGAGGAGCGAGGAATATAAAGTAGTCCCCTAAGGTAGTTACGAGCTATAACTTCCGCGTTAGGAATAGCGCTAGCTACGTATAACTTCCTATTACCCTCGCGCCTTTAGCTATTCTTCTACCGCGTAACGACCGACGCTTTTAAGCGATAACTTAATCTACGCCTCCGCCTATTAGTAAAGATCGCTATTATACTAGCTACCGCCTCTAAACCCTACGCTATTAGACCTACCTTATCTATTCGCTAAGATATCGGATCTCGAAGCCGTCGAATTAGTCTTAGAGACCGAGTCTAAGGAGCTCTAGTTAGAGCGTAACTATATCCTTAGCTTACCTATAAATAGCGGCTACGAGTAAGAGGCTCGCTAATAGCGTATCCGCGATATCGAGAATACTATTAAGTACCTTAAAATAGATCGTAATTAGATCCGCTCTACTCTAGTCGGTAAATAGAATAGAATATCGGATATTATAGATACCTTTGTCCGCGACTACCTCGCCGCCTACCTAGGAGCGATAGTTGTTCCTACTACGGTTACTGAGGATTATATGTTTCGAGTAGTAGAACTAAGACTATAGGCCTCTCGTCTATAGTATTAGATCTTCTGCCTTATAGAATAAGGTGCTAGAGGACAACGTAACGACGATTAGGGCCCTCGCTTTAACATTAACGAGATCCGCGCTAATCTAGATCTACTTTAGTAAGATATTACTCTATAGGAATATATCCTTAACGAGTATACTATTATAGGGAACGCCCGTCTTCGCTAGGATATCGATCTATAGCGTAAGCTCGAGAGTCGTTATACTTACTATCCTCCTAGCTATTATAAATCTCGCCGCTCTATCTATCGTCTAGGCTATCGTAATAATACTACTAGCTATACTAACGGTACTACCTACGGCCCTTAACTTCCTATTAATACTAACTTTATTATAAGAAATATCGATAGTGTCGATAGACTATTCCTAAACCCTCTAAACTAGTAAGCTACTTAGATCGACGCCTAAGTTCGCTAGCTTAATACGTAAGGAAGGAATACCCGCTATAGTCGTACTAGTCTAGATAGCCTACTTCGATAAGAGAGGCCTAAGAACAATCGAGTTACTAAGAATTAGAGTCGTACCGTATAGGCTAATCGCCGCCGCCTTAAGCGCCTATAAGAATAGTACTATATAATAAGATTACGTCCTAAGTAAGTAGTATTAAAAGGAGTATATTAGGAATAAAAAAGGGATATTACTAGGGAGAATTAGACGGAAGGATTAGGAGTTAGCTTATAGTAATAGCTACTTCTTCTCCGCGAACCTTCTAGTTTAGGGCTCTTTAGTATAAAAACCTTTATCCCTCCTCTTAGTCGCTACTCCTATATCTATTACCTACGTCTCGTACCTATAGGAGAAGTAATATTAAGAACGGCTCGTTACTTTTACGATCGTACCCCGCTAGGGTATAAAAGGTTAGAGCCGCTACTACCCGGTACCTACGCCGCCTCTACGCTATTAGGTAATACTCGTAGGTTATTAGCGTATCTAAAGTTGTTACTAAAGTAACTAGGTCTAGAACTAAAGGCTTCTAATAGATTATATATAGTAATTTCCTAATTAGGCCTAGCGGCTATCGTTAGTATAACTTCCCGCCGCTACTCGAATATTAACCTTCTCCGCGTTGTACTACGACTCGTACCTTTTACGACGGATCTAAGCCTTCTTCCTCTAAAGCCGTAAGAGCTTTATTAAAAGCTAAACGCCTATCGTATAAGAAACGCCTACGCCGATACTACTAATATAAGCGATATCTACGCTCTAAAAGAAGTCGTCCGCCTCGAGTATACTAAGCTCCGTTAAGAGATAGAGTATCTATACTCGAACGCCTATACTAGCCGCGGAAATCTTACCTATATAAAAGCTACCTCGCGCCGTATTAGCGATATTTCTCGTACCCGCCGCCTACTAATAGATATAGATAAGGAGCTAGACGATCTACTATACGATAAGACTTAAGATAGTAATCGGATAATAAACGAGTAGTAGTAGACCTTCCTTAGTCGCTAGTATCGCCTACCCTCTACTACTAAGAGATAGTAGTATTACGCCGATACGGTCGAGCCCCGTATCCTTACTACTCGGCTAAATATCTCCGTCGTCCGCCTACTATATATAGGCGTATAGAACTAGAGAAATAGAGAACCTAACCCCGCCTTTAACCTTAACGAGATCTACCTATCCCTTTAAGCGGGTTATTCTAATACTTATCTATAAGCCTATATTATTAATAAGTATCGCGCGAATAGCGACTTCTAAGGACGCTAGACTCTTAGTATATAGTAAGATCTAGAACGCCGCCGTACCTAGCCTAATCCTCGCGCCTTTGATAGTCGTTAGTCTATCTTCTACCTTAGTACCCTATCTCTAGTAATACTAGCGCCTAGTACCTACTCGTTCCCTAGCTAGCTATAGACGGATATTCGCTAGAGGGTCCGCCGCGGTATAGTTATAAACTAGACGGAGTATAAAGCCGATCTCTCTCGCCGCTATACTAATCTAAAGCGTCGTCGTAAGGAGGTCGATCGTATAATAGGCCTATAGCTAGTCTAACGAGTTCGTATCCGCTAATATAATAAAGGTAATATCGAGTTACTACCGTAAGGTTATCCGCCTAGCCTAAGATAGGTACTCTAACGCCTTAAGCTTAGGGAGGTATAAATAACTTTAGGCCTAGGAATTAAGGATAGGGGTATAGATAGGATATATAGTAGCGGCTATTTACTATTTATATCGAGCCTCTAACTTCGAGTCTACTAGTAATATAGTTTACTTCTACTTTCTCCTCCTTTCCTTTATTATATCTATTTGTATTCCCGTTATCTATATAATACGGGAAGATTATACTATATCCTCCCTCTTATACCCTAAACTAACTTTATCGGCTCTGTACCTAGACGAGACAAGTTCCCTACCGTTATCGAGGATCCTCCGAAGTATATTACCGACTCTAGAATATAATACCTGTAATAGTACCGTGTCGCTAGGGTAGCTTAGTACCTTCTACGATTTATACCCTACTAGGGTGCGAACGTAATAAATATATCCCTAGACAATCTATAATAACCCCGCTCGGCTAAAAGGCGTATTCTCTCTATATCCGCGCTACTTATATCTAAATAATATAGACTATACCTTTCGCTATAGCCGCTTTCGGGAAACTAATCTTAGTTATTAAGACCGAATCTCTAGAGCTCTAGACGGAACGAAACTATATTCTCTAGCTACCGTCTACCTCTTATTTAGTATAGGAAACTCGCCGATAGCGAGTACGCGAAATTAAGGATCTAATTAAATACTTAGAACGTAACTAGACTTAGCTACGCTATATTTAAGCTTAGGAAGAAGAAGCTACCTAGTAGTTAGCCTAACCGATTCCTACGGACTTTAGGGAACGATACTAAATCGATATTATCGAACTACGCCTCGCCCGGCGTCGCCCTCGAACGCCTATTATTTAGCTTATATAGAGAGGCGCTAGAGATTAGCGCGATAATAATAGACACCTACGCTTTAATACCGACGAAATTAACGCTAAACTATAACTACTATAGGAAGAGATCGAGCTATAGGAGGCGATACTTACTAAATATACTACTATAGGTAATACGTAGAGGCGTTAGATAGTAGATCTATAATAGAAGCTAGAGAATCGGCGAAGATACCCTACCCCTAGATCTCGAGATTCTCGCCGCTTAATCTATTAGCTTAGGTATACTAACGACTATACTAGACGGACTCCTAGAACCGCTACTAGCCTACCCTTTATTATTAGAACTAGCTCGCGTATTCGATAAATCGATAGGCGTAAGATACTCCTTATTAATTCCCCCGACCCGTAATTAGTACTATTTTAGGTACTAGACTACCGATAAAGGGCTACGTTCCGAATAGTAGCTAGCTTAGATCCTCCTCTCTAATAATAACGCCTAGAGTTTAGCGCTATTCTAGACGATTAGATCTAAGTTCTTACCCCTACTCGACCCCGTAGGTACTCCCGCTACGAATAGGTATATACTAGGGATATTCTAAGGGTTATAGGGAAGGCCTTTAACGGGGCACCTATTTTAGGCTAGATTAGAACGCCTATAGTTAAGTAGTTAGCCTTCGGATATCGCTTTTACGATCGTACTCCGCTAGGGTACGAACGCCTAACCTCCCTAACTAGCTACCTATATAGCTCTATAGGCTACGTATATATACGGGGACTATACTATTGTCGCCTCTCTCGCTTAAGAACTAAACTAGACCCCCTCGCTTCTAGATTTATAATACTAGCTCTCGATATACCGCCGTCTAATTAACTACTATATATAGTACGTATTATAGTATAGCTAGCTAGTTACGAGGTATCCGAATACGTGGAACCTATACGAGTAATTTAGAAGCGCAAATATTTATAGTTTACTAAAGATACCGTATATAACTATAGCGGCTTAGCCCGTAAAGCTAGCTACCGCTATAGGTACTTAAGCCCCCTTTAGTTCCGCTAACCTCTTAACTTTAATAATACTAATAATACTACCGCCTTTAGTACCTTAAACCTTCCGACTTCTTCGAGCTCTTCCTCTATTAATAGTTCTACCCTTACCGACTTTACTAAATACCTACCGATAACCCTATTACCTTCTACCTACTCTAATACTATAGCGCGCTCTAGAGGTAGAGCGCTAATACCCGCCGTACTAGCTAGCTCTAATCTAGCCTATAGTCTCGTAAAGCCTAGTAAACTTAAGGTGTTATAACTCCTTAGGTCTATAGACTATATTAGAGACTTCTGCGACTACTAGTTCCCCTCGGTTACCGACGATTCCCTAAGCGTGCTTAATAAGAACTTAGATTAGCTTAGCGACTTCCTTAAGACTCTAAGCGACGAGAATAAGACTAACTTTACTAACTTTATCTACGTATATACTAACTACTTTATCGAGGGGCGGTCTATCGGTATACTAGAAATAGTAGATCGTATTAAGAAAGCTACTAATATAGCGCCTAATCGTCGTAAATATAAGGCGCTAGATAAAGTATTAATATAGGGAGAAAAGGCTCGTAATCGGTACGTAGTATTAAGGAAGGCTATAGCTTCCTAGCTATCTTTGCCTATTAAGCGTTACTTTATATAGTACTTCCTCGATATTAGCGTACCGCCTTAACGATAGAAGGAGTTTACTACCTTTATCCTTAGCTATAAGGATTAGAAGGTAGTCGCTCCTCGTATTAGTAAGGCCTTTATTTAGAGACTTATAGATCGTAAAGGTAAGGGTAGCCTAAGTAATAACTATCGGGTCGAGTAGACTAATCTAGATACTATCGACGATAGTAAGAAGAAGTATCTTATTAATACTATCGATCTTAACTTAGCGGAAGTATAAGACTAGCTAACGAAGAATAACCTCGGACTATACTTAGAAGATTAGTTCCTTTACCTAGTCGATCCTCGTGTCTAGGAAGAGTTATAGATACCTGTACCTAATACTAGCTCCTTAAATTAGAATAAGTAGCGAGGACCTTCTCCTACTAGCGGCCGTCCTCGAACTAATACTAACCCTACTCCTCCTTCGATTTAAGAGAAAGCCGCTCTATCTTAATAAGGTCCTACTAGAAACCTACGCCCTTATACGAAGCTACCGCCTTTAAACTTAGGATAGGGTTAGAATCCTCCCCGACCTAGTTACTAGTACTCTATATCTAATACCTTACCTAACCGTCCGAAGAGTAACCCTACTTCTAGCTAAGTTACGCCTATGTAATAGTCGCCTACTCCTCCTCGCTCTAGTAGCTATAGCCAAACTAACTCTAGTCTTCCTCGTACTAGATTAGGAAACCTTCCCTAATCTAGCTCTAGTAACTTCTCTCGTCCTACCTCTAGTACCTTCGGTAACTCTCCTACGGTATCTAATTATAGCGGTATATTACTACCTAGTAATAAGAAGTCTTAGATCTATAATAAGTACCTAGGATTTATAGATACTACCCTAATCGCTTAGATTAATTATACTAATAAGAATAGGCCGAAATTTACTAATAATTAAGTCCGGTAGTATCTTAAGGATTATAACGAGAACGGTAAGCGCTAATACGCGAGCCCGCTCTACTATAATTACTTACGACTGTTTATAAGTAGAATCCTAGGAATACTAAACCGATAAGATAACTATACTACCTTAACGAGTAAGGTTAGAGCTATAGTTACTACTAAAGATAACCTTAATAGGTTCCGCCGCTAGAACCCTAACTAGTTCGATATACTTTACCGCTCTAACGTCCCTTCTAATACCTTTGGTCCCTATCGCTTTACGGCCTAAATATATAATATACCTACGAGCTAGAAGATTCCTTTTCTAAACTTAGCCCCGGCTATTTTATATATAGTAGGCGAACTAAGTAAGGACAACTAGGAGAAGAACGGTAACCTTACCTTAAAAGGCCTCTTTAACTAGTAGGAGAGTCCCTTCTACGCTAAGAACCCTAGAAATAATCTAGCCTTAGCTAGGAACACTATCTATAATATTACTATAGAAAAGGTGCGGATATATCGATAGTACTAGCGCTTAATTCGAGAAAAGTATAACCTAGGATAGGGACGTACTATAGTTTACGGATTAATTTAGTAGTTAATAAGGACTAACCCTATCTACTACCTCCTCTATATACTACTACGCCCGGACTCTTACCCTACCCTTATATTATACTCCTACTACATTAAGGATTAATATAGGGCTAGTAGTACTAAGGAGAGTAATATAGGAGCTTAAGCCTTCCGCTACTTAGACTTTAATATCGAGCGTATATATACGCCTAAAGGTAGGTAGAATATAGTATAGGGCTTACTTACTCTTCTAGCCGAAGATACTAGCGACTATACTATTATTATCCCTAGTATATATAAGCGTAAGAAGTAGGATCCCTAGGTAAAGTTACTTAAGGAGCGCCGAGGACTATAATCTAAAGCTAAGATTAAGACTATTAATAAGAAGATATAGACACCTAAGGACGCTAAGAAGTACGATACTAACTAGAAGCCTATTCTATACGGTAAGCTCGATATTCGAATTTCTATACCTTCTTTACTATACGGTACCTAGAAGTAGACTAAGGAGCGAATTAACTTATTCCCCTAGCTCGTTAAGGTAGACCTTTAGGGAGAAGTACTTAAGATTCCCGGTAGTAGTAGCTAGACTAATCTAAACGCGTCTTACCGTAATCTCGTAGCTCTAAAGGTAATACCTTCTAGATTCGCTAATATCTTCGGTAAGATCCCCTTCCGCTTTCTAGCTACGATTAAGATAGACTTAACCTAGCCTATTAGTAATACGTTAATTACTTAGCGTCGGTAGTCCGATCCGATAGTTATTAATAACTAGTATAAGATATACCGTATATTATAGGAGTACTATAACGCTAGACCGAATAACGCTAACTCTAGGTAGTTAATCTAGCTTCGTAAATATCGTACTACGGCTACGAATAAATTCTACGAGAAGTAGGCGGTCGTTTAGGGAATAGAGAAGAAGGCCTTTAGTAATAACTCCTACTTTAATAATAATAGGGACTTTAGTAGGTTACCGTCTACCTTCGAGGCGCCTATTCCTAAACTCCTAGAAGGCGAGGAGTTGTCTATCTTAGAGGGCAATTTTATTAACGACGACGGTGTAGCTATAGATAAGGATAGGAATATACTAGAGTAAGCTTATTATCGTTCGTACCCCGCTAGGGTATAAACGCTAGGGATAGTACTATAGGTTAAGGCTTCTAATTTATGTTTTCCTTTATTCTATAATAGATTACGTTTAATTTCTAGGTATAAAGGTGTAAGTCTACGGGTTAGACTTATAGTAAGGGAGGGAATATAGGCTAGCTAGCTAGCTTCTACGGTAAATACCGAGGCTACTAGCGCCTACCTTTAACCTCCGAGCTACGAGCACCTTTATTATTATTACGATACCTACTTTATATATATACGACTAGCTTCTTATATATTATACGACATAGATAGATATAGTAAAATCCTATACACTAAACTTCTTCTCTTCTTTTATAGCTTCCTCTAGAAGTACCTCTATATATACGAATACCTCTATATATCCGAACCTACTAATAGAGCTATGTTATACCCTCTATTAAGATCTATCGCCTATAACCCCTCTTTAGCTCTATTACCTACTTAGCGACTATAGGTAGGTTAGTCTATAGGCGCCGGGTTATACTAGTATTATATTATAGTCCTTAGCGTTAGTAGAACCTCTATACTAGTATAGCGACTATATTATAGTCCTTAGCGTTAGTAGAGACTCCGAATCGATCTACCTCTATACTAGTATTATATTATAGTCCTTAGCGTTAGTAGAACCTCTACGCCGGTACGGCGATTATATTATAGTCCTTAGCGTTAGTAGAACCTAGGCTATACTAGTATTATATTATAGTCCTTAGCGTTAGTAGACTTCGAATCGATCTACCTCTATACTAGTATAGCGACTATATTATAGTCCTTAGCGTTAGTAGAGACTTCGAATCGATCTACCTCTAAACTAGTATAGCGACTATATTATAGTCCTTAGCGTTAGTAGAGCCTACGCCGCTACTAGACTAAAAGACTTTAAACCGGCCGAGTTAAGTCGATTGCCGCCCTCTCTAGCGTCGGCTAATTAGAAAGCGAGAAACTATATTAAATATTCGCGTAATTCTCGTATTAGATAGACGTATTAACGCGATCTACCGGTATATAGCCTAGGTAATTAATAATACCCTCGTATAGGTATTACTACCCTCTATACTACCCTTACTACTATCTCCGCCGCCCTCTACGTCTCCGCGTACTATCCCTATCCCCCTCTTATTACTAGGATCTAACGCCTACCTACCCTACCCTAGGATCTATTACCCTACCGCCCCTTTCGTCCCTACCGCTCCTTCTAACCTTCTACTACCCCTATCTGCCTTATAGCGAGTTAATACTAAGCCTAAACGAGATAATATATACTATCTACTATCCCTATCCCCTAATATATAGCGAATTACGCTCTTATACTATATTTTAGGTTAGTATAGCTTAGCTAGTATAACTCTAGTTTCTCTAAATAATACACTATTAATTAGATCGATCGTTAATCGATCCAATCCCTATTATAATACTAAAATAGCCGTGTTAATACCTTTTAATTCCTTCTAATCCTTAATCGATTTAATTAATTAATATCGATCGAGTTAATAAATTTAAGCTAACGTTAGGTAATCTAGGGCAATAAATACTTCTTTTTTGCCCTCTATTACCCCTTAATTAATATATAAGTTTAGCTCTATACCTAACTCTAAGGAATATAAGTATTAGTACTTCGTAGAAGAATAGAGCTACCTCGCCTTTCCTAACCTTAGTTTTAGTACTACGATCGGCTCTATATAGAGCCTCTACCTAGGAAGGGAAATAAGCTACGTTTATCTACGAAGTAAGGAGGTTACTTCGTAGAAGAACTACTACTAGCGGTTATCCTAACCTAAATCTAATACGTTTCTACTTTATATAACTCTACTATTACTATTGTCTATTATAGGCTAGAATAAACTCCTAGGGTATACCTATCGGTTAATATAAAGGGCTGCCTGTAAGTATATTATTTACCGCTTCTATTACTCTAATTCCTCGGCTAGCTCTCTAATTTAAGAGAGAGCGATATTTAATCGCTCTTTTACTCTACTATCCTCCGTATCTCTCTACTCTTCTACGGCTATATATCCCTTCTTACCTATTCTTTTATAAAATATATACGTAGTATCGTCTCTACTCTAGTAGATTCGATATAGAGCTTAGCTACTTCGCCGTAGATACTAGGCGTACGGCGATAGAGCGGGTTTACCTATATAGTTATTAGTATATATATCGATCCGATAGCGGTATACTAACCCTCGTCTATTTCTATTATCCGCCTAGCGCTATTAAACTTCCTTAACTAGTTTAAGGTACTAGCCTTCTTAATTCCGTTAGACTCTACCTCGCGTACGTATCTATCCTATTAATCTTAGCTAATAAACTAGAAGTCGCTCGCGTTTCTAGTAGAAGGCCTCTAGAACTCGTATATAGTAATATTCTATAAGAGATATAGGCGAGGATAGTTAGACGAGGAGCGCTAGACGAGAAGAGCGTTAGACGAGGATTATATTAGACGAGGATAGTATCGGACGTAGATAGTATTAGGCGGTAATAAGGGTAGCGTATGTAATACGATATACTATATAGGGCCGCTAGTAATACGATAGACGGTAGTAATAAGATAGTAGGTAGTAATAAGGTAGAGGAAACGCGTTAACGGTAATAATAGCTTATACGCGCTACGGCAAGGATAACATAATATAGATTTAAGAAGGATTCGAGCAGTTGAGCAGTTGAGCAGTTGAGCAGTTAGGCAGATGGTCAGGTGATCACTTGAGATGACACAAACTAACGTTTAGGCTCCCGCCCTACGTACTCCTGTCCGTGTCGGAAAGCAGTGGCAATCCTGAAAATGAGAAATCCCAGCTGTCGTCTTTGCCGCTTGGTCCTCCCACTCCTCGCGGTGTGTAGCAATCCTTGCATTGCTCGCCTTTTGTGCCAGATTTGAACATCATGCGACTATTCTCTGACTGATGGCGGAAAAACCTCGACCGCTTTCGATCTTGCGCTAGTGCGTTGTGGGCTCGACAAGTAGGTCCTTGGTTCATGTACCGTCTGAGGCGAAAGCATTGGGGTCCGTTGCTGATAGTAATATTCTGGTTGTCGTGCCATGATGCTTTTCCTACTTGAATGCTTTCAGAGATCCCAGCCGTAAGCTGCGTCGTTGTTAAGCTCAACTGCAGTGTTCTCGGGGTCTTCGTCATCATCAACAACCCCACGGCGAACGCTGTAGCCGATGCCGATGACATCGAGCAAGGCGTGAGAGGCTGGTGTCATGTCGACGTTGACACTGTACTGAGCCGCAGCCTCCCACTCAGCATCGTCATCCCAGTGCAGCGCCGCCTCTTCGAGGGGAAAGAAAGTCCACTGGTCGAAGTTCGTCTTGACGCGAGCAGAGCGGTACGTGATCTTCTTTCCGTCATCCTCGACAATGCTCTTCGGAGCCAGCGTCCCCTTGATGATCGCGTCTGCTTTCTTCACGATCTCGCTCATCTTGTCTTCCAGCTGGTCGACGGAATCGCGTGACAGGCCCATCATGTCGGCGAGTGGGCCAGCGACCTTTGGACCGAAGAGCTTGGCTGGTTTGGCAGACTTCGCGTATCGAGAGATTTCGGCGACAGCTCTACTGATGCCACCCGCAGAGACCCCACGACGACGGCGGCCCAGGAGGAGGAGACGCTCGCCGGCATCGACTTGAGCGAGGTACTGACTCCACTGCGAGCGGGCCAGGTATTCGATCTTGTGCTCCTGCTTCTCTTCCTTTGTCTTGGGCTTTCCGTTGAAGTCAAGCCTGTTGAAGTACGTCGTGAGGTTGTCTTCGTTCAGACCACCTCCGAACTCCACAGAATATGCCCTAAAGAGAGCCAGACGCTCCAGCTTCTCGCGCATGCCAGTCAGCAGCTTGGCCTGTTCAAATTGCAGGCGCATGAGGTACGCTTCCAACTCAGTGTCAGAGAACTCGAGGAACGTCGTCAGTAGCGCGCGATGTTCGTCGTTGTCTGGCTCAGCGAGAAGATGGCGCAGGCTGTCGAAGTAGAGCTCTCTGCAGTGAAGTTTCACCGCAAGAGGGAAGTAGATCTCTGGTCTGCGTGCGACAACATCGAAGATGTTCTTGTGAGCTAAAAGCTTGCTGACGACGGCCTTCGCGACGATGGGTAGACAGCCTAGATACTCGGCACGTGCGCAGAGCTCGATGATGTAGTGGAGTATGCGGTGCACCTCCCACGCGTGCTTCGCAGATACTCGGTAGCCCCAAGGTGTCAGATCAGCAAGATTGAATGGCTGACCGTGGAGAATCTTGAAGAGGACGATATATTGACGAACGACCCTGTCCTGGAGGTCATCGTCTCTTGTCTTGTGGGTGGTGGGCTCATTGTTCATGTTTGGCCATCCTGCCACGGCGAGAATAGACTGGTCGAAGACAGTACAGAGGTCGAAATTTCCCAAGCCCTCCACCTTGTTACCCTCCAGAATCAATGTGCCATCGACGTACTTCAGCGCGATGTTGAAGACTCGGGTCTCTTCTTGCTTGCCTGGCACCTTCGTCATGGTCGAGGTGTCGAAGCATTTCCAGTAGTCCGGGTCATCGGGATCGCAGAGACGACGTGCGAGGGCGGGGCAGGCTGCCTTGACGATATCCTTATCCACAAGGATGTCGTAGCGGGTGTCTTCGCTGAGTTTGATGTGGAGGTTTCCATTGGCCAGGCGCATGGTCGAGGCGAGTTTCTGGATGCGATCCATGGCGGCGGTGATCGGGACGCTGAAGAGAATGTCAGTACAGACTCCAAGGCGACTGGACCGCTGCCTCGATACTTGCGACTGAGCAGTAAATTGGTAATTTCGAGAAGCGGAGGAACGAGGTTGGGCGGAACGGTGGACGATACTGCGAGTTGGCGGTGTGTGGTAAATGACTATACCCGCGCAGTCGAGGGTGTGTTATGCGCAAGGGCAGGTGATACGAGGAGACAGCTTTTTATAAGAGACAGAAGTTCGAGTATCGCAACTTCAGTGGCCCAAGCGCCGCATTAGCGCCACGCTAGCCTGGCGACATGTGATGAGGACCCGCTATTCACTAGTCGGCGAGACATTTGCCAGAGGATCAAGCTCTCAATCTCGCGAACTGAGGAAGAATCAATATTCCCAAGTCGACTGTGCTCACATTTCTTATGGTGATATCTATTTGTAGCAGACTTTTTGACATGATGTTCAATCCACACTATCCGAGACATGGGCACCTTGAAAGCAATCAACTACAGCAAATGAAACCGCAGCGTCTAGCACTTAAGAAGAAGTACTAAAGGGTGTTAATGCGCATGTCTTGATCATTCAGCTAATAGCAATGAAGGTAATAGTAGTAGCACAAGCACTTGGATTTGCCCGCAGGAAGGACGCGAGATTAGTCACTGCCTTCCGAACGATCGCTCTTTCGAACGCGGGCACAAGTCGCGAATGTCTCCTACTCAACGAAGACGAACCACGCCATAATTTCCCCATTCCAATGACATACTTTCCCGAATTGTCATTCCCACCAACGACGACTGCGCTGAGACTGGGACATCGACGTCAAGACGTCCATGTTCCACTCAGATGTAGCGATATCAGTTATGAAATACGCACAGCAGAATCTTCAGTGGCTCTACCAAGTGCCCGAGGCCACCGTTGGCATCGGACCGAAACGAATCGTCCGCTTCGCCGTGTCCGATTCCACGCGAGGATCTGTTCTGTCTTCAGTGTGTGAGTCGCAGCGAATGCGCAACGTCTCGAGCTGGTGCTTCGATGCCGTCGTGGTATCGACCATGAGCTTAGCATGACGGGCGAGAGCATTTTGCCAGTCTGCATCATTTGCATCCCAAGGAACGTTCGCCTCGTCCAGTCCCAGGTAGGTCAAGCGGCCATCAGTCCCCTCGTAGCGGCAGCGACGGTAGGTCAGTGAGGATCCATTGACGACAGAGCCCTCACGTGTGGCCAACTCCTTCTGAATGACGTTGTGTGCCTTCATAACGATTTCGCTGAGATGGAAACGAATCGACTCGACAAGTGAAGCCTTGCGTTTAAGGCGGCTGGAGGCGCTCTGAAGAACATCTTCATCAAGGAATGTCATGTCAGCCAATTTGTGAGCTGCATTCTTGCCGAAGACTGAAGCTGGGTCGCCGGATTCGACACTCTCCTCGATGCGCTTGATGCCTCTGGCCAGTGGACCAGCCGGGTACCCACGACGCACCTGCTCGCTCTTGCCCGACTTCGTAGTCTTCTCGTCCATGATGATGAAGTCGCCCACTTCATGCTGCGCTAGGAATTGGCTCCACTGCCCACGAGCCATAAACTCTGCCAGATGAGCCGCCTTCTCGTCGACGCACTGAGGCATGCCGTCGTGTTGTGTCTTGTCCAGGTATGTCGTGTGCTTGGTGTCCTCGCCGCCGCCCCACTCAATAGACCAGGTCTGGAAGAGTTGCTGTCGGAGCAGGCCATCTCGAAGTGCCTTGACAGTGGACGCTTGCTCTTCTAGCAGGCTGTCGATGTGCTCACAGACCATGCGCTCCTCGCGTTCGATGTTATCACTCTCATCATCTTCGTCCTTGCGCAGATTCAAGGCGTCAGCCAAAATGGAGAAGTCGCCTTGGGTCTTGTAGGGCAGGGTGATGAGATGACGAAGAGCTTCGAAGTAAAGCTCGCTCGAACGAAGCCGGACTGCCAGCAGGACATAGCGGGAGCAGTCGTCGGCCACTGCCTTCCAGAAAGCGTCGATGGAGAACAACAGGTTGCAGATTGCTTGCGAGACTGGTGCTAGACAGCTAAGGTACTCTGCTCGACTGCAGAGCTCGCTAATGAAATCCATACTGACTTCGATATCGGCGATGCGATCGGATGAACGCACTCTAGGGTCGCAGATGTCCTCGACTCGGATCGGCATGCCGTGTAGGATCTTGAAGATCGCGATATACTGGTGGGCAGCTTTCTCTTCGGGGTGTAGGTCGCAGCGCATAGTGTGTGGCATGACATGGTCTGGCCAGTCGGAGGAGAGCGTGGAATGGTCAAACGTGAAGCATGCGTCGCCTTCACCCATCGGCTTGAAGTTGTCGCCCTCGAGGACCATGGTACCGTCGACAAACTTCAAAGCCAGGGTGTAGATTCTTGCGCGCAAAGGCAGATCCGGAATGGAAAGCTTGACCGAGTTGTCAAAGGCAGGCTGGTAGTCGGACTCGTCAGGCGATCTCAGGCTTGGGGCTAACACAAGACAGGCGTTCTTGACCACGTCCTTGTCTATCAGGATGTCAAGGCTGGTATCGTGGGAGAGCTTGACATGAAGCGTGCCGCCTGCATGACGGAGCGATGCCGCCAGTGCGCGAGTCGAGGTCGCCATGGCAGGTGATGTCGGGAGATTGCTATCACATAGAAGTGAGTGGAAGTCGAATAATGTTGTCTACTCGAGGATGACTTACGCTGAAGGGTGCTGTAGCGCTTAGAGATGCGAAGGTCTGATGTCGCGATCGGATTTGGCGACGCACGGAGTCTCCGGGAACGTCGCAAGTAAGATTTTGAGACTTCTTCGGGAAGAGCAAGTCGGAAGTCGAGGATGCAGAAGTTATAGCGGCGGCAAAATTGATTCACGGGCCCGCCAAGACTCATAAGCCGGACTGTGATTGGCCCGATCTCGCTAGCTGCCACGCCTCTAGACGTCACACAACGCCTCACCTCGCCGCTGCTGACAAGGGGTATAAGATTCTAAGGTGAAGTACATAGCATAGAAGATGACATAAAAGAGGATTGGGATTGGGGCCATTGAAGGCATCGTTTGCGCAATCGACTTGCTCTGAGAAGTGCATCCAGGAAGGTAGCTTCTAAGACATGAAAACATGCTTACAGAAGTTGTATACGATTCTATGCATACCTAACTTGGAGCTATTGACAAAACAGATAGACAATGAGTTGCTGTCTCAAGGTGTGTAACACATTTGAAGGTAGACATTCGTACCCCAAAGGATCTCGGCGATGCGGCCATGAGCATAGAAAAGAGTCTTCGAGGATAGCGGGCGCGGATGGGCTTTCGCCTTTTGAAAACTGTCTGTTTCTCACGCGAAGGCAGGCTTTGCTTAGTTATTTGAATCGTACAGTCCCGATGCCAGCGTCACCATCAGCTTTCCAGCCTACGGAAAAGTCTTGTGTTCATGAAGGACAGTGGAACACGGAATGGATCTCGATGTAGACAAGCTGATAAAGACTTCTAATGCTAATGCCTATCCACTTTCGCCATCTGAGGAAAGTGTCGAGATCACTCTATCTTCTAACCTCTCGATTCTTCGGCCTTGGCCTTTCCAACCCTCTTCGCGGAGGGCCATGCTCTAGCGCTCTCACAGTAAAGCAGCAAGGGGCACGAAAGAGTCTGACTATTGGCCTGCAAACCCGGCAAAGACGCCCCGAAGATGCCAGTATAATGTACCAATTCAAGAAACAATTGAGCCCGATCCCAACGCCATACTATGCTCGTGTCTCTACCAGGCGTCGTCAGGATGCGTAATTGTCTTGTCCATGGTCGATTATGATGAAGTAGTCCACGCGGTCCTGAAAGACGACGGGTTCGTAGCTGGTGTGATGCCGCTGATGTCGATACCCACAGCGAGGAGTTGAGCGTTCGTAGCTGGAGTGGTGTTCAGGCCACTCGTATCGATAGCAGCTGTCGCCCACTCTTCGTCATCCTCCTTCCACGGAACAGTAGTCTCATCCCACGGAAGATACGTCCAGTAGTCTTCGTTAGCGTCGTGACGAGCACGGCGATACGTGAGCTTCTGGCCATTTGAGTCGATGACTTCCTTGGTGACGAATGCGGCCTTGGTCATTCTGTTGGCCTCGCAGACAATGTTGCAGAGATGGTAGTGGATCTTGTTGATGGTGCTGTGGGAGAGGCCGAAGCGATTGGCGATCTTGCCAGCAGCTCCCTTACCAAACACCCAGGCAGGACGGCCGGCCGCAACATGATCCTCGATATCGGCCAGGCCACTGCTCAGCGGTCCAGCTCTCTCGCCTCGTGCTTTGCCAGAATCGACGATTCGAACACGCTGGCCGAGCGTCTGCTGTGTGAAGGACTCGCCCCAATGCGCACGGGCAAAGTACTCAGCGTTCATGCTTTCCTTCTGTTGGTCGGTTTCGTCTTCAACATAGACGCGGAGTTTGTTGAAGAGAGTGATATGGCTCTCCTGCTTAGCGCCTCCGTAAGCGACAGACTTGACCGGGAAGAGTTGAAGAAGTTGGAGGTCGTTGTGCAGCTTGCTGATGATCTGGGTCTGCTCCTGAAGAATGGTAGTGAGCTCGGCGAGTGCCTTGACCGGTGTGCCAAGATGCTCAGCGAGAAAGTCCCACTCGATCTGGCTAGGATCTGCGACAATGTGGCGGATGGCGTCGAAGTACATTTCCTTCGAGCGCATCTTCTCTGCCAGAAGTAGAATGGTTCGAGGATACCTCGCAACAAAGGCCCAGAAGTCACGGCAGCCAGAGAGTTTCTCGCGGAGCGACTTGGCCACCTGCGGCAAGCAGCCCATGTACTCGGCGCGAGCGCACATCTGGCAGACCAGCTGGACGCAATTGTCCATGTACGAGGGATGCGGGAAGATATCCTTGATGGAGTACTGGATACCGTGGAGGATCTTGAAGATCACCATGTGCTCGAGCGCAGCCTCTTCATGCGCCATGTACGGATAAAGGCCACGACGCGACGTGATCTCAGCCCAGTCCGGCGAAGCAAGATCTGAATGATTGAATGGCCAGAAGGGAGGGCTGTCCCAAGTCACACCTTGAAACTCGTCGCCTTCGAGGACGAGTGTCTTGTCTTCGGGTACGAACTTGAGAGCCAGAGTGGTTACATTGACGGGCTGAGACTTTCCAGGAAGAGTCGTGTCGACGCCGCGGGCGAATGCCTCAGAGTACCCTGGATCGCCGGAAGAGCGAAGCAGTGGGGCGAGCGCCGGGCAGGCTTTCTTGACGACATCCTTACTAATGAACAGGTCGAGCTTGGTGTCATCGCTCAATTTGATCACCAGATCGCCGTCGGCGAAGCGGAGGGTAGAGGCAATGTCCTCGAGCGAACGCATCGTAAAGGTTGGATTGTGAAGAAGCGGAAGCCGGAACAGGAAGAGAGTCGAGAAGAGAATCGAACAGGTCTCGAAGACGCAAGCGCTGCAGAGTGAGCTGCAAGGGCAGTGGACGTGCTCCAAGGGAAACTATGAAGGCTGTCAGTGGCGAAGATCAGTACAGGACGGGGAGTGTTAACCAACCGGATCGCTGAAACTGTAAGTAGAAGCGGTCGAGTCGAGCACGAAGATGGAGATTCGGAAAGGCGGAGATGGTGGATGGTGGTTGGTGGTTGGCGTATAGAAGAAGAAGTTGATGAACTTTTTATACAAAATCGAGGAAGGTGCGCCTCGGCATGTGCATGGGACTAGCGGCGTGCGGGCCGCAGAAAGGAGGCTCGGAGATTCACTTACAGGAGCTTCACATGCTGTTAGCTTAGTTACCATATCAGTACAGAATCTAAAGAAGGAAATGCATAGTGCAGGATCTCAAATGTTCAAAAGCCTGTAGTTCAGGACTTGTTATACTGTCTCCTTTGTTCACTAAAAATGTTTGTTCACTCCAGCAAAAAGTCAAACGACATAAACAGAGTAGCCTAAGACATTACAATTCCGATTCCTCCCCGGTTTGAACTCATCATCCTACTGTATGGGACGTGAAGGTAGTCCATCAGGGACTGCTTTGGTACGCACAACCGTTGAGAGACGATATGGATCCCATTTTGAAAGCACGATCGTGTCTCCCGGGGTATCCATGTTACACTCGCGACCTGAAAGGTCAGACCTTCTTCCCACCCTTACGAGCGTGTCTTTTTCTGACTGCATTCTTGCAAGTTCTGGAACGCAATGTGTGCCTTATGGCTCTTCCCAAACCAGGGTACCTCCCTCACTTCCCGTACAGGCTTTGCCACCATGATGTTTCATCTTAGGGCACGATCCCGACGGCTTGTAGCTGCGCATCCGTTGCTGCCGTCGTGTCGAAATTCGCAGCAGGTTCCGAACGACTGTCCCATTCCAACTCTTCATCCCATGGCACTTTGCTCTCATCCATCGGTAGATACGTAAAGTACGCATTGCCACCGTCCGAACGAGCCCAACGGTACGTCGTAGTCTTGCCAGCTCTAGTCTCTGTCTTGATGCCGAGATGAAACTTGATCGACTGATCAGCGCTCTTGACTAGCTGGACCAGATAGTAGTGGATGCGCTGAGCGGACTTCTGATCCAAGCCGTATCGATCAGCGATATGGCCTGCTGCGTTTGGTCCGAAGAGTGAGGGCGGATCGCGAGAGTGAGCATGCTTCTGGACATCGCTGATGATCTTTGAGAGCGGCCCAGCAGTGACTCCGTTGGTGCGCTTATGGGCTGCTTGGTATGGGAGCGTGCCGAATCGGTGACGGCGGAGGTATTCGCCCCACTCTTGACGAGCGTAGGCTTCGGCTTGGACAGCGCTGCGCTGATTCTGCGTGTGAATCTCTTCTCGACCACCAGGCGGAGTGAAGTTGACGAAGGTTTGTAACTCGGTCATCAGGAAGCTCGTCCGCAGGTCGTTGATCTTATTCGCCTGCTCCACCAGCAACTTCCTTGCCATGTTGTCTATGTCGATGATGCTCATGTCAAGGTATTTTGCCAGAAATTGGTGATTCTGCGGGGTGTTACCTTCGAAGATGCCGGCAAAGAGGTGGCGCATGGCGTCGACGTACAATTGCTTCCATCGCAGCTTGACAGCGAGTGGGAGCAGCCTCTGTGGTTCCTTTGCCACCAACTCCCAGAACTTCTTCTTCCAGTGCAGCTTCTTCGATACCGCCTCTGCGACTTGTGGGAGACAGCCAAGATACTCAGCCCTCGCACACATTTCACTGACGAGGTCAAGATACCGGTCGAAATGGGAGTGACCAGCCCAAGGTTCCAGGTCCTCAAACTCGAAGTCGAGTCCATGCAAGATCTTGAAGATGACGAGGTACTGGCACGCAGCGCCTCTGTCGCACGACTGGTATCCCTGATCCACCTTCCAGAAGTGCTCCGGCCAGTCTTGCGCGGGGAACAGCTTTGACTGATCAAACGGGAGGTAGATCATATCCATGAACAAGCCATCAAACTTCTCTCCTTCTAGTATGAGGGTGCGGTCGGCGTACTTCAGTTCCAGCTTGTAGATGCGACGCGGATGAGGGAATCCTGGCATCTTGATCTCCACCGACTTGTCAAAACCCGACAGTTGGCGAAGGCGAGGTTCGAGGGCCGGGCAGCTCTTTCTCACGACGTCGCTGCTGACGAGGATGTCGAGTTTGGTGTCCTTGCTGAGCTTGACGAGCAAGTCACCATGAGCGAATCTCAGCGAGGTGGCCATCGACTGTGCTGTCGACATGGTGGATGCGATGGTGTCGGATGATGAGAGCAACGGAGAACGAGTGCGTTCGTATGTGTGATGGAGGATCTTGTGAGGATTCGAAGAGGCGGGTCCGAGGCAGGTGTACTCGTATGCTGGTGGTGGTTGTATAGGCGGAGGAGAGGTTGCGTATAATCTCAAAGTGGGCGGGAGTTCGGGATGGCCCATGCGCCTCAACATTCACTCAGACCCCGCTCCTGCCACGAGTTCAAGCGAGCGTTCGACTTCAACAGCCCTTTCCGATTCTCTGGTTCAGTATATGTGGTGCATACCACAGAGTCCGACCAGAAGGGTCCTCTTAGCATTTCAACGGCGACCTTCCCGTTTGCTTGGCCACTCCCGGGTTTGAGACGCAGTATCGGCATACCCTCCTCAAGAGCCAAAGCCGCTCGCTGTTTCTGGCCAGCAGGAAAAGACGGCGATGGCAAGATGACGACGAACAAGACACTGAATGAAAATCTCTACGCTAAGACGACGTCGCGGCTTTGTCCTCACCAAGACCTGGTCTCTCCGGACTGGCCATTCGTCTTCTGTTTCTTTATTCGAACAATGCGATGTGGTCTCCGGTCTTGACCAACCATGTTGAAATGCTACAACCACCTCAATAACGGTCTGAATACTACGTCCAAGTTCTTGGAAGGTGCATGCAGAAGACGACCTCGTAGGATGCGTCAAATTCCTGGCCGTGGACCAATGTAAAAGGAAGTCGAACTCCGCCCCAACGCCGACCAATATGACAACTGGAAGCCTCCAAACGAGAGTAGCCATTCGGTACGAGGAAATATCAACTCTGCAGAAGGGGAAGACCATTACTTTCCCGAAGAGATATGCCGCTCAAGAAACCCGTTCCCAGGCACACGAAAACGACGACTGGCGGAATAGGATTCGAGCTGGGTTGCGTGGACGAAGCTCTCGCCGCTGATGCAGTCTAAAGCCTCCGATGATCCCCAGCGCGAGTAGTGCAAGGAAGTCTTCAATGCTGGAGTGCTTGCATATCTGCGAGAGCTCTTCCAGCAGTGAGTCATGCGCAGCCTGAGTCTCATGCCCTGCAGTAAAGTAGCTGTCTGATTGGATGTTCATGTTGCTTGTTCGGGTATGGTGTGAAAGACAACGGTACATGTGACGCCGAGTTCCGTATTGCGACACCGGAATTCGCATTCGCTCGCACAGCTGTCTATAAAAGAGCATCGCTCCGGCGGCAAGCTCTCAAGAATGTTGCAACCGTTTCTGAAGGATTTTATTCGCAGCAGCATCTACGACATCGAAATATCGTAGTCTAAAACGAATATGACCTCCACCACAGAACCCAGCCAACGCCGCATGCGAATCCGCGAGCTCCTCCCAAATCTCGACCTCGGATCCTTCAAACCCGGCCCTCTAAACTCCCTCACCGACGTCCCCGGCGTCAAAGTCTCCACGCAAGAGTTCCACAGCGACGACAAATCCATCAACACAGGTATCACCTGCATCACTCCCAGAGACGACTGGTACTCCAAAGCCTGCTACGCCAGCGTCTTCAGCTTCAATGGCTGCGGTGAATTGACGGGTAGCCACTGGATCAACGAATCTGGATTATTGCACTCGCCGATATGTATCACCGGATCCTTCTCTGTCGGGGCCGCGTACCAGGGCTGCCAGGAGTTCATGATCAAATCGCAAGGGGAGAAGGCGAAGAACAGTTTCTTTGATATTCTGCCTGTGGTTGGGGAGACGTATGATGGGTGGTTGAATGATGTTACAAAGTTTCCGATCAAGCCGGAGGATGTTGTTCGCGGGCTGGAGAAGGTCTCGTCGGAGCGAGTGAAAGAGGGAAATGTTGGTGGTGGAACCGGCATGATGTGTCATCATTTCAAGGGTGGGACTGGGAGTAGCAGTCGTCTTGTTGAGAGTGTTGACGTTGATGGCAAGCCGAAGATGCATACGATCGCTGCTTTGGTCCAAGCGAACTACGGCAGGAAGAAGCATTTGCGAATCGGCGGCGTTCCAGTTGGGAAGTTCCTGATGAATGCTGAAGCCGAAGCGTTGGAGCATGACAAGGCGAGGAAGGACGGCAGCATCGTCATCATTCTTGCAACAGACGCACCTCTCAATCCGACACAACTTCAGCGCATTGCCAAACGAGCAACGGTTGGATTGGCGAGGGTTGGTGGCCATGGCTTCAATTCCTCTGGAGATATCTTTCTGGCATTCTCAACTGGCAATGAGATTCCTCTGCGGACCAAAGATTCAGGACTTCAGCTCCGGGTACTGAAGCCACAGATCTTGAGCGATTTCTCGCTCGATGGGCTCTTTGAAGCTGCGTCTGATGTGACCGAGGAGTCGATCTACAATGCCCTTTGCATGGCTGAGACGATGGTTGGGCAGGAAGGTCGCAAGGTCGAAGCTTTGCCACTGCATCAAGTCAAGCAGATTGTGGAAAAACGTATGTAAAACTTGGCTGGTGAACAGCAAGACGACCTCTCTTGAAGAAGAAGTGAAGATTCTCCCGTCATAGTCGTTAGCAAGAATGGTACGAAAATTTTGAAATGTGGTCGAGCTGTGTAAAAGACTGTGTTTCGAGATGTATCTATGGTACAGAACGCAACAGAGTTCCTCCAAAGCAAAGTGAGTGTGTTCATTACTTGATCAACGTTAAACGCGGCAAAACTCCTCCAATAATTCAAGTTGCATCTTTGATGTGTAGTTGTAGTGTCAGGCTGGGGTTGTTGAGCGGTAGTCGTTAGGCGGCAGTTGATGATCTGTAGTTGTTGAGCTGTGGGATCTGTAGTTGTTGAGCTGTGGTCGTTGGGCGAAGTCATAGGTCTCTCTCTTGGCAGTGTCTACTGCTTTCTTCGCAATACCTGGATCGGGTACTGCGGCGGTCGGATTGGCTTGCACACGAGTACGGCCTGGGAGCCATTGGACGGAGTAACGAAGACTTGTGGAAGCGGAGGCAGAGGCGCTGGAGCCACGTACTTCTCAAATCGCGGAGCTGGCTTCGAACGTGGCTCGCTCGACGGGCGCGCAGATGGCCAGGCAGCATCAGTGACATCGAGCGTGAAGTACTCTTTGGCCGAGAACTCATCGAGCACTGGTCTCAAGTCGCTGTAGTGTTGGGACTCTTCAACCGTCTCTTTCACTGCGGTCGAGATGTCCATGCCGTTAGCGATGCTCATGCAGCACATGTTCCACTCACGCAGGATGATGCAGAGGGGTGCAGAGGGCGTTGGAGAGGCAGAGGCAACGATGTGGTCCACCATTCTTGAGACTTTGGTGCATCGAGCAACTTCTGCATCAACGCGATTGACAAGATCCGTGATATAGTCAGGATCGAAAGCATGCAGGTTCTGTAGCCCGAAGTCGTGCTGAAGTTGGCCGATGGTGTGATACCAGTACGGGGCGTGCGGAATTGCTTCATCTTGGCCGTGCTCCGTCTTCTTGCCCTTGTTGCCGAGGGGGCCTGGCTCAAGGATCGCTGCAGCATAGAGCAGCTCCTCATTTGCTGCGGTGTGGAGGTCACGACGGATGTGGATGGGCAGCTGGGAGTAACGTTGTTGGAGGGTTACGTACTCGGACTGGACATGATCTAACCTGCGTCTTTGCCCAGCCAGCAGGCTGGCTACACCAGCGTCGAAGTGCGTGTGGGCTGGCACGCCGGTGGTCGGGTAGGTCGGTGTTGACGCTGGATCTGAGGTGGTGCTCGCGCTCGAGCGATTGATTTTGAAGATCGAGGAGATCTTCATGGCGTTGGTGGTCGGACTAGATCTTGTTCGTGTATCGGAGCTTGTACTTTGTGGTGCTTCCGAAAGTTGCTTTGGTTCTGATGAAGCAGAAGCCAGAACGGCTCCCAGCACTGCAGATATATATCATATTTTCGGGTGATGCGTATATAATGCGTTGTGTGTTGAGACGTCGAGTGTCGAGTGTTGTGGTCGCCAAAAATGCCATTGTGACTGCGTGCCCTGTAGAGACGGTATTGTGAGAACAAAGAATGGGACTATATCATCGACCATGCGGATGTAAACAAAGAAAGGCTTTGCAGAACAGGTAGAGAAATGGGAAAGGATGCGTTTGAATGTCATTTTATGTTCTCGCAGCACGATCTGAGACATTCTGGGCCCAAGTCGCAGACGGCGCCACCTCCACGCCCTCCCAGTAAGACGATACTCTCCACGGTCTTACTACCCTGCTGCATAGTCTTGGTTTCGTCTCGAGCTATTGGAAGTCTCGGTCAGTATCGATGAAGATTCGTTAGCAGAATGTCTCACTCACCAATCATTCCTGGTCTTCATCGACCTCCATGGGTTCAGCCTCGTCCAATTGCTCCAGGGTCGTGTTCTTGCTGAGCCGGCCGGAGCGACGCTTTGGCTGGTCAGCGGTAGCTTGCGCTTTCTGCTCAGCTGCAGCGCGCTTGGCCTCACGCCTATCCTCCCGCTCCTTGACCTTCGCCTCCTTCACCATCTCCTTGCGCTGGCGACACATATGCTCCGCCATCACGCTCTCCGCGATCTCGTCCACGACCTCCTGCATGCGGGTGCCGAGGAGGGCCTTCTGCTCGTCGTCGCCATACGTATAGACCAACTCCCGCCAACCGCGCCCGCACTGGGCGCACTTGGCATCGTCGCCCATGGTAGGCTTGTAGTGGATCGCAGGGAGAGGCGCAATGACCTTCGAGTAGTTCACTTCCTCGTCCACCTCGGCATCCTCGGCAGAGGCGAGCTTGCCGTCGATGATGTAGGGATAGTAATCGCCTGGAGAGCCCTCGCGGTCGAGCTTCTCCTCGCGCTCCTTCCGGTACGCGTTCTCGTTGAAGGCGGGAGCAGTCCAGGCGGCGTTGCGTGCGTCGACTGGCAGAGGTTAGCGCGATTCTCGATGCGCGACGTGAGGACTTACCTGGCTCATTCTTGGGGACGGTGATGAGGAACGGCGCTCTTTTCTCGCGGCCCATCTTGAACTGTTGGTAGTGGAGAAAGATTGGAATGCGCTGTTGGTGTGATGACCGGCGGCGTCGACGGCTTGGGTGGCGCGGCAATCCGAGGCAATAAGCTCTCCGAAGGTCTGCTCTTGGTGTCGCAAGTTGGAGGTCGATGAGCGGAGAGTTGTAGACGGGCAGGAAGCGGCTGCTCACTCGCGCAGCGGGCCATCCCGAAAGCTTAATGACTTTCACATGAACGCCAAGCCTTCCGTCACCAGGGCGTATACAATATTTAATAGGGCGTATACGTGCGAGCTCGCTACGGGCCAGTACGAGTCCCACTTCCAGACGATACCGTGCGGTTCATGTCTATTTGAACTTCGCTACAATTGCCTCACTCGATTGTGGCATGCTAGGCTTGTGTCTCGCTCTGTCGTTCTGGGCTTTGTGCTTTACACATTCTCTAGAAGTATGTCCCCTTCCGCGGAAGATCGTAGACAGGTGAAAGATGCATTGTTGAAGTCAGACAGGCAGGCGTCCAAAAGATGAACGATTCTGCCCCGATGCAGTTCGAGAGACTCGTTGAATAGACCGAATGAGTAGAGCCGACTGGTCCTTCCTGGAAAGTTTCTGCAGAAATTATGTTTCTAATGAGCGCCTAACTTTGCAATCATAAAGCTTGAGTGATCTGCTCTCAGCAAGGAGCAAAGACACGATCCTCATCGTGCCAATCAAGCAGATCAGCGTTCTCGCCAACGATGCAGAGCCAGACAAGACACGACATGATGCAGCGTTACGCACAAGTAACTCACACTCTGCTGCCCGAAGTCCAGCGACTGGAGATGGGCTGGAAAGGTCTTGCAGATCAATATGCACGGCTTCCTCGCGCACTACGACGAGACCTCGCCCTGGATTATCCAAAAGAGCGCTTCTACTGCGCAGCCTTGTTTCAACACATCCACTCCTTCCCCAACACGATTACCAACAAAGCCGTCTACCACAACAAGTCGGTACAAGAGACCGTAGACATCGGCTTTGGCGAAGCATGTCCCAGATCTGGCCTCTGGTACAAGTTCCTCCTGGATGCGAGGGAGATGATGAGAGAGTTCGAAAACGTCGACTCCACCTTCATCGACATCTCGAAACTTCAAGATCTCGTGACTCGAGCAAAGATTGCCTACGATAAGGCTGCCGAGGTGTTGAACATCATCCGCGACCCCTTCGGCCCATACGCCCCGCCACCTCCTGAGCCAAGTGCCGCGAAGATGCATCTTTGGGACATGGTTTGTCACAGCGTTGCAGATGGCGAGTCGCTGGAGAGTGCGATATCTACGTGCCAGAAGAATCTATCACACCGACTACATCCCATCCCAGGGCCGCCGCCTGGGATCCCGCAAGATCAGACAGTTCCAGTGTCAAGTTCTGGTGCTGCCATACGCTACTACATCCCATGGGGGGTCCCGCTGCCGTCCCAGCTTGAGCAGACTAGCAGGATGGCTTGATGCGGATCTTGCTCGTCGACTTGTTAACGCTATGGCTTCATGCGTGGTTAAGAAGAGAAGGCTGTAGCGTAACCAGCCATTTCCGCACGGCGAAGCTCGACGAGGCGCTTGATCCTGTCAATAATGAACCAGTTCAAACCATAGCTTGGCCTTTCCTTTGATTGCTTTAGTAGTTGCGACACTATTCCACGCTTAAATAAGAGCGCACAAACGTCCTCATTGTCATAGAAGCCATTCATCGACGTTTGAAAATTAAGTTTTAGCCTGTGATTGCCAAGCAACAGCCACGTGCGTGCGGGGATTTCTAGCGCCTTCTCAGCTTGATTCTGTCTTGCACAGACAACGATCAATTTCATCAACTTCGACAAAGCGGCTGAGCTCAACCTACTTACAACTACTCCCTCGTTTCCGCCTGCAAGTAACCCGACCCTTTTACCCTCGTTAACTGTCCTTGATTGTGCTGAAGCGATCCTAACATGAGCCAATCCAGACAAGACATGGTCCGCCAATGGGCCACCGAAGGCCCAAGCATCAGCAAAAAAGTCCAAGACCTCGAAATCGGCTGGCAGACCCTCGCACGCCAATACGCTCAACTCCCGCTCCAAACCCGCCGCGACCTGAATCTCGCATACCCCACGCAAAGACTCTACTGCGCAGCGCTCTTCCAACACATCAGCTCCGTGCCTCGAACGGTCACGGACCCTGTCCTGTTCAACACGCCTCCACAAATGGAAACGATCCCCAATGAAGACCAAGGCGAATACTGCCCGTACTCTCAGAACTGGTACAAGTACCTATACGACGCACGGCAGATGATGCGCCATTTCGAGAATGTGGATAGTTCGTTCATTGATATCGACAAGCTCAAATCACTCGTCAGCAACGCCCAAACAACCTATCAAGCCGCCAAAGACATGCTAGGCATGATTTCCACGAACGCACAAATCGGAGGTTGGCGCGGGTGTGACCGGAGCACGATCAACGGTTGGAGTCTGGTTGTTGATGAGCTGGGAATGGAGGACTCGATTGATGGGGCTGTGTGGGTGTTTCGGGACAGGTCGCAGAAGAATACGCATAACGATACGGTCGTGAAGGATTGGCAGGGGAAGGCGTTTCGGGTTTGGAAGAAGTTTGAGGTTCCGCTGCCGCAGGAGTTGCTGTAGAGATTGGACGTCGAATGGCTCTGGTCTTGCTTGCTGGGGCTGGAATACGATCGCTGCTTGGATCTCGGGTGGCATAGAAGTGCAGGTTGGACAAAGCGGGCAAGAACGGTGTGCATGTACTGTCTTGCCTGTCAATGCAATCGCCGCAAGCAATTATGTCTTTCTCATTCTGCCTTTCCAGAATAATGTCTCGTTTGTTGCTCATGCCTTTGGAAAGCAGATGTTTGTCTGTACTTGCTTTACTTTTCTCTACTTCAACAGCAAGTTGTGCATACCGTCTGTCAATACAGACGCCGACACAACTCAAAGCCACGATGACCAGTCGCAACATCCAGCATATCACAACACCGATAAGAGTCCCAGACACACAAAGCAGCCGACAGAGACAACAAGACCTGAATCAATGGAGAGTTCACCAACACGGCATCAGACACGCCATCGCCCTGCTTCAAAAGCATTGGAAAGATCTGGCTGATACATGGTGCCAGTTCCCACTGGCCTTTCGTCGCGACATGAACCTCGGACTCTGCAAGGAACGCTTCTACTGCGCTGCTCTTCTCGACCATGTTCAGTTCATGCCGCAGGCCCCCGAAGATCCTCGTGTATCTCGTCTGTGGATGGAGGAGCAGTTTGATCCTCTGCTGTGCACGGGAGAGCAGTGTCCCAAGTGCCACACCTGGCTCCAGCCACTGCTCGAGGCAGCCTGGGTCGTCTTCCAGTTTGACCACTCCGAAAGCGATCAACTCAATGTTCCCGAGCTGGACCGACGCCTCGAGGAAGCCACGAGGAATCTCCACACGGCAAAGACGATGGTTGGCAGGGTTGCAGCGGGCTTCCAGACGGTCGAGGCTATGTACAATGGACAATTGCAGGTACGACCGAGTCTTGCTGCTACGGCTGCATGGAACAGACTTTGTGGGGCGATTCACGATGGCTTGCCAGTGGAACATGCCGCGAAGGCTTTCTTCGCCGAGCCGTTCGAGCTGCACGGTCCAATGACTGACGGCAGCATGCGTTCGTGGTTTGATTACGATGTTCCGCTACCTGGCTCTGGGGATTGATGATTTGAAGGGGCCGACACCCATATCGTAGTTGGAGGCAGGGTGATGTGTTCGGGATCGGCCTGTGTACTCGTCTTGTGTGGAAATCTCTGGTCGAATGGGAGTGCCGGCTTGCTTGTTTGCTGGATAGGCCGCATATATGAATGAAGTGTTTTGATGTATGTAGCGTACTGCAGAAAGAAAAAAAAGTGATTTTGCGTGCGTCTTTGATGCAGTCTGTTGAGAAAGCTGACGTCCTCAAAGCGGCAGGAGCGGGAAGGCACTAGTACGCTAGCGCTTCCGCGCCGCACTCTACATTTCTCTCGTTGGCTTCGTCCTCTTCCAACTCTTCATCATCCTCAAAAACAAACTTCGTGCTCCAGTCCCGCGCTGCCACTCAAGCACGCAATAAACACAAACGACACACCACTATAAACCAACCTCACCTCACGGCCGACATGTCTCAATCACGCCAAGCTCTCCTCAGCGCATGGGCATATCACCGCGTTCGCCTCTACGCACGCCTCAACGACATCCAGACTCGATGGCGCCAGCTCGCCATGCAGTACAAGAACCTCCCACTCGGCTTCCGACGCGACATGAGTCTCGGCCTGCACAACGAGAGATTCTCCTGCGCCGCCCTCCTCGAACACGTCGCCGCCTTCCCACAGATCCTGAGCGACACCGACTTCTTCACCCGAGCTGGAATCTGTCAAGCTCACGACATGATGCTGAGCGACTACGAGCGGTGCCCAGTCTCCTTCGGCTGGTACGCCCTGCTGCATCGTGCTGCTGGCTGGATGCGTCGCTGGGAGACTGTCTCGGATGATGATGTCAATCCTCAGCTCATCATCGAGATACTGGACAAGGCGGAGCAAGCACTTCAAACAGCCACTACCATGGTCCAGCGCCTCGCCAGCAGCTTGCCGGAGTACCCACAAGCTCGGCCAAACCAGGCCATGACCAAGGCATGGAACACCATGTGCGACGCCGTCGAGAACGGTACAAGCATCGAGACAGCGGGTCAAGCCATGAAAGCCAGTGCACCATATGTCGACGGGCCTGGCATCTACCCACACCGTAACGGTGCTCCTCGTGTCTGGGTCCAGTGCGAGATCGCGCTGCCTGAGCAATCGGTCCCGAACGCTGCTTCGTCTCAGCAAGACACTACCGGGAGCGACCCAATTGCCAGGCACGACAGTGTGCAGCCAGCAACGTCTGAGCAGCAACGCCAGGCGAATGCCGCTTTTATCCCACGACCGACCGCAGCGACTTTCACACCAGGACAATACCGCAACGAGCAGCCATAGGGATGGAAGGGCAGGGACTGTTACGTTGAGTTTTGCAGGGCGACCATAGTCTCTCGATCAGAACATGATTGCTGGAGCCATGAAGATGAGCATTGGAGGGTCGAGAGAGTTGCAGGAAGTTGGGGATGCGATTCGAGGTATGGGAGATGCTTACGATGAGATGTCCTATTCAAGATGAGTTGTATCTCTGTCTCTTTCTCTAATTCCTCAACCCACACCTCACATGTTCCCTCAGATCCCATGTCTTGGCAATACTCGGCTGTACTTCGGGAGAGCTGCTTCTATTGTCAAGTAAATGCTATTGTCGCTATTATGCGCGATAAACCTTCACTCGACCCCAAGAAGATGAAAGTCACTCTCCCTACAACCGCCTTCACTTCCGCATCCTTCTCCCACAACTTCTCCCAACCTTTCGTCTCGATCTCCGTTCGCAACAACATCAGCCATAGCACTGTTTGTAGCGCCCAGCCATCATCAGTCTAGCATCGAGACGGAGATACCGTCGAGAAAGAGCAAAGGCTCTCCCACTGGAGACTCTTCACCATGGCATACGTCCTCGACTCCAGCTTCTACTTCCCCGACAACGTCTCGCGCGCGGCACCAAGGTGGGAGCATTCCATCTACCAAATTCGCCAGCGCCTCCTCTGGCTACGCAACGACTACCGCCGCCTCTCCCAGGAGTACAAGGCGCTCTCGCTATCCCAGAAGCGAGACATCAGATCTGACCTGGCGATGGAGATGTTCGCTGCTGCGGCCATCTTCGAGGGAATTGAGAGCGGCGTTTTGCACGAGCGAGATCCTTGGGATATGCTGAGCAAGATGCCGCCAAGCGTGATTGCACACTGTCCGATTGCGATGGACTGGTTCGAGGACCTGCAGAAGCTGCATGGGGTACATTGGAAGAGCGATTTTGAGAAGTGCATGGTCGCTCTCGCGAACGCGGAGTGGAAGAGGCTGCAGGCAGAGAAGCTGCTGCAGACCATCAGATCCAGCACCCCGCCGCTTCATGAAGCACCCGACAAGATGATCCTTCGAGCCTGGACTGCAATTTGCGACGAGATCCGGATCGGCAAGCACAGCTTCGAGGCAGCACTCAACACAGCACGAATCGACTTCTGGGCTGAGCCCGAGAGAGAACCAGAGCCACCCCAGCCAGGCTTCTTGCGGAGCATCATCAATTGGTGGGCACCACCGCCGCCTCCTCCTGAGCCAACGAGAACAGAGATGCACTGGTTCAGAGCCGAGCTCATCACAGATCCCGTCTGGCCATCAGCAGAGCCATTGCCCCCGATTTGGGAACTCGACCCTCGCCTTCGCAACTGGGACTACCTGACCCAGCCTCCGCCTCAGTATGAGCAAGTTCTACGAAAGTACGCTCTTCGCCATCACCTTTGGTATGACCACTACACCAAGCCCTCGCAAGCCGAGCTGGATCGACGAGCAGAGTCGGCAAGGAAGAGGCTCGTTGCGCAACAGTGTGCGGAGCGTATACGCAACGTGTTCAGGGAGAAGCCCGGTATCAAGCGTACGCCTCAGCAGAAGGACAAGGCCGACGACTACGGCAAGAAGAGCAGCCAAAAGCCTAAGATGCATTCGCAGTACGGCACATACGGCCAACGCTCCGGACAGACACCACCACCGAGATTCAAAGCCAAGGCAAAGCCGAAGTCAACTCCTCGCCACAAGACGCCACAATGCAAGCCAAGCACCGCAAAGAAGACCTTCAACAACCCTCCAGGCCTCTCGTATCAGCAGGCCTTCGACGAGTACAACAAGCGTTGGGCATCCCTCAAACCATACGACAAAGCTTACCCATACCCATCTCGAACACTCCAACACAACGCCCTGGTCTCTCCGTCCACCATCAAATACAACACCACCCGAGTCTCGCTCTGGACACCAACGCAGATCATAACGATCAACACACAAGTCTTCTTCCTGTCCGCCTTCGACATTCCACACCAGATCCAAGAGGACAGCAAAAGCCGGCCTTTCGTGAGCATCACTCCCGGCTGCGACAAGGCGGCAATAGGAAAGCTACTGAAGCATTTGCGATTGAAGGAGACTGGTCGTTGGCATCCGGATAAGCTGAACCGACGGACGGGTGTTGCGGGGGGTGAGCCGGATGAGGGAATCAGCAAGGCGGATGGAGTTAAGGCGATTTGGGCGGGGATTGAGGAGTTGGTGGATGTTTGTAAGGGGTTTAGATGAGTACGAATATCCAGACACTGGTGATGATGGAGAGTTGAGTAGGAGAAAGTGGGATTCCGAAGGCTGGTTACTGCGTAGTTGTTCTGTGAAAAGAGTCTCCCTGTCTGTCCTAAGTTGTCCATGCTATCGAACAGCGTTGCTACGACATCCCCCAACAGACAGCTTCCAGAACGATCAAAGGAGAGCAGTAACATCAAGCAGTCCATCGCCATACCATCGCCGCCTTCCAATTCCCAGCCTTGAGTCGAAAAGTGTTCCATGGAGATAATATCTTCCAAGATAGTAGTCCACTCATTGCGGGAAGTCTTGATAATATGACTCGTGACACATCTCGCTGATCTAATAAAGGGAGATACGACACCAGACGCATTGCACCATCAAAGACGGCTCTCTCTTTCTCGACGACGTGTTCGGGGAACGACGCTACTCCACAGCCACCTCAACGACACAAGCTGTGCTGTCGCGCTATCGATGAGTAGCGGAGAGAGCGCAGCGAGTAATCTTCACGGCCGGTGAAGATTATCTTCTGCCTGAAGAGAATAGGCAAATAGACTTACGACTTGAAGACAGAACACAACTCCACTTTGTGGGCGCCTCGCGCTTTTTCTTGTCACAGACTGTGCTTACTGGCATGTGATCGTGTACTAGCGTTATTCCCCTACTGGTACTTCTGTTACGTTGCATCTCGATGTCAAGCTCAAGTCGACCGGTCATCACCAACAAAGCCCATTTGCCGCTCCGTTGCGTTTCTCCACAACGCAGCGGCAATGAGGGTTGCTAGTCAATTTCTGGGGTTCGCGTTGCTAGACATCAATAGAGCGTAAGGCACATTCGGACAATTTCGCACTTGGTTCCGTCCCAAATGTGGTCACATGCCATGGACACGTTCACCCCAGCACGTGCTCACTACAGGCTATCTCGGAACTGCGTCTCTCCCCAATGTTCGCCTAGAATTTGCACCACTACAACATCCTCATGAATGATCCGAATTACGCCAACGACCCAGAGGGTCAGCGTCCTCCGACGTTGTAGCAGCCTCTGTCACGCGCATCTGCCCAACGAGCTGTGCTTATGACGGATCATAGAGGGGAGAGGGATTGCGTTGCGGGAAGTCGTGCTTGAGTAGAGGGCACGGTGAGGAGGGTGGAGGGCGAGGCGCACGATTGTTGTGGTTGTGGGATGGGCGCGCGGGTTGGCAGTCCTTGAGAATAAGCATTTGCCCCCTTCATGGCGCCCTAAGCGGGCGATCTCACGCGCCCTCTTGAAGTTACAAAGGTCCCTGTCGTAGTAGTCGGTGGGAACTGCATCCTGCTCGATGCTACGAGGCAAAGTGCACTCGACATTCCGACCTCAAGATGCTTGTGCAGTCTCAAAGTCGAGCATGAATAGCTGGAGGTTGCTTTTGAAATCTCTGGGGACCGCAAGGCTCCAAAAGCAGGGACACGATCATCCCATGTGGACGAAGTTTGCTGAAAAACTCCACGAAGCTATTAGATACAGTGTCAACAAGAGTTCGAACGAAAAGCATGCCTCTAAAGACACGTAGGCTTTAGGCTGTATCGTGAAAAGCTGAATTAAAGTGTGAAATCTGCGATGATGGAGTCAATGTCAACCATGATGACGAGGAGAGAAGAGTGTGGCAATAATGCGCATTTAGGAAATATGACGTTTTAGCTATCAGTAAAGCAACCTTGACGAGCCATTGGCTCTTCGCAAGCGCGATGAAGCTTTCAGCTCAACATCTCGTGTAACAGAGTCACAGTAGCAGTATCCCCGCACTGAAGTTTCCAAAAGCCCGCCCGTGTAGCACTCGTCTCCAGGATGTTCTTGCATGGTGCGAAGTGCTCTCCGATCACACTCGTTGTGGAAGACAGCTTCGCCGTGCTGCAGATAACTGGCTAGCGGAGCCGCTGGGCCGCTTGATGCGTTCTCCACGGCTCTCATGTCCACCATGACGGCCTGCAGACGCGGTGTGAAGGTATATTGTTGTGAAATAAAGAAGAAACGTGTGCCGTCGCCCAGTCTGCAATATCCAGACCCAATTGCCCTTGAGCTCAACATCGCATGCGAGCCAGTTCTCCATCTCCAAACCTCGCGTCTCTCATTCTGCACACCTTGGAAGCTCAATTGACCACCTCAATCTCGATGTAAGCCAGATCCTTCACCTCATTCTTCTGACGACAAGTAGCACACGTCGCCTTCTCCTTGACCCAGCGGAAGATGCAGTCATGGCAGAAGATATGACCACACTTCGTCTCAGCTGGCTTGGTATACGGCTCCATGCAAATGAGACACTCATTGCGCTCCAGCTGCTCCAGCTCGCGTGCACTGGGCTTGTCGCCGTTCTCTGCACGAACCTCCAGCAAAGCCATGCCGACGATCTTGGTCTTCTCGACACGCAGGCCTGGAGTGGGTGGCTCGGGAGTGTAGCCTCGTCGAGGCTGAAGGCGAGGATCACGAATCGCACCCTCACCTTGAGGCCGCAGGGCCCAGCCGACCTCACGCAAGTCCCCGTTATACTGTGGCGATGTTACGCGGTAGATAGGTGACGTGGGAGAGTACTGCGGCGACCGAGGATCGTAGACTGGCGACGTTGGAGAGTATTGCGGTGAGTTGAGAGCGTAATCCAATCGGCCCCCTCGTGCCCGCCACTGCTCGTATGTGAGCCACTCGCCACCTGGAGATCCCATTGTGAACTGTGGTGAGTTGGGGTTGTAGTTAGGCGATGAAACGCGCTGCACCGCCGGATGCGGAGTGTCCTGGCGATGCGGAGGCGAGTACTGCGACAAAGGAGCAGTGTACATTGGAGATGCCGGAGAGTACTGCGGCGATGTCATGGCGAGCTGCGGTGAGGTGTACTGCGGTGAAGTTGGAGAGTACTGTGCCGAGATAGGCGAGTACTGAGGCGAAGTGGGCGAGTACTGTGGAGAGGTTGGAGAGTATCGCGGGGTGTTTCCAAGAGACCACGGAACGTACTGCCCAACAGGCGAGCCCGGGTTGTAGACCGGCGAAGAGGGAGAGTACTGCGGCGATGTGATCTGGAACGCAGGCGACAGTGGTGTCCGTGCTCGAAGAACCGATGATCCATCTCGTCCAGCCGCGCCAGTAGTCCCCTGTGGTGGTGCAGATGGATCCTGGGTGGTAGACGTTACCGAAGTGATTTGCTCGTCACCAGTTCGAGTAGTGAGTGTGAATCGGTAGACGGGAGCGGCTGCTGGAGATGCTGGAGAATAAACCGGCGATCTTGGAGACATTACGTCGAGTGCTTTATCCGTCTAAGCTTCTCGTCTCGTATCTTCTTGCACTGCCGGTAGGTATCCAGCCGAGGTCGGAGACTCAACAGTTAGCGACTGCTGATTTAGTAGCGATCTTGGAGAGGACTGGTTCGAGGAGGTCATCGAGATCGCCGGTGAAATAGGAGACTCGATTGAAGGACTCTAAGCGGCTTCCATGCGCGACTTGAAGCGACGTCGTAGGATAGCGAGAGAGCTAGGCGAAGAGCCGAACTATCCTAAGCGTATCGCGGTAGAGGAGGTGCTAGGATTTGCAGGCGCAGCAGCAGACTGGGCAGCAGAGAGGGAAGCTGCTATCGTGCGGGTCCTAAGGATATATCTTGGAGGAGCAGTAGATAGGTCTAAGGAGTCGGGCGATCTTAAGGACATTATGTTAGATGTGATCGTTGGATTCGCAGACGCTGCGTCGGACTCGATGGCAGAACTCGGAGCCGATCTCTTGCGCGATCTCATATTGTATCTTGGAAGTACGGCGAGGGCGGTAGAGAGTATGGTGGCAGTACTATCTTGGTTGTCGGCCTCGACTTGACCAGAGGCGCGAGTGGTGGTCGCGGAAGTTCGCTGGCGCTTGCGTGGCGGCGCCATAGTCTCGGACGCGGTATGGTATGCGGATCTCGACAAGTGTTTGGGCGCAGAATTGGAAGTATCAGTTCCACGAGTGCTGGTGTCGAGAACAAAAAGGAAGTTGCGGGTGGAGAAGTTGAAGTTGAGGATGACTCCGCGAAGTCTATTTAAAATTCTGCCAAGACCCACATGCGTTGCTTCAACATTCACTTACCCAACGCAAATCACGAACCACTCTCTCCAGAAACGTCACGATGCAAACAACGCTTCTCAGGCGGTATGCTGCCACTGCTCGCCAGTACTTCTAGTTCCACGTCCAAGCCTCTGCTCACGGCGTTCGTCATGATCTCCCTCCTCTCCGTACAATTGAATGACCAGCTCCGAGGGCAGATCCACACCAACACGCAAGCCCACTTTGCTTTGGCTCTGTCCACGGTCGGAGGTATCCTTTGGCTTTCTATGAAGCCGCAAAGCGGGAACACCCCTCCTTGTGTTCGGGGCTTGTAGAGCAAGATTGGACTGCTCCTCTCGCGAACATTCCTCATTCTCTTCGGAGGAAACAACTGGCCAGAGGTTCGCTTTCGGTTTTTCGGTCACCTGTGTGCCGCCTTAGTACCAATCGTCTCATTTCGGGACCGATTGGTCTACAGATACCTCCAGAGACTGCTGCTTCTTCGTGACCTTCTTGGTACTGTTCCAGATCTTGTCCGCGTACAGTTGCGCCAGATCCTGCTTCTGGCATATTCGCGGCGGCGGCGATGCGGGAGACTTTGATCTCAATTGAGCAATCGTTCGTGCCTGGAAGTCTGTCAGTACCGCCTTCTCTTCGTATTCCTCGCGGACCGTCATACATTCATCCTTTGGCGTTCGAGTTGAATGATCTTGTCGAGCACGGCTGCATGCTCAAAAACCGAGACAGGAATCCCCCGAAGCCGGAGTCCGATGGACGTGCTTTCACGGCTTTCTTTGGGGGACAGAAGTCTGGAGTCTGAAGAGCTTTGAGTGGAGACGAATGTATCATTACATGTTTCGGGCTACACAAATGGTGTCTGCGCGCCGAAAACATGTTTCAAGGCCGCATCCTCTTTGCGGTGCAAGACCAAGGTGATGACTGTACGGTATCCATTCGCATGCCCCATCTTATGCTCGAACGCAGACTCCACTATCCTACACCGCTCAACCATGTAGTCTTGAAGTCTATATCCAGCCCCTCCCTACGCTTCATCGCCATCATCTTGCTCGCCTTCTTCACCTTCTACGCCCTGAATCTGCAGCCTCACCATATCCCCAACGCGACACTTTCGGCGACACATCGGACACCTCCTGTTCTTCTGCATACCCTCGACGGCATAGTTCATATCCGTAACAGCACACTCCATGCAAAAAATATGTCCGCAAGGCGTCTCCACCGGCATCTCATACTCCGCCCAACAGATTGAGCAGAAGTCATCCTGCAACTGCTCCAGTCTCCTGTCCGCGGCAAGATCACCGCCCTCCGCCTGCGCTTGCAGCGCTGCCATGTCGACGAACTCTGCGTTCTCGACGATGGTGTCGTACAGGTCCTGGATCGCACGTACGATAATCATGAACATGATGGCTTCGTTGTCGCGGTACATGTGGCGGCGGATGCGCGGGTCGTTCACGACGTAGGGCCTGTGGACCGCAGCTTGGATGGAAACCGCGTCCTTTGAAATGTGAGCATGGCGTGGCGCAGAGGGTTCCATGAAGACTATACGTACTAAAGGCGTAGAAGCGGAGCCGCAAGGCTGCTCCTCCGGCGCCTCGAGCGACGGTGAGCCCGGGCGAGCAGACTCCTCGAGCCCGCTGTCGGACATGGTATATCCATAGTCCTCGTAGTCGATCATGGCCTGGGGAGCGTGCATCAGTCAAAGCACCATAGATTCGTTTATTGCGCTCACCTCTTCTTCGTCCTCCTCGTGTGCTCCGACGGCGTTCACTCCCACTGCGTGGAACGCGAAGTCGAAAGCGCCCATGTCGAGAGTCCAGCGGCGAGACGGTCTTCCACCTGGATCGGAAGACATGGCTGCTGCTTGATGTAAGAAACACAGACGATGGATTTGAAAAGATTTTGGAGTCATGAACGAGGGGCTGCAAGTCTGCGGTGGGGACTCTTGGCGGGGAGTGGTGCGCGGGCCGCGCTTGACGTCATAATTCTAAGCTTTCACATGCCACCGTTGCTACAGGATACGGCACATTTATAAGCCCAACTGTGCATTGACGACTCGCGCCAGAGCTATGTCTCCGCGCCGAAGCCTTTCAACGGCATACGGGTGCCGAGTACGCCACGGCCGTGCTGGACGCGGAACAGGAACAGAGCGCCCTAGATGATCGTTTCAGCGTTGATTCGTCCGGAAAAGGTGTCGAAAGCGGCAGCGGTATGGGCCACCTCACTTTCGGAGAGGTGTATTCCCGTTCGATTTATTGACATGCTATGAGAATACGATGAGAAAGGCTTACAAGAAGCAGCGCAGAGCAGCGACACCTGAATGAAACGGAGCACCAATGTAGCGGCCTTGTCGCGTTTGATATTCTCCTATGCATGGTCCTTTTACTGTTTTGGTACAATGTTATGTTAAGAATCACTCTTGCTGCGTTGAGTACGCATGACTGTACGATGATACGTAGCAAAACAAGTGGCAGAGCATGTCAGGTCGTCCGTATGCACAAGCCTGATCCAATGCGCCCTGCCGGATACGGCGAGCCAATGCGATGTATCACATAGCATATGCATGGCAACGTCCTGGGTGGATGCCCCGTGCCTGCACGCCATCGTTGTCGACCTTGCTTTGCTCAGACAGCCTTCTCCCCACCAGCTTTCTCGTCGCCGGCAGCCCGCTCGCCGATCGTCTGCTGCTCATCCTCTCCTTCCTTGTCGTTTCCCTCCTGCTGGGCGCTCTCCTCTCCCTCAAGGACCAACTTCTTCACATCCTCGATTCCTTGCTTCGTCCTACAAGCCGGGCAATGCTTCTTCTGGAACACCCACGCAGCAACACACCCCAAGCAGAACACATGGCCACATTCCGTCACCGCAATCTCCTGGCCCTTCAGCTCTCCTGTACAGATCATACACTCGTCGCCCTGTAGCTGCTCGATCTTGCGCACTGCAGCCGAGTCGCCAGCGGCAGCCAGCTGCTTCAGCTCTGACATGGAAATCGTCGAAGCCTCCGTAACAGCCGCAACGGCGCGAGCAGTGACGTCCGTCCAATCCTCGGGAGCGTCTGGTAGAGCCACGTGCTCGAAAACGACCATGATCTCAGCAGCGGTGGCAAGAAGTAGCTCAGCATGAAAGTGGATCCGCCGGGTACGGCGGAATCGCCTGCTTTCGATAATGCGGTCCTCGGATGCGTCGTCTGGAGGAGCCTGTGTCTGGTATCAGCAAGTATTCTTGGATGTCGAGGATTGAAAGGGACGAACCGGGTGGGTCCTGATGGATTCTCGCGGCAGCAAATCAGGAAGATCGCCCATAACAGCCTCGGTCTCGTTGTTGAGGTTGTCGGCCTGGATCTCGGTGAGAAACAAAGGACATCCGGGCTTAGACCACGCATGGACTTACCTCTTGCGCCCGCTGCTCAGGCTGGTCGGCGTTGCGAACAGACTCGCTGTCCGTCCAGGTTGTGCGGGAAGACATGTTGGTGCGCAGCGACGGATGTACTTGTGTTGTAGAGATGTTGTGGTCGCGAAGTCGAGAAGAGGTGGATGGTGCGGGTTGGGATTTTGGCAGCGGAAATGGGAAAGCGCGCTTGACGTCAGAATCCGCGACTGGACATTCACGTGCTGTTACTCGCCTGCAGCTTAATCGTTGAGATTTCCAAGCCCTTTAGGTCTATCAACACTTCGAAGGAACTGTTGTCAACTCCTGCCCTCAATTCCAAGATGCCACCCTCAAGGACCTCGCTCGAGCTCTGCGAAAGACGTCGATTGTCTCGCAGGAAGGTTGAACGAGGCAGGAAGTTCAAACGAGAGAGGATGACTTCTTTGCGTTGACAGCTGACGCTAATCCAGAGTACGTGGTAGGAAGTTCTGCCTGGAACCCCGGACTGGTTGTCGTCTCTCTTCGGGCCCGCCATTGAACACCGAATCCCTATGGAGGCTATGCCGCTTCGCACTCGATAGACAAAAGCGAAAGGGAGTAGAGTGGTCTCGGGGTGTAGCGATCGATCTATGTAATAGTTGATCGGACTTATTGCATCTACTAAAAGAGTGAAATCCTGCTCTCCAAAACAGCGTGACCAACATCTCCACACCCCCTTCCTTTCCAGACCCCATCTAATTCCAACAGTACGCCCCGGGAGCCCCCAACTGCGCACACCGGGTACTAAATGCCCCCGAATCCAAACAGTTCAACGAGCTCGAACACTACCCACCCCGTTAGCACCTCTATACACACCTATCCCTCCAACTTACCTGGTGATGCTGATCCCCATGATAGACGATATTATCGGCGCAGAAGCCGTTGTTTTCGTTATCGGACTGCTCGCCACAGACTTGCTTCGTTAGGTCGTCCCATTGCGGGCCCTTGCCGCTAGGGTCTTGACATTTGCAGCTGTGGCCGGCGAAGGCCCTGGATCCAGAGGTTAGTGTGCTGTGGTTTTGGGTGTTAGGGTGTTGGGGTGTACTAAGGGAGGGCGGCGAGGACGGTTAAGAGGGCGGTGGTGGTGAAGTGCATTGTTTTAGGTTGAAAGAATTTGGTGTTGACGATTGCTAGGAAGAGCTAGAGAATCTGGGTAGGTTGCCTCGTCTCGCTGTCTTATGTATTCCGCTGCGTGTACAAATTTCCGTGTAATATTCGCAATTCCAAGACCGCAGTGCTCGTACTCTCCACTGTCGGTATGCCGATCAATTCGCTTTCCATACTCCGAAGGGGGGGGGGACTGCCTCGCTCTTTCTTCACATGGATTATTATAGGCTTCCAGCCATGGATTCGTGTCGTTTTCATCGGAGTTTTGGACTTTGCGATGCGTTAGACTTCGCATGTACCTATGTCATACAAGTCTCGAAGCTAGTCCCAACGAGAAACGTCAGCTATATAGGCAAAGTTCCTCGCAAAACGTGTTCCTGCGAGAACGTGAGCGGGAGATCTGAGTCTTGAGTCAGATTTCTGAGCATGTGACCTCGTAGTAGAGCATCTGCGGAGAGAAGTTGTGTTCAGCTGAGGCTTCGGCCCAGGCGCAGTGACATTCTTTCCATCCTTGTGCTCGCCGTACTCATTCTTCACGATCAAATTGGTCGATCGTCACGAGCCTCCTGACCTCTGGCTACGTCTTCCGAGCTTGGCAGACTACGTTCTTGCAAATGTCCAACGATCTTGATCAAATCCTCCAGTCGGTGTCCTGCCCTGCAGGTTGGGCAGCGATGTCTCATCCGTATCCATCGTGCCACACATCCTAAACAGAAGACATGTCCACAACGTGTGGCAACTGGCTGTATGTATCTGTTAAAGCAGATTCCGCAGAAGTCTTCAGCAAGCTGCTCGAGCTTGCGGGCGGCGTTTTGATCGGTGATCGCCTGGTGCTGAAGTGCGGTGACACTCTCGAAATGCTGAGGCTCAACGCTTTCGTGTTGGCGTGACCCGGCGTTCTGGGTACTGCGGTCAATCGGCTGTCCAAAAGGCGGCACAGGTTGTTGCTGCATGGGCATTTGTCCCTGGCCTCCTTGATCTTGCATTTCTTGGCCTTCGCGCCGAGCACGGTGAAGCTGTCTCACGCGCTCCAAAAGTCTTCTGTTCCGGATTCCTTGACTAACAGTCTCCCGCTGGCGTCTTTGTATAGTGTTGAGGAGTGGAATTCGATCCGCGGCACGGTCGCCTGAGCTGCTTGCTACCGCGTCGTTGTCATCATCATCCGCTTGCACTGCCGTTTGACTTCTTCGTGGTAGAGTGATATTATGAAGTTGGATTGGAGGGGCCGCATCTCCAGATACTGCACTGCTTGCTTGCTGTTCTTGTTGTGGCTGCCGAGCTCTGTGCTGCCGACGTACACCCCTTCGGGAGGCTCTCTGTTCTGCCCGGAAGCGCAAGCGGTGTCGCTCCTGATCACCGTCCACTGCACGCATATCACGTTCTTGTTGACCATGAAGCACTGCGACTCGCTGTTGGACATGATCTTGTGGCGGCTCGCCTCCATTTCTGCGAAGAGCGTCCAGCAAGCCCTGTGCTCGCTGACGTACCACCTCCGGGTCGACTGCAGGCCTGATAGGACTGATGGCTGGCCGAGTATGATCCATGGGGCCAAAGTCGCGCTCCACTCGAGAGCGGCCCTGGTCCACTTGCGCCATGAATGTCTCGCCATTGTCTTCGCGGGGTCGCAGCCTGGGACTTTGGTCATAAGGTAATTCGGTCCCGGGTGGAGTTGTCGGAGGGTCCGAAGATACACGGCCACGGCCAGGTGGAGCTGGAATCTGTTCATTGCGCTCGTTCTCAAGACCGCCTGGGCGCCGGTCACCCTCAGGCCTCTGCGGAAATCCACCAAACAGCAGACCAGGAGCGCGGAACGCCGGCGATGAGGCTCTTGGAGGAGTACGGAGGAAACCTCTTGGAGGATTGGCACTTTGATCACGGACTGTGTCTATTTCTCTTCGATCTGGGGAAAGACGTAGTGGAGATGCAATCGCACGTCGTCGAATTCCATGGAGATCCCGTCCTGCATCAAGATTCTCTAGACCATGCTCGAGTCCGCGTCTCACGCCGTCCGGGCGGTGCTGTCGCTGTGGTGGTAAGGTCAGTACGCGTGATGGTCTACTCGTGGGATGACTCACTGCAGTGGGATCCAGCTGCCTCTGCTGAACGTCCCGGCCCCCTTGCCTACCACCCTCGAGCAGATGTCTAATCGGCGCCATGCCAACAGGATGATCGGGCAGAGGGATGAGATTGGGGTTGGTGATTAGAGGTGCTTGTCTTGGGGCTTGTCGTCTGAGGAAGTCCAGCTCTTCCCGCTCCATACCACTGCTGTATTGCCAATGTCAGTCCGATCCCCATCGTGTGTCGAGGTTGTCTTACAGATGTGCCTCCAAACGTCGAGGTGAGCGCTCGCCTTCCCTTAGTCCCCGGCCAGTCAGAATGCGCCGGATCTCGCGGTCCGCATAGGACTCGTCATGCTCCATGAAGATACGGTGTCGCGACAGTCGGGCTCGATGCTCCAGCATGGCTACCGTGGGGCGCTCGGCCGGCTGCTGCTGCGGTGGTGCAGGCGGCATGACAGGTTGCTGGCGTGGCAACTCATGCAATTCATAGGCGGGATAGAGCGACGGCGATGGAGGATGACGGAGTAGTCGAATGTCGATAGCCGGCCGGCGCCAGGGCCTGGCCTCGAGCTCAGCTGCACCTGCAGTCGGGTGCTGGTCTGGCATGTTGGCTCCTCGCGTCCGACCAGAGACGCGGGTTTGACTGCTGCGGGAGTAAGTGGCGTGCGAGATGAGGTTTGACAGTGCGCGGCTGGGTGAAAGTTGAAGCGTCACAGCACCGCACTGCCATTCACTTGCTGCCAACGTCCAAATTCGAATCTGCTCTGGGAGGTGCGATGAGACATGACCTGCCTTTTAAAATCAGCGGTGACACATACATTGAGACATGCCGCTGTCCACGTCTAGCTGTGCGATACATTACGCATGTACGGGCGAAGTGTATTGAGAAGACGTCAAGGTTCGAGACGGTGCATGTGAGGATGGTCGCTGGTGGAAATAAGCGACTGCCAATATGAAGTTTCGAAATATGGCCGACATGGAAGGAACGATCGATAAGCCACATCAAAAAGAGGCGGAAATGCAACAGTAGCATATAACAAGAGAAAAGTAAAAGTCCCAGGCGATCGAAAAACGCATTGCCCGTACCAAAACAGATTAGGCGCTGCAAAGGAATCGATACGACGGCGAAGCAAAACGATCCACGCACTCCATCCGCTCGAACCGACGACTTCGCAAAAAGCAAAAAGGCGAGGGTCACTCCCGAAGGAGTGACGCACCTACACTAAGGTAGGAAGTTGCGATGAATCTATAGACTACATCTGACAGCTACTCGCCTATTGGTCGCTGAAATTGATGCGCTTTATAAACCTCACCTCTGCGAGTTCCGAAGATTTACCTTGGGTGGTCGCGGAAGGAGGTGCGCTGCTCTTGCTGTTGGGCGTCGGTCTTTCCTGCTGACTTTCCCCTTCACCGGCGCTGGGCAAGCGCGATCCTCTACACCTGCAAGTTCTTGCTCGATAATACTATCGAGATACCAGGTAGTCACTAACACGCCAGGCATATCATCACTATCTCCGCCTTCTTCTGCGACAAGTTCGCCAACCTCGACCGCTGGTCAATCGCTCCGCCAGCAGCAAAGGCCAACACCAAACTCAAACATCACGCCACGAGAGGAAAAGGAGGAGATCCAATGCGCTCCCAAGGCACACACATACCGCACACGCTCGATATAGTATCTGGCTGTCAATATCGAGTCTAAACAACGCACGCTGCCTCGACTCAGACGCCCATCATTCACTATCTATCCCGTCTTGCCTTCTGACGCAGAGACTCTCAAGCAGAAGCACCGATATCAGAGAGCAGCTGCAGCCCCCGTATGCCTGCCCAGCACGAAACTTCCCAAGAACACGCCACCGAGCACCGACATGAAATATCCAACATTCATCGTCATGACCGCAAGCATCCTGTCTCAACATCAGCAACACCAATCACACTCCCACAGATGGCACTCACAAGAGATAGCTAACCCCAGCAATGACCGTACCCAACGCAGCTTGGCAAAAAGCCTCATTGACCCTCCACTTCGGCGTCGCGACCTCCTCCTCGCTCACCCTAACGCCCTCCTTCCCACCACTCGCAACCCGCAAGATCTTGGTATCATGCCTTTCGACCATCCTCCCATACAATCTTAAAAAGTTCATCCGCGCGGCCAACAACCCACGAAAGATTACCGCAAGAGCGATCAAGAAGATGCAAGTCCCGGCGTACTGCCCTGTTGTGAGGGGCCACCAAGACTCAGACCACAGGGCTGTTTGGATCGAGGTGAAGAAGACCATGAGCATTTCGTCCATGGGCATGAGTTGTTTGAGGAGGTATTGTTTGAGGGCGGTGGAGTTGCCGGTTGGTGGCATGCCCATTGGCATGGTCGTATTGTCCATGGTGGCGAGTGTTCGTTGTCGAGGCCGATAATCTGATGAGATGAGTCCGAAAATCACTAGTAGGTCGATGAGAAAAGGTAGAGGTGGCCGAAAGATTGCTGTTGTATTCGCTGACTTCTGCGCAGGTCTTCTTATCTTCCTCTCCAGCATCCACTCTACCTCCCTGAAGATCAATGTTTCTCGATCATCAAAACCTGCTCACTCGTATCCTGATCAAGTCAACAATACGCCATGCAGCCTATATTACCCAAGTTCGGGGACGACGGGGGACAGCTATGAAGCTTGCGGATTGCACCAGATCCATCCTTCACTATGTGAACATGACCCTTTGGCTGATTTCGTTGGATATCAAAACTTGCTCAGTCCAAAAAGGCAGGGAATGCGCTTCAATGTCCAACGCCACAGAGGCAATGTCGATGATCTAGCCCGGCGGTTCTGCCCAATGCATGCTCAACAATCATTCCCTCCAGCGACTCGCATTCGCAACCATCGTGAGAGCTGATGGGATCCTTGAGCAAGTTTTGCAAATACCCACAGACATGTTTACAGATCGACTGCGCCGGCTTTCCGTTCGATTGAGCATCTATAAGGCGGCGACCTCATCAAGCACGACCGTCGTAGTAAGCCTTTCCCGTCCAGAACACCACTTGGACAACAGAAGACACCAAGATGGGCGTCCCATGGCTCGATCAACCGATATCCCTCGCATGGCATCCGCCGAACGAATGCACGCTCAACGACACCGCACAATGTGAATACCAGCTGGGATACTGGAGGAATTGGTAGGTCTTCGAGCGGCTCAATCGACCCTTGCTGATCTGAGAATCAGGAATGTCGCCGACTATCACTATGGATGTCCAACGATTGCCCTATTCATGGTCGGCATTGGGGTCTTCATCATTGCCAGCGCCGCTCAAGAGTTTGTCCCAAAGCCAGTATTGGAGTCAGCCCTGGCCCGGAGAGCAAAAGCCTCATGGCGATTCCTCAGCTACCGTATCTTTCGAATCCCATTCCTCGACTGGAACTCAGCGCCACTTGGTATGCTCTTGCTGGCTGTCGTCGGAGTCATCTACTTCCTTTGCATGACCCTCGTGCCACAACCCTACTACGTATGTTCCCTGACCCAGATCATTCCTTTCACTCACTGACCAACTGACGATCCCAGTGGCTCAACACCCCAACGATCACGTACGGCGACCAACCACCCCTCGCAACCCGCTCCGGCTGGCTCTCGATCGCCTGCCTCCCCTTCGTCTTCGCCACAGCCGGCAAATCGAATCTCATCACTCTCGTGACTAGCGTCTCCCATGAACGACTGCAAATCTTACACCGCTGGATCTCTTATGCGTTTTTCGTTACGGCGTTAGTGCATACATTTCCCTTCATTGTGTACCATGTGAGTGTGGGCGATATGGGACAGATGTGGAGGACGGAGATTTATTACTGGACGGGGACCATTGCACTTCTTGCGCAGGGATGGTGAGTCCTCGATTCCTTCCACGGGTGTGGTAGGATGGGAGGCTGACATGTGTGCTAGGTTGACCTTCGCATCGTTTGGGCCTCTGCGGTATACATCATTAGTCTAAGAGGTACGACTTCTGCTGACAGTGATCTAGTGAACGAGCCTACGAGTTCTTCAAGTATACTCACTTCCTCGCAGCCCTAATATTTATGCTCTTCCTCTTCTTCCACTGCGATGGCGAGTTCTCATCATGGTACTGTCACCCTTCCCCAAGGCCATCAAAACACTGACCCTTCCCAGGGACTACTTCATCGCAACCGGCGTCCTCTTCACCCTCTCCTTCCTCCACCGACACCTCCGCATCTACTTCGAACACGGCTTCCAGCACAACGCCAACCTCCACACCGAATCGAACGGTTTCATCAAAGTCACCATTGCGACGAAAGCAACCTGGAGAGTGGGGCAGCATTTCTTCCTGCGATTCTCGACGCCGGACTTGCATGCGTTGACGACGCATCCTTTCACCGCTTGTTCTCTTCCTCAAACGGCTGGTGTGCATGAGGAGAAGGAGAATGAGTTAGTTTTCTATATTCGGCCTCGGGGTGGGATGACTTCTCGTCTTTCCCAACACTCCAAGAAGAAATTGCGAGTGATGCTCGACGGCCCATACGGCGGAATCAACATGCGAGAATTCGACACCTGTCCACACAACCTCATCATCGCCGGCGGTTCTGGAGCTGGCTGGACGTTACCGTTTCTCCTCGCTCATCTTCGAAAATTAGAACTTTCTGGACCTGGAGCCTGGCCAACGTTAGGTATAGTTCTTGCGACAAGACAAATCGAAGGGAGAGAGTGGTTCGAGAGCACTGTGCGGATGATATTGTCGAGCCACGGAGACCGCCTTGGTATGGAGAGCATATCCATCGACATCTGCTACACTGGTCCGCAACACACGATCGAGAACCCCAGGAGCTTCCGTCAGCCTTCCCTTGATAACAAATCGCACGTTCAAGAGACCAACCCTGTCCTACGAACAGACATCCAACACCACACCTCCCGACCTCACCTCCAATCGCTTATTACCTCCGAGGCCTCCGCCGATAAGCATTTGGGCGTGTACGTGTGTGGACCGCTGGAGATGCAGGCGGATGTGGCGAATGCAGTAGCTGCGCGGCAGATTGAGGGGGTGAAGACGGGGAAGAGGGATGTGTTTTTGCATGTGGAGCATTTCAGTTGGGCTTAAGCCAACCTTGGAGGAACAGCTCATAGCCGGCTCGCACGATGCATCTTGAAATGAGATTCGCCTTCCTGCAGGTAGATATTGCTCTGATTAGCGAATGTAGATCGTCTGCTCCCCCACGTGAAGCGATCCAAACCGCGTGCAGATCACATCTCCAAGGTATTCTGTTAAAGCAAGAGGTAACCTCCAATTTCCCGTCCAACGACAAATCCAAGAAAATGCCTTCGACCAAATCCGAAGAAATCAGCACCAAATATCGGTGCCGAAACACAGGTGTCGAGAAAGGTAATTTGAAGAACGTTCTCTATTGAACTTCTCACGAGGCCTTCTCGTCTCAGCAAGCACGGTTATGTTCATTGAAGGTGAAGTACCTGCAGCATCGCTCGTCACACAGGCCGACCATCATGCGTTGAAGGACTATTTTCATCTGCGTAATTTGGGAATACAGGTCGTCGATGATTCTACCAATTCGCTTTGCCTTCGAAGACGGACCATCGTCTCGTCATATGGTGAGGTACGACACCTGCAGGCGTCTATGATCGATGAGGACCATATGATGTGATCGAAATGGGACTGGGTAACAGGTACAGTGCGTGGACTGCGTTTGTGTCAAAGTCTTCTTGTTCTCTTCGTCATCTCATCTTGCTATGGTATATACAAGGAACATCCAATACACTCTGTCATACTTTCATGCCATCATGCATCATATCTCCGCGACACGTTGTGCTTCACACATCTTCACATCCTCATCAACCTCCGAGACATCTAAGACTGGATAGCACCAGGAGCGACAGGTCCAGTAGGTCCACCATAGAACGAGAAGCCAGGGCACGCAGTGAGGGCGCTCTGGTTAACCGATCCAATGCTAGCACATCCCATCCCAGTAATCTGCTGGCTAAGCTGGTTGGCCAGCGTGCTGAAAGGAGCAACATTAATGTTAAGGCCGGTGATGAGCGGCAGCTCAGCCATAGCGAAAGCCGCAGCGAAGCAAGCCGGGTTCTTAGCGACTTGCTGCGCGGTGTAGGCGCCGTTGGTGAGGGCTGCTGGGTCGATGGGCGAGTAGGTGTTGACTTTGCCCTTGTTGCAGCCGACGGTGAGGATTTCGGGGGCCTTCTCGGCGACGTAGAGGATGTCGGCTTGGAAGTAGGGGATGGAGTACTCGTCGCTGGGGTTGCGCTTGTACCTGGAAATCATTGTCAGCATATGTGGATGGGTGATAGGATGAAGAGGGTGCAACGTACCAGTTGTCGGGGATCTTCTCGTGACCTGGGTTCCACTTGAGGTTGTTCTCAGGGCCCTCGATGGCCATGAAGCTCTTGAGGACTTGCTTGTTGAGGATACCCTCTGGGTACTCGGCCGACTTGTTGGACATGAAGCGGTAGATGAAGGTGAAGGCGGCCTGGGAGACCTCAATACCACCGAAGGGCAGGTCTATAATCATATTAGCGAGGAATCGATAGTGTTGTTGATAGTTAGATACTTACAGGCGAAGTAAGGGTTCTTAGCAACAGACTCCTTGAATCGCGAATCACGGAAGTCACGGAGGACCTCGAGGTTGTAGTTGGCCGTGGCAGCATTTGGCTGGCGGTTGTATAGCTGCGAAGGACCGTCAGTGTGGATCCACAAAATATGCTTGATGATAATGTCATACGTTGTAGAACTGGCTCATGATGAGTCGGGTGTTGGAACCGTACTGGTTCAAGTCCGACTTGAGCGGCGAGCTGTCCGTCTCGTAGTTGTTGTGCGAGCCCAAGATACCGGTGTGTGGCTTGCCACCGATCGACCAGGACGAACCATCGCCGTCGATGAGAGCACCGAAGACGGCAAGGAAACCACCTAGATCCTTGGCCATACCGAAACCGGCGTTGGTTCCATCGATGAACTGCTGGATGGTAGCACGACCGTTGTGTGGGAGGTAGCCGTGGTTGGCAAGGGCGTTAAGCCCTGGGCACTCGCCTCGCTCGTCACCTGGGCCGGGAGCAACGAACTTGTGGGCGCCCTGGTTGCTCACGTACTGAGCGGCGGCATCGAATGGTGGTGGGGTGAGTGGGAGGGCGCCGACACCCTGAGGAGAGGCCTTGTTCTGACGGCTCTCGATCTTGGAGCGCTTGAACTCCTGGAAGGCCTCGTTGTTGGCGAGAGGAGCGACCAGCTCGTCCATGCGGTATGGGAAGGCTGCAACAGTGCTGGCCAACAGGCCGGCTGCCAAGAACTTCATGATGAATGAGGGTACTGCCAAGACAGTTCTTCAAAGGTAGGTGAGCGAAGGGAAAGAGGTTGGAGGTTCACGACTGCAGGAATCCAACAACTTGTATGCCCGTGAGACAGCCTCATATCTTGTACTCGACAAATGCTGTGGCTGCAATTGGTTCTCGCCATGGCGTCTGTTCGATGACATCCCGTGTATGGAAAACGCCGTTGTCCAGAGCGACTACGAGCCGCTTTCAAAAGACACCGCCGAGGCTTATCGCCCACTAGGTGAGGCCAGAGGCGATTCCACTGCCCAATCGTGGAGAGGCGCAGAGCTGTATGTCTTCTCGGCCAATCAAAGAATCGACATTACGTCGATCACTGCTGTATAGGACCGGAGGGCGAGACGTCTGCAGACAGGTCTTCGCCAGCTTCACGTGTCAGCGGCGTTCGACGGGCGGAGCTAAGACTTGTGAGGCTGCCTACGACCTCACCCTGTGGCCTCGATCCCAAGGCTTGGTTGCAACCTTATCTTCGCCATCCCCAGAATCCGGGGCGGCAGCTCCCTTTGGTCATGCCGTTGCTGCCGTCAACGTCGTAACGGTGGTCTCAACTGCGACAACTGTAGACGAAGGAAACGGCCATGACGTCGGCGGATTGGAGAGTGTCAGCCACTTACAGCCGCAAAGACACGATCCAGCTGTGAGGACGTATTTCGCCGGTATGTCGCAACATCGATACATACTGTAACGTGGCTTGACAATGTTCAACGCCGTCCAAGCATCGAATATGGAATTCGAGGTGTTCCAAGACGAACCGTCGCCCTGAAACCAAGTCCAGCCCCGCGATTTGGCACTGTTCCTGGCGGGCCGTGGTGCAGATCTCTGGAGAAGTCTATTTCATGCTTAAGTTTGCTTTTTGGCACCGAGGAACCTTCGCCAGCTGCGTGGCGTCCCCCGCTTTTTGGGTGGTTGGAGTAGCTGTACACCGAGGGTGGTGATGGGCCTGACGATCGCTGATTGGTGCGTCCAGCATCTTTTTTCTCCAGCCGCAGTCCTTCTTGTGCTGATTACGTCTCCTGTCGACGTTGACATCCTATATAGCAGCTCTTTGCAGTGAGGATTTGTATGAGAATGATGCCGACACTCCCTTTAAGATTCCACGATCGTCGTGTGCGTTCGATGCGGCTCGGTCTCCGACAGCAATCCCAGAGCAAGGCCAGCATGTGAAGACCGGGGCGAAGAGATGGAGGATCTTCCAGTTCTGGAGTACTGCTGACCTGCTTGCAAGCCACACTCGGCAGTCTGATGACGCTCACCTCGCGAAAGCGCTGGGTCTCGACGCCCCATAAGCTTGCACTCGCGCCCAGATTGCCACAGTGGAGGCCTAAGGACTTGGTCGAACTCCAGGTCCTTGTTTGCCGGGGAAGGTCCTGCAGCAGGAGAGAGGTGCTTGGTCTCCTCGGTCTGGAATTCCTAGAACTTGGAGCTGATGAGTCCCAAGTGTTCTGGCCCAATAGCATGGAGGCTATTACCGCAGGTGGGTCCGAGGCAGTTTCTGACTTTTGTAGGCACATTTTCCAATTGCTCCTTTGGGATTCGAGGGAGTAGGTACCTCTGTACTTTTCGTCTTGGGGGATGTGGTGAGAGCAATGAGGAAAAGCCGCCGGGGAGGTAAGCACCCACAATGTTGTCTCTCGTTTTCCTTCTTCGTGAAAGAAAGGCTCTTGTCGGTTTGATGACTGATCAGAAGCGAAAGTCACCACCCTAGATGTCGTACCAACTCGCTCCCCTAACTGGACCTTTTCCATCTGGAAGACCTTGGAGTCGATGTCCAGGTTGACCTGCTCGTTGGTCACCTCAGCTGGAGATCTCGATCTGGCAGCGACATGCGAATGCGATTGTCAGACGGCTGCTCCAGGGGCAGCTCCAAACGAAAGGCTTGCATGCTGTGATGCCTTGAGGTGTTCCACTTGCAAGCTCTGCCACTGTTGTCGATGCGTCCCATGACCAGGCGCTCGAGGCCAGAGCTGTCCACACTCCTGACCTGGTGACTTGGACTCTGGGGTGGTCGACTGCAGTGAGACTTTTCGCCCTTGGCCTTGCTGGACGAGCTTCTGGGATGGTATTGGAGATTGACTGTGGTGTAGTCAGGCAGCTCTTCAGGCTGCAGGGCAACGTACTTTAGCGGCCGTGGAACGTCCAAGAGAGCAACCGGCCACGGTTTGGCATTGCTCACGACATTGATGTCTGTCATCTCCCTGGCCTATAGACGCAACATGCCGAGTCAAACCAGGATGGGCGCTGCGTTTACCCGAACGATCCCGACAGGCCAATCCGGCGATGTCAAAGGCCAGAAAGGTCACACCCAGAGCCGGAGATATTGTCCTTCGCGAGATGTAAAGGACCTCGACTGTGCTCCCAGCGATAATGACCCCATGTGCTGGCTTGCCCAAGCTTTCTTCCGGCCATCAGTCACCGACTATCAGATTCATTCCTCGGAACATACCCATGGCGCCGTCGTGTCGCACTTCTCTTCATGATCTCGCAGTCCCTTGCAACATCAGAATGTCCCTCATCTTGATGCTCGCCCATCATATCCCGTCATTCAACGTGGACAAACACGTAACGCCGCTCTCTTCCTTGGTTTACCCTTCGAATCCTTTCGAAACTGTGCCTCCATCCCCGAGTAGAAAGTGGTATCCATGAGGCTGATCCGAGCGTACAGTCCGGTTCCAGTAAGATGAAGAAGTCGGGGGGCTCGGCGAAGGGACGCCAGAAATTATAGAAGAAGAAGGAGCTGGGGCAGCGCAGGAAACAGCGAGTTTTTGAGCCACATTCCATGCCATGGTCTCACATTTCGCCGGCACAGGATGGCACGAGGTGTGTAAAGTCTGACATTGCCATCTCAGTGTATCTCGCTCTTTCCGTTCTCATGTTATGACGGCATCGACGAGACGGGTAGTTCTTGCGGAAGCCTCGACTCTGGAATTGACGAAGGGCAGGAGTGTTTGCGAGGTAGGAGCATTGTGCTGACTCAAGGGGCACTTTCTTCATCTGCATCTTCATAGTGCGAAACTGAAGACGTGCACACAGAAAACAGCCATCAACAAACCCGCATCTTATGAAGGTCCAGATACCTCGTCCTTTCCAGGTGCTCTTGTCCTCATGAGCAATGTGGAACCACAGTCCGCGGCCGCCACGCAAATCAGAATCCGCACAAGCAAACGTGCAGCCATCCCGCCGAAAGCCGAAGAGCATGCGCCCATGAAGAAGAGGTGGCCCCTGGGCTCTTGCGTCTCCAGAGTTCCCTTCATCTCCTTTCGATGCCCGTGCTAGAAGTGACGAGTGATTTGACGGCATGCGACACGAGGTGTGGACGTTACGAGACCGCCCCCTCAAGGCCTGTCCGCAACTGGCCTACGAGTATCTGCGAAAACGCGATGAGGGCGAGCATTGGGAATGAAGGCAGGTGACATGCAAGAGACGGGCGCAGTGATGGTGGCGACGGGAATACGGCGGAGTTGGCGGTCGTGCTTCAACATGAAAATGCGTGCGATGACACAACGCCGATTGCATGATCTGCGAATGTCGTCTCGCTTCCCGAAAGTCGAGCAGCATTGAAGTGCTTCGCCACGAGTCGTGCAGAGACAGTCGAGAATGTGCGCCTGCAGCCTTTGCCTCATGAAAGCTGACCTCTAGCGAGACCATGTTGAAGCACCTGCAGTTCACCAACACTGTCGTGCGAATCCATCCGAGGGCCGCTGTCCAACCCTTGGCCAGCACCGGCTCTACACAGGAGACTGCAAATTCAGAAAGCTGAAAATAGAAAAGAAGTGTCGCCTCCTCCACTCGCCGGCCAACTCGACCTGCACGAAGTCCTTTCCACCAAGGCTCCCCGAACAGCAGCAGACAGCGCAGCAATTGTCTGCTCTCACAGAGATGCCGTGTCGCAAGGATATCTGGACCGACCTCGACCTGTTCAGGTTTTTATGAGGAAACAGACAGTCCAAATGTCACTCGTCCAACGAGCGGAAGTCTCACTGCAGAAGAAATGAACCAGCTTTCGACATGAGATAACCCACGGGATTCAAGGCACACAGTCTCTCAGCATCAAGGAACCAGTGGTTGAACTTTCAAACTCCATACCGAAAATGACAGTCTCGCAAGAATGTTGATTGCAGTGTCAAGCACCTTGCAGGCATTCAACCAACGTCCGCCACCCTGGATGCCGCGGTGTGATCGAGGAGATCGGGACCGAGGACTTCAATCATGTCTTGTTCCAGTACAGAGACATGCGCCCTGGTTCAATCCAGCATATTCAGCAAAAGCTCGTCCATCTCGATTTCCAAATGGCCAAGGGACCGTCTGCTTAGTTTGCAGCAACTTCCCACCTGGCTTCAACCATCTTTTCAACGACGAGCTATGTTCAAGTCGGTCAGCTGTGAACAAGATTCGAATGAGGTCTGGACACGATGTCTCGCAGCCTAACTTCTTTCCTCCTTCGTTTTCCCGACGAGGCTGGCTCTGTGCTGGGAGTGCGCTCGCACGCTGCAGGTGGTAAAGTTTGAATAGACGTTCAATCTACGTTCTGAAGGAGCCGACGCAACGAGGATGCCACGAGGCAAGCACGCGAGAGTGGATGTTGTCGATCTGTCAATCTATTCAACCTCAAGATGGAGAACTATTCTTCTGATTTCTTCTCGACTGCAACGACCTTTCTTCACCATGCTGCCAAAAACTTCAGGCATCAGAACATGACGTCCCTTGGGCGTTCTGCCAAGTTCACGACACAGTGGCTTCGCCTGCTGACCTTTTGGAGACATCACGGTGAGCGACAAGATCCTCGGTCAGCAAGTTCTGCCTGAATACGACTGGTTGGTGCAACGCCCCTTTTCGGCAAATTTATCGTAATCACGGCTAACCTTGCGTTCGTCAACACTCTCCAGGCAATCATGCAATGCACGCAGGACGCCAAAGCCAGGCCGCATCGTCGTCTCTTACCACAATCTGCAGATGGGGCTCTCCTGATTACCATCTCGCAACACCTCACGCTTCGACTTACCGCCAAGTGTATGCAACCCTATTGCAGGGAGAAGAGATCGACAAGAAATAGAGTTTCTACAGACGACGTTTTTTTAACTCTAAAACGACAAGCAGCCACACCTTGTCTTGCCAGGAGGCTCAAGGAGAATTCATCCCTCAACTTCCTCGGTGGCAGGGTGCCGCGACAGCGAGTCGTTCACATCGTAGGCCAAGCTCCCCGCGTTTTGGCCGCAAGAGGCAGGAGGAAGATCGTATGTGGCGGCTGACCTGGTGATGCTTAAGGACGGTGCGCCGGCTGGGCGGCTTAGCATCAACGATTACCGGGTTTACCACGAGGTTCGATACTCAACGACTATCGCTAATGCACAGCTCAAACGTTCGCTAACAACTCTTTAGACTATTATTTACCGACTATAAAGTTCGAGAACGATTTTGACTCTTCTAAAGCATGCAAACACTTCAACGATGTCAAGTCCGCAACATTGACCGGGCTTGGAGCCAAGACGACGAACCGTATTCCAAGCATCCAAGCCCGCTTTCGCCATCCAACAAGAATACGCCTCATACGCCCGCCTCGCCAAATGCGCAACCCTTCGCGATGGGGTCGAAGGCGCAGGACCCTCTGAGCGCGGTGGCGGTGGCATCCGACCAACCAGAGAGTCTTCATTTCAAAGCGCCCAGCAAACGACACCGCCGTCACATTACAGCTTTCGCCTACTGTCTACTATTCAGCCCTCTGCACTGGTCGCGGCATTTGCATGGCAAGCGACAGTGTCGAACTCTGCCTCCCAAATGCGGAGATGGCAAAGATCGTCGTCAGGTTCCTCGGTGGTGGAATGACTGCGTGGCTATACGAGTCTTGCGAACATGAAGACGAAAAAGTACAAATACGGGAGTTGATCTGCGTCTTCCATCACCATCCAGCAACAAGTCAACGGTTTTCTATAAGTCAGAGGCCTCTTCGTCTTGAATTCCTCCATCAACACCTTGTTTGGATCTTCCTATCGCCAACATGAGATCCTTCGCTGCCTTCTCCCTCATCGCCGCTGAGGCGGCCTATGCCTTCCCATGGGTTGTCAATGCCCCAGGTGTCGACTCCTCCATGCTCCCCAAGAGGGACATGTATCGCCGTCAGCAAGTCCCAGAGGGTCCCGGCAGCGCTGCCCAGTGCCCCTTCAACCCCAACCACGTCAACGCTGTGCCAGTCCAGCCTGGCCAGTACAACAACGCCATCGGCGGAAAGAAGGGCAATGAGAAGGGTGGCTACCAGGTCCCAGCTCCCGGTGATGCGGCCCATCGCTTCATCGCCCCAACTTCGCGGGACATTCGTGGCCCGTAAGTCAAACCACCACCAAATCATCCAGTCGACACTGACATTCCATAGCTGCCCCGGCCTCAACACCGCCGCCAACCACGGCTTCCTCGCCCGCGACGGCATCACCACCTTCAACGAGCTCGTAGACGCACAACAAAACGTCTACAACGTCGGTTACGACCTCTCCCTCCTCCTCGCCTTCCTGGGCCTGCAAGCCGACGGCGACCTCATCACCACCAAACTCTCCATCGGTTGCGACGCCACCACCCGCACCTCCATCAACCCTGCCCTGACCGGCAGCCAGCCAGGTCTCGCAGGCCACAACAAGTTCGAAGCGGACACATCCCTCACCCGCAACGACTTCTTCACCGGCGGTGGCGACAACTTCTCCTTCAACCGCACGTTGTTCAACATGATGTCCCGCACGACAGGTGGTCTACACAACCTCCAGAACCTGGCCGTCTACCGCGGCGAGCGCTGGGACCAATCCGTCGCCGAGAACCCGAACTTCTTCTTCGGCCCGCTCTCGCTCCTCCTCTTCGGCGCCGCCTCGTTCTTGTACGAGCTGATGCCTTCCGGACCGAACTACATCCCCGACCAAGCGACCATGAACTCCTTCTTCATCGAGGAGCGTCTCCCCAACAACTGGATTAACCGCGTGGACCCTTACACCAACCGCAAAGTCACAGAGCAGATTCTCGCCATGTACCTCCTCAATCCCCGTCCGTTCGGTGGCAATGTTGGTGATGGCACTTTTGCGCCTATTGACTGGAGAGATATCATCTCCAACGGCACGATCTCGAAGGATATCAAGGCCGAGGCGGTTTCTTGCTTGCTTTACCAGGTTGCCACGCAGAGCATTCCAAGCACTCTGAACGGCATTGTTACGCCTACGGTCGAGGCTATCGGCTTCTTCTTGACCCGTGTAGCTCCTAGCTTCGACAACCTTGGCTGCCCACGCCCGCTTACCTAAATCTGAGGAGGTATGGATAGGGGAATGATTGGGGCGGAAAGGAAGATGGCGGTGGCTGACAATTAGGAGTGCATTGAATCATGAGCGGAAGTGTTAGTGTTTGCTAGTGCAATGAAAATCGATGAGTTTTACCTGAATGATTCCCCTTTTTCTAGGCTTCTCTCAGCAGCCACAAATTTTGATTAAAGTCCATCGACTTGCTCCGTCTTCAGCAACACAACGAGCAGAGATGTGTCCGTGCTCATGCAACACGTTACAAACAGCGCCAGCGATCCATGTAGTCCATATGCACACCCAGAGACGCCATAGTCCCTCACATAACATCGCTCATGCCACCTACCCCTTGGCATCAGAAGCCCCTGGTCCAATGATTCCTCCTCTCCTCCTCATCTCCAACATACCCGAATTCTTGCATTGACTTCGACATCTCAAGGTGATCGACTAAGATGAGGAAAAGGATACTTGCCACCAAGCAGAATAGAAGTTGCGGTCCGCCACTACTCGCACCGACTGTATACGCAGAGGGACTGTAGAGTTGTATGGAATGTTTGATCACACATACCATCGATGCCCTAAGCTCGTATTAGGATGTCAAGTGGACTTTTGCGTTTTAGTACTTCGTATGCTGCATTCTGGAATCCCACTGTCTCAGTGCTGACGGCCATATGTCCGGAGCGACTGTATCTGCTTGAAAACACACTCGACCTCAAAGCCGACTTTCCGGTTCCTGGTCTTTCTCCTGCTGCTTCACAACACCTCATCCTCATCCTCCACCCGGCCGCGGTCCCTCAGGAATCCCAATGGCGTCTGCTCGTCCTCATTCCCCGCGTCCCCAGACACAATAACGACCTGCACCCCACCCGCCCTGAGGTCATCGAGAGCACGAGAGATGGTCCTGTCGTTGACGCGACTCTCCTCCACTTCCCCATCCACAATCCTCACCAACTCCCCCGCCGTGTGCACCTGCCGACAGGTTGGACAAGTTCCCTTCGCCAACATCCACTGCACCACACAGACCTTACAAAACACATGTCCGCATTTCGTCGTCACTGGCTCGGTGAACTTCTCAGTGCAGATGGGACAAGAATTCCCGACGAGCTGCTCCATTTTGCGGGAGGCCTTTTGGCCGGCTTGGATGGTGGCTTGGATCGTGTAGGTGCCTTCGGTGCGGGACAGGTTGAAGATGCGGGCGCGGGTTTCGAGGGCGGTTTGGGCTTGTTGTCTGCGATCACGAAGAGCGGCTTGAGATCTCTCATAGTCGGCTTGGATTTGTTGGCGGCGTTGGAGTTCTGCCGTTTGCTCGTCGGGGTTGGAGAGGTCTGATTCAAAATCATACTCGGATTCGAGATCGCTCCACGTCGGTACTGGTGAGCCTGGCCGGGATATGTCGTTGCCGGCGGCAGTGTCGTTGGCTGCGGGGGTAGCAGCTCCAGGAATAGTGAATGGCTCTTGATTTCCACCGTTTATTTCGACATTACGAGGACCTCCTGTCTGGGCCGGGATCGTGAACAAGTCCTGGAACCGTGGTGCTTCAGCTGATGAGCTCTCGGCGACTGGAGGCAAGGGATTGGTTCGCGGCTGAACATGACGAGTGCGAAAAGCTCTACTTCGGAAGACTCGTCGAGGTCCCTGCACGGTGTTGACTGCAGGAACGGTAGCTGAGGCATCCGCGGTCGAGTCTTGGGGCGGGTTGGTTGGAGAAGGCTGCTGGATACGGCGAGACCGCTGGACACGCCGAGGCCGCTGAGCTGTTGCTGGGGTGGTATTGGTATTGCGGGCTTGCGTCTGAGCTCGGGTGCTGGCTCGGGTGCGAGGTGGGGAGTACATTGTGGCGGGTGAGTTGTTCTGCTGTTGCGGGTTGTCGAGCTGCGCCTGACGGCGAGCGGCGGTGGAGCGCAGGTTGCGTGATGATGCCGACATACTTCCCGTTGCTGATGTCTCGAGCAAAAGTGTCTGGGTTTGTCGAGAGCGAGCTGGAAGCTTTTGGGCGGGCGGAGAAAGGTGTCGCAAGATTTCTGTTCGGCTTGATTCACTTGCGCTCATTCACTCGACCCATCCGCCAGCCAGCACCTCCCATCTCTCAAGATCCTCTCTTCTCAAACCACTCCATCTGCGTTGCCCTGACCAAGGCCCCAAACCAAAGTCCTGCCATCTTCCTATACCCCTCGTCCCTGGGATGAACCCCATCCCCCAGCAAATCCTCACACACAACATCCGAAAACAACTCCTTCACACACTGCCCACCAACAGAACTCATATCCACCGTCATAACTTTATAACCCTTCTCAACCTTCCTCTTCACAATCGCAGGTATGGCAGCGTTGTACACCTCGCTATTCTCCTTCCAAACCGGATTCGGCGAGTAGACGATCTGAGCCACGATGAGTGTTATGGATGGAGCGAGAGAGAGAAGCCAATCAATCAGCTCCTCCAACTTCTCGGGCGCCTGCTCCGGCTCGACAATGTCCGGCGGTCGCAAAGCCCCCATATTATTCGTCCCAATATGCAGCAGGATCACATTTGGCTGCGGGTTCTGCGCGATAGTCCATTCAATGCCCGGACTGGAAAGGTTGAGTATCCGCTCGATGTCGTAGCCGGCGTAGCCTTCTGAGTGGAGGACAGGGTCTGTGCCTGATTCTTGCGTGCCGTGGAAGGAGAGTTCTCGCTCGGGGCAGTCGAGTTGGAGGGCGTTGTACAGCTGCAGACGGTAGCCGTTGAAGTCGGTGCTGCCTTCGCCGGCGGTGAGGGAGTCGCCTATGGGGAGGATACGGAGGGGCTGGTTCGGGGATGCGAGACAGCGGTCGGCGATTGGGGTTGTGGTTAGGGGTTTTGCTGCTGTGAGGGCTTCGGGCTGCCATTGCTGAGTGTAACCTCCGAAGAATCCGAGCAGCAGGACGGCGGAGAGGATGCCGCCAATGTATGGAGCATATCGTCGGGGGAACATGTCAATTTTGGGGATGCATTATGGGAAGAGCATGGTGTTTCGATGGACTTTTAGGAGGTTGCGTTGAGGGGCGTCGATCCTTTTGGGTTCGCCGCGGATGTGGCGTTCGGTTCGAGGTGGATACGAGATATGCGAGCCATTGGTAAAGGCTTGAGGCCAACCATTTGATGTATTGTACCTTTGCTGTCCATTGAGACTGTTGTTCGTTCAAAACGAGACAAGATGATATTTGAACGATCCCTGCGTAGCCTGACGCATGTCGGACTTCCTGCCGTCTCTCAGTCGAGTCAGCCCGAAAGACATGGGACGGCACGGTGAAACCTTCCACCGAAAGCGTATCTGGCACCTTTCTCCACCCGCCTCCGACGCTTCCCATTCACTCACATCACCACTAAAAATGGCGCACATGCTCGACGTCCTTCCGGCGGAACTAGTCGCTCGAGTTTTCAGCTTCCTGGATGACCGCCGCGATGTCAGTCGATGCCGATTAGTGTGCAAGACGTTCCATGAACTGAGCTCGCCGTTCCTGATCACCCAAGTCGTCTTCGCTCTCCGCTTGGACACCATCACTCGCATGCAGGAAGTCATCGATCATCCCTACTTCTCGAAATATGTTGATACGTTGGTCTATGATGCGAGTAAGTATCGAAGCCGGCTGGCTCGGGATTGGATGAGTTACACCGCCCGCTGCTTGGATGCGCCGAGAGAACTTGTGGATCAGGAGTGGATTGATCGCAAGCAGGCCGATCAAGATATTCTGACAAAGCTCCGCAATTTGAATCTACACAACGAGATTTCTGGAGAAATGCAGGCAGAACAGCCGCCACATGGCAACTTCAACGGCCAGGACCAGCTGTACCGCATGGGCTGCCAGAAAACCTTCCCCGAGTATCTCCTACGTTACAAGAACCAGGAGACCATGCAACAGAATGAGATCCCGCAGCGAGTACTTCGAGATGCATTCAAACGTCTACCTAGGCTCCGCCACATTGTGCTTGGCGACTACCGCTCTCTTGCCCGGCCTGGAGAGTCGTACGGTGAACTCTGCAACCGCTTATTTGGCCTGGTTCTTGAGCCCACTTACGTTCATTCATCTACCGGAACTGCATCGGACATTGCAGCCATATGCGATGCAACAGTCGGCCTCGATACTCTGCGCATCTCATCTTTCACCACCGCTCTCCATCCATTCACCTCCGCCAACGTCATCCTCAGCGGCACGACCGGATCGTGCCAGACTCCAGGCATATACGACATTGAGCAGTTGGCGGGGGCATCTGACCACCATTCGTCTGTCTATAACATCTTCAGGGGCTTGCGTGAGCTTAATCTGTCTTTCGAAGACATCTCAAACGACTGGGCTGGCGTTGGTCATCTCTTCAGCTTGGCGAGGGATGTCGAGCGATTAACGCTCGCAGTGTCGAAAGATCGCAAGTGGGCTCAAAAGGACAGAATGTGGCAGTTCTTGGAACAGCCGACCTGTTACAAGGATTTTCTCGGTACCTTTCTTCCTCGCCTCAAATATCTGGAACTCCGCCATCTTCAACTCCCAAATGCGCAGCTTCTGCAGGGCTACTTGGAACCGCATGCATTTACGCTTCGTGAACTCCGTCTCATCGAGGCTTGTCTCACTGATCGAGCTGGCGAGCAGGACATGCTCGCCGAATGGGCTGGCGAACACATGCACTTGGCCGGAGTCGAAGTTTTGACCGCTGCCGACCTTTCCATGCTGGCCAAGATCAACTCCTTGTACACTGACGAGGGGGAAATTGATTTCGAAGCGAGGGAGAAGATGGCCGCGGGATGCTGGAAGAAGATTGAAGAGAGAGAGACGAAGTATTTGGGCGGGAGGTCGACTAATACTTTGGTGAAGCGGACGGTGGATATTGCAGATCGCACGAGATCTGTTGAGGAGTGGAAGATGCCTTGGTGGAAGAGACCGTGCCGCATGTGAGCTTACGTCACTTGGATCGTCCTCCTGTTCACCTCTGGTCTTGCCTGTCGAGCGTCGTCTCGCCATTGGATTTGGCCCATGTCGAAGACAGCAATACCACCATGGAAATGCAAGAATCCAAAGAGATGATGCCATTCCTTCCACCTCCGCCCACATTCAATGCTACGCCGGACTCCATCCTCGAAGATGCTAAGGAACTCATCTCTCGAGCACGAGCTGTCCAGGACGGCATTGCTGCGAGAATCACACCTGAAACTGCAACTTTCGCCAATACACTACTCCCAATTGCCGAAGAGCAAAATCGCACGATCCATGGCAAGCAGCTTCTGGAGTTCTATCAGTATGTCTCAATAAATGAGAATATTCGGACAGCTTCTGCCCAAGCCGAGAGGATGTTTTCAGAGCTCGACACCGAGCTGGCCATGCGAGAAGATGTCTACCGGCTTATGTGCGCTGTTTCTGAGAAGAACGAAGACCTCGATATGGAGTGTCGCAGGTTGTTGGACATGACGATGCTGAATTTCAAGCGCAATGGCGTGCATCTCTCGGAACAGGATCGTAGTCGACTCCAGCAGATCCAGAAAGAATTAGGGAAAGTGAAATCGGAGTTCGAGAAAAACATGGTCGAAGAGAGTGGTGGCATTTGGTTCAGAAAAGAAGAATTGGAGGGCCTGCCAGATGAATGCCTCCGAACACTGAAGACTGCCGCTGACGGCAAACTCAAAGTGAGACTCACACTTTCGAATGCTCACGTCAGTTCGGCTCTGAGCCATGTACGAAGCGGCGAGACTAGAAAGAAGATCTACATTGCGCATCAGAACCAATGCCCACAGAACGTGGGTCTGCTGGAGAAAGCGATCGCTCTCCGCCACGAAGCCGCCACATTGCTCGGCTATGCAAACCATGCCGAGTATCGCCTGGAAGACAAGATGGAGAAGTCGCCGGAGAAGATCAATGCCTTTCTCCAAGATATGCAGGATCGAATGGTACCCAAAGCACGAAACGAAGTGGCAATCTTGAGGAAGCTCAAATCGGAAGATTTGAAAGCCCGTGGTGAGGCAGATGATGGCCAGTTCTATCTCTGGGACCAGACGTACTATAGCCAGATCCTGATGAGGCGAGATTTTGCAGTGGATCAAGACAAGGTCGCGGAATACTTTCCACTTGAGAGGACGATCCAGAAGATGTTGGAGATCTTTGCCAGGATCTTCGGGATGCGGTTCGAAGCAGTCGAACACGCAAACGTCTGGCACCCGGACGTCCAAACGTTCACCGCATGGAACGACCACGAAGCCGACGGCGAGAAGAAGACCGACTTCTTGGGCTATTTATACATGGACCTCCACTCGCGCTCAGGCAAAGCGGAACGTTTGGCGGATTTGCCAATCCACCCAGTACCACCCTCTCTCCCCACCAAGATAACCATTCACTAATAACACACCTCCCAGGGCTCCCTCCACCCCACCTCGGGCAAACGAATCCACCCCTCCACCGCCCTGATCTGCAACTTCCCCAAATCCACACCCACCCTCCTCAAACACAGCGATGTCTGGCAACTCTTCCACGAACTGGGCCACGGAATCCACGACCTCGTCTCGCAAACCCGTTTCGCTTGCTTCCATGGTCCTGCCACGGCGCAGGATTTCGTGGAGGCGCCGAGTCAGATGTTGGAGAAGTTTTGTTGGGTGCCTGAGATCTTGCGTATCTTGGGGGAGCATTGGGAGACGGGGGAAAGAATGCCGGGGGAGTTGATTGAGGGACTAGTGGTGACTAAGAGGGTGAGCGGGGCGATGTTTTGGTTGAAGAGTTTGGGGAGGGCGAGGTTTGATATGTGTGTGCATCAGTTCAAGGATGGGGAGGAGGAGGAGGTGATGGACACGACGAGGTTGTGGAATTCGATCATGCAAGAGGTTTTGCTAGTGGATTTTCTGAGGAGAATGCTTGGGGTCACGGACAGACGACCTTTGCGCATTTGTTTCAGGGGTATGACGGTGGGTTCTACGCCTACCTCTCGTGAGTCTTCCCATTCATCCCCTCCCCTCTCTTGAAAGACAGCCAGCTGATGGTATATGCGGATCTAGCTCACAAGTCTACGCCTCGGATATGTTTTACTCTGCTTTCGAAGCCGATCCTTTGAATCAAGAAGTGGGATTGAAGTTTAGAAGGGAGGTTCTTGAGAAGGGTGGGAGTAGGGATGAAATGGAGGGGATGAAGAAGTTTCTTGGCCGGGAACCTGAGGTGGGGAGGTGGTTGGGGGAGTTGGGGGTTCTGTGAGTGGGCTACAAAGAGATCAGCACAATGAGGAGGTTACTGGGAGGAGAAAAGACTATGAACGCTTGGGCCATGGAGTCAGGGATCGGAGGAGTGAGCTCGATTGGGCTCTGGCTACTGATGTCACTGCTGCAGTGCCCACGTCCGTTGTTGCTCAGTCCTCTGGACCCGCCAAACCCAACGCCTGCCTTCTCGTCGGCGCATCTGGATCGAAGAACGGCTTCTCGGCGAGGCTGGTCACTCTGGTACCGTGTCTTGGCTCACGGCCTTCGAAGTCCCAAGATGCGTTATGCATGGTGATGCTGTATATTCATCAGTCATGCTCACCAGGCCAAGGTCGCGAAGAAAGCAAGACTCACCGGTTATCCCACAACGCCGACGTCCCAGGAGTCCACTTGAACCGACACTGAACATCCACATTCCCCTCATACACGGAGAAGAGATACTGCAAGATGGCATCGCTCTCGCCCCTGTCAAGACCGACTATACGGACGGTCATTGCGCGATTGACATACAGAGCCTTCCACCCCGTCGCCGGATGCACCCTCACCATAGGATGTTCCCTCTCGACAAACTTCGGCCCGGCATTCAGATCCTCACGGTCGAGATACGCATGCGCAGAACGATAAACCGCATACCGTCCATCGATGATCTTTCGAAACTCTGGGGAGAGTTTCTCATATGCTGCGTATCCGGACGCCCAGAGCGTATCTCCACCTATGCTCGGGACGGTATCGTTGTGCAGGTGTGTATACCCCGCCGGTTGACGCTCATGCACGAGATCTGTGTGCCATTTCTGCGTCCCAACCGGGTTACGGAATGATGCTGGGTTTTCCGTCGCGGCCAACGCCGGCCAGATCACGGTTGTCCCTGGCAAGCCCGGGACGTGCGGGACTTGAGGATGGATTTCGACTTCTCCATAATATGCCCCCAATTCGAGTTGTTGCTGGGGCGAGAGATCTTGGTCACGGAAGAAGACGACGCTGCGTTCGGCGATTAGGAGGGCGAGTTCGTCGCGCTGTTGGTCTGTGAGATCTTTGAGTTGGAGACCGGCGATCTCAGTTCCGATGTGGCTTGTTAGGTGTTTGACTTCTTTGGCGGCGGAGAAGAGAGCTTTCTTGCTTGGGTCTGCTCGAGTTCCGGCGTCGACATACTCTCGATCATAATTGCGGATGGAGTAGACGTCTTGGAGGTAGAGGGGCCGGGCTGGGCGGTACTTCATTGAAGTCAGCATTCGATTCGACGCAGAGTAAATGCCAGATTCAGATCTGGAGTGAGGCCGTGCGACTTACTGGGTATCCTTTGGATAGATCGATACCGGCTTTCTCAAGCCTGGCTCTCGCAGGAGTTGGCAGGCCGAGAGTGTCCTTTCGTGGAGCGACGGTTTCGACGATTTCGGGGATTATCGCTGCTGGAGCCATGGTGTCTGAAGAAGGGAATCGATCAAGACGAAACTTGCTCAGACGACTGCTGCAGTAGTAGCGGAAAGTTCACGAGATCGAATAGTTTCTGGATCGTCGACTTCTTTCAAACGCTCTCGAGCTCTCGAGGAATCCAGGATATCGAATTCTTCAGCACAACAGACAACGATGCCCCTCATCTATTCGGCACCGTATCCGATACTGCCAATGCTTATCGACCTATCAGACGCTTGACATTGGTTAAGAGGGCGAAGAGTTGGAGTCTTGAAGATTGCGCCATCAACCTCGTCAAGCTTGTCATTCACCTTGCTGCAGTTCGGCAGGATGCCGAACTTCACCCGGAGAGGAACACCACTCTCACATCTGGTTCCTTGCTAAGGAGGATTCGAATGCTTCGTACGTTCCATGTCGCCATGGTGGAGAGGTAGCACGAATCGATCCACCCTGGCATGTCGCCCATGAGGAAAGGACGGGAAGACTGCCGCAATATGCAGTTTGCAACGACACTGCTACTGTGCCGACATGCCTACGGATTAGCAAGCACTGGATGCGGATACTCAACTCCAGCTGCTACTTGATACGGGTCGTCGGCTGGACGTACGGCTGGCCGAGACGGCGATAGTGGTCCTCTTCTCAACCTGTATGGCGTGCTACGGAGCCGAATGATTTGCCACTAAGATCCATACTGGGTGCACGGGATCATGGCCATGAGTTCTTCGAGAGGCTACTTTCATCTGGACGACACCTCTGTCGAAGGCGAGGAGCAGATCCCGTTGCTTTCGAGACAACGCAGTAGCGGCTCTTCTTCGTCGACTTCCATCATGGCGACCCCTGGGAAAGAGAAGACGACCGTTGCATACACTGCACCGGAAGAGAGCGATGTTGAGAGCAGTCAACAGCATGACCATGCTACTGAGAAGACGAAAGTACCATGGTGGGCATACATTTGGGATTACGAGCCTGGACGATCCAAAGTATCACCGTCCGTCCAACAAAGATCAAATATCATATCACTGACAACCCTGACCAGGAAGAAACAGCCTTCATCCAACGCCTCGACGTCTCCGTCCTCATCATCCTCTCCCTTGGCTACTTCATCAAAAACCTCGACCAAACCAACATCGCCAACGCCTTCGTCTCCGGCATGAAAGAGCGCCTCCAGATGAACCAAGACCAACTGAACCTCATCGACACAGCCTGGACTTGCGGCTACGTAATCGGCCAAATCCCCTCCCAAATCCTGCTCACAAAGATCCGCCCGAGTATCTGGATCCCGAGCTGCGAGATGGTCTGGACTATCCTCACCTTCAGTCTCGCGGCGTGCAAGACCAGCAATCAAGTCATCGCCATCCGCTTCTTCGTCGGCCTCGCAGAAAGCATCTTCTACCCAGCCGCCCACATGATCCTCGGCAGCTGGTACAAACCCAGCGAACTCGCCAAACGCGCCTGTATCTTCCACGCCTCCTCCGCCCTGGCCTCCATGTTCAGCGGATACCTCCAAGCAGGCGTGTACAAAGGCCTCAACGGTGTTCATGGTATGGAAGGATGGCAGTGGCTTTTCATCATGGACGGCGTGATCTCTGCTCCTATCGCTATCGCGGGGGTCTTTATGATTCCGGACCTGCCGGAGAATTCGCGCGCGTGGTATTTGCGGAAAGATCAGATTGAGTTGGCGCAGAAGAGGATGGATGTTGTTGGGCGGGCGAAGAGGAGGGGTCTGGGGTGGGGGGCTTGGAAGAGGATTTTTGGGAGGTGGCATGTTTACCTCCTCTGCATTCTTTACATCATCTTCATCAACACCGTAAGCCCCCCTTGCCCCTCCCCTCCCTCCACCCACACCCACACTGACCTATTATTCCAGGGCCCATCATCAAGCATCAACCCCCTCTCCCTCTGGCTCAAATCCTCCAACTACTCCATCACCCTGGTAAACATCATCCCCACCTCGCAATACGCCGTGCAAGCCCTCACAACCGTCACCTTCGCCATCGCCTCGGACTACTTCCGCAATCGACCCGCTATCATGTCACTCTCGACTTTCTGGGGCTTCTTTTGTGCGTTGGTATTGGCGGTGTGGAAGGTTCCCGTGGGGTTGAAGTGGTTTGCTTTTGAGATGTATCGGGCGAGCGTGCCTTATGGGCCGATTGGGATGAGTTGGGCTAAGTAAGTTGTCCTGTTTGGGTGCGGTGGAGTGGGATGTTTGCTGATGTTTGTGGACAGTGAGATTTGTGGCGCTGATGCAGAGGAACGATCGATTGTGCTGGGACTTATGAATGCGTTGGGGTATGCTTTTAATGCGTGGTTGCCGTTGTTGACGTATCCGCAGACGGACTCGCCTAGGTTCAGGAAGGGCTTCATCTTCTCGACTTGTGCGTTTGTGGCACAAGCGGCGATTACATGGATCGTGTGGTATATGCAGAGAAGGGAGACAAGGAAGAACAGGGAGAGGGTTGAAAGAGAAGAGGTCGTTGAGTAATCATGTTGGCTGTTATTGGACAATGGTGGTCTGGTCGTGGAAGATGTCGGAGAGGGCTGACCCTACAATCGACAACCCTGTTGTCGGGGAGGTCTTATGCTTAAATCGATCGTTCCAAAGTGATCAACATGCTTCAACTTATCTTATTAGAAGCTGGTGATCGATGAGATGAAGGAACAGACAGATCGTGACCACCCCGAATGTGCATCATTCTCGATCGAAAGTCTGTCCCAAAGCCTCGCTCACCCACTCGCTCATTGACCAATACACAAACATCGTATCTCGTAAATGCTCCTCGCTCTCGCACCGGAACATCGATTCAAGTACAAACCCAATCAACCAATCCATGAAGACTTGCCCTAACAAATAGATCTGCCGTGCATGCCGCGGGCCAAAAGCCAGGCGTTCAGCCCGATGTGGAATGACGTTGCGGGCGTGTGTAGTAATACATGAGCTCTCATACGCTGACGAGATATGGGCAGGTGATTCCACTCCTCTCGCTCCCCTCGGTAGTTGTACGGTTGTCCCGGACACCGTGCGGGTTTGTGAGACTTTGTTCTGACTTCACTTCGTCATCTGCTTTCTTTACATGTTGATCATGTCTCTGGCATTTCTTCAACAAGATCGGATGGACATGAATTAGTCTCGTTCGATGATCGACGACTCTCTTTGCTGTCTTGATGATTTCATTTTGAGCTTTATTTGCGTGGCTATCTACGTCGTTGGCAAGAAAGATGTCCCCTTCGAAAGACTTCCCGTATTCCGTAACCCTTTCCTCATGCCAACCTGCATCCAACTTTTCCTTTCATCAACCCAAGACGCCGTCAACAATGAGACTGACCGAGTGCAGACACCAACAACACATATCCGTATGAATCAAGGACCATCTTCTACAGCAACCCTTCCGCCGGCGCCCGACCTCCCGACTATGTTGCTCTCTTCCATCACCCACCCATCCTCTCCAACCTCTCCATATCCGCATACGCATCCAACACCAAAATCTTCAACAACTCCACATCCACATCCTGCAACATCTCCGGATACGCCTTGATACTATCCCACTTACTCGCCATCTCCCTCACGCCCCACATTCTTCGATCGGAACTCGACAGCTGCGCTTGCGTCACCCGCCGCCCGATGCGGTTCGCCATGGAGAGGATCTCGCTGAGGAGTTCGCGCGAGGTGTATTCGCTGTTGTGCAGGCGGACGTAGCGTGGTTCGGGGGCGCGCGGGTCGGAGAGGAGTTCGCGGACGGTTTTGGGCATTGCGGTGGTGGTGGTGGGTTTGTCGCGGGGGGTTTGTTGAGCCTCCGCTCGGCCGAGGAGGGTGCTGCTGGTGGCTCGATGCCGTGCAATGTCTGGACCTCTCTCTGGAAGATGGCTTTTAACAGAAGACTCTGCATTCAGGCAATCTCGCCTTCGCCTTCGCTATCGTGTACAGCACGAGTCACGACAGAATCGTCCCATTCCCACCACCGGCAGCTGGAAATGACCGCACCCTGCATACGCAAGGCTACCCATCATAGCCAAACATCCAATACTCGCGCCGCCGATTCGTGTATTCATCTGATAAGATCGGGATGTCAGTGGATGCGGATGGCATCACGCTGCCGGGGAAGCTGGCTGGCGACCGAGGTGCTGGAGGTGGAGAAGCTTACTGTCTGCAAGCGTGACTCTTGCATGAAGGGCTGCCGGTCTCGGTCTCGTCTCGGATTGGTATCACCTGGGGTTTCCCTGCATTACGGCCGGCTATGTGGTCCTGCAAAAGGTTCATACTGGGCTTTTGGGTTGCCGCGTCCACTTTGGAGCTGGGTTTCGACAGTGCAAAGTGATATCAAGAGATGGAAACCATGGAACTCGGAGATCGATGCTTACTAGAAACAGACCGGCTGACGTCTGTTCGAGCAGCGATGGTGGCGTGAGTGTTCCGGAGTCAAAAACATACCGTGATCCGAAGGCTACCTTGGAGTGTTCTGTTCGACCATCTCCTCGGCATGCTCAAACGCTGCATGGAGATCGAGAACCCCCTTCGACATTCGGTCGCAGCCAAGCTGGATCCCGCGAGACAAGAAGATATTCGATATTCTGGGCACCTTCTCCTGCCCACAAAACTTGACCGTCATGTCCCAGCAACTACCTTTTGAGATTGCCATTCAAGGGAAGTGCAACAAGGATCAGCAAACGCAATCCAACGTGGAATCCAGCACGGCAGCCGAGAAGAATTCAACGATTGTCGTTTCAAGGCCTGTCAATGTGCATCCAAGGGCCAACTCTCGAGACTTCGCTTTGGCACTCTTTCTGCGCTCAAGTCTCTACCAAACAGCCGATATCTTGGCTTCCGAGCGGGCTTGAAGGCAGTCTGGAAATTGTTCAGGTCCGCGGCATGCCGAACCGCGGATTGTCGCATTATCCCTGTCAGGCCAGAGAGTCCACTCTGGCTTTCGGGACGAAGTTACGACCGCCTAGAAAGCATCCAAGTCAATAGTTGGCAGCCATTCCTCGTCGATGTCGTTGACATCGTTGAATGCTGGAAAGACGTTGGCGAAGAACCCAGCGCCAACGCCCTCGGATTCCATCCGAGCTCCGTGACCATGGATGTCTTCAAGCCGCTCACGGCGTGCTTTCAATTGCGTAGAGTTACGATGCTGGCCGTTGAGTTCCCGAAACCGGATTGCCTGTCGATACAATCTGGAGAGAGGCTTCCACAACATACCGCTTTCAGAGTCGGCGACATTCGTTCGACAACGTGCATACGCTGTCTCCACGACTGGCCAGGCCTGACTGGCAACGTCGTCTTTGTGAACGCAGAGGCCGGTCAATGCCACTGCCAAGGCTTGCCAGTGCGTCCAGACCATCCATCGCCATTGCTTCGTGTCTGAGTCATTTGCGACTTCATTCGAGGCTTGCAGGCATTCGACAGCAATTTCGAGAACAGACGCAGAATCTGGTCGAGGTGCTGAGCGGCCAACATTCTCTTGTTCAGGACGGACGGTCCGCAGCTTGATGGATGCTATCATCGTCTTTCCGACTCCATGAATCAGTCTATGGAACGGCTGATCAAGATCGCACTGTGCGAGATATGTCTCCTGGACTCGTTGGGCAAAGTCTTCGGCAGCTTTCAAACGATCCCGCCAATCCTCACAGCTATGTGTCGACAAAGCTGACCGCAGCTGTTGGGTGACGGAAACAGCATCGTACGTCAAGCGGAGAAAGCTCATCTCGGTCAGAACATGTTCGCTTTGCTCCACTATACTTGTCGAGATCTCGTCGAACTCGTCGTCATTTACGTTCGACGGCAAGCCAACACTGGACGAGTCAAAGGCCAGAAGAGGCTGGCTACCACGATCAGCAGCACAGAAAATTTCCAGAAGCCGGATGTGATGCCATAACCTTCGCCTCAGCTCGATCATGAAGACAGATCGACCGGCAGCTTCTCGATGAAGACTAAGCTCGTGGGCGGCTCGGATACCGATGGCCAGAAGTGACCATGGTCGGCAGCTGGAGTCTGTTGATCGCAAGGCAGCCTGAAACAGTCAGCATCTTCCGCAACCAAGCTTCGACGTTTGGGACATACAACATAAAGGACGAGAGCTTGCAAGCTCACGAGGTCCGGTGATCCCAGGATGTCAGCTTGCGAAAATGCCACATCTGCTGCCCGCCTGAGCTGGTCTATTGTCTCCTTCTGCGACACTCGAAATAGCCTTCGACGCTCCTCGCCTGACACCGAATTTGCTGCGGCGAACCATACGGCAGCCTTCAAAGCCTGGCAGCTGTAAGATGTTGCCGTGCGACCAAGATACGACCGGCCTTCCAGCACAAAAGCTCGCAATGTTGGCTGATGAAAGATTTTGAAGACTGGATCAACGTTCGCACAGAATAGTTCGAAAAGCGTCTCACAGGTCGGACTAGGAAGTGGCCAGAAGGCACCAGCTGCGACGAAGATCGATCCTGGAGGGGCGAGGACGAAGTCGTATCGACTGGCATCGGACAAGCTGCCATGCTCGGGCGGCGATCCCACATGTGGCTGCTGGTCTTCCTCTTCCTCAGACAAGTCGTCCATCAGAAGAACTTCTCTCAGGGTATAGACTTCCGCTGCCAGCGAACGCCAGAGTGTCCCGCCGATGTACTTGTCCGCAATGATACTGGACTCATGACTTTCAGCTCGCTCCGATACACCTTCATCCACTGCATCGTCATCGATATGGCCAATCTCGACGGACGGCGATATTGCCTCTTTCCTCATCAAGCCATGCAGCACAGCCTCCAACTTCTCAAGTCTTTCGCCCAGATCATCTTTCGACGTCGACTTCGGCGGTCGAACTGGCCGTGGACGCACGTTTCGTGGTCGTGGGAGACATTCACATCCCGTCTTGATGCATTTCGAACAGGGCCTTTGACGTTCGCATTTCACCTTCCGGGCGTGGCAGCGCTGGCATGCGAGCGAGAAGCCGAATTGCGGTTCGACTGGTCCGTCAGAGGCAGATAAGGGAGACATGATTTTGCAAGGTACGTACGGCAAGTTGATTGAGGTGAGTGAGAAAGACAGCGACACCAGTTCTACCAGGCGATTGATCTTCATCGTCTTTGGAACTCACTGACAAAGCGGTAAGCTCTTTCGAACCCGTATTTCCAGCCCTCCTGTCTACTTTTTAGATTCATCCAATCTAAGCCCCAAAATAACCGCTTTCGCACATTCTGCAAACCTACACAAAAAGCCGAGATCTCAAAGAGGCGGGTTCGTTTGCGAGTAGAAAGACTAGCAAGAAAGCTACCGAATGGTGAGACGACGCTGGACCTGCGGAACAGATCGGACTTTCCAAACCCCGAAGTCTTGACACTCCTTCGCTCCCCTAAGGATGAGAACATGCGGGTGTTATACACATGGCTCGCCTAAGAGCCTCAGGGTCTACTTGTTTCAGAATGGTAGCGGAGGCGGAGACCGACACTATGATGGAAGATGGAGGCACCGTAGGGTCCAGAGGCGGAAGTTTCGCTCTTTTCATAAAAACGGCGGAATTCTTGGAGGATTTCGAATCCGATAACAGAGAGTCACTCAGTCTACTGCGCTTTAAGAAGTCGCCATTATGGATCCCAACGATCACGATGAAGAGAAGAGCATCAGCTCGAAACCTGACGACGCTTCAATGGCCAAAACGGACGATACTGAGTCAATGGAGAACAAGACGATGATCAACGACGATGACAAGCCGCTCGATGAGAAGAGCAAAGGGCTCATCTTCTTGATCATGACGGCTCTTTCAGTGAGCTTATCTCCCAATCTCAATGGACACACAAAGCTAACGAATGATTCCATAGCTCGCCGTCTTCCTCGCCGCCCTCGACACAACAATCATAACAACCGCCCTCCCCGAAATCGCCGCCCACTTCTCCTCCCCCGCCGGCTACACCTGGATCGGCGCCGCCTACCTCCTCGCATCAGCAGCATCAACACCTCTCTGGGGCAAAATCTCCGACATCTTCGGCCGCAACCCCACGCTTCTCCTCGCCAACATCTTGTTCATGATCGGCAGCCTTGTCGCGGCGCTGAGCATCAATATCGGGATGTTGATCACCGCGAGAGCGATTCAGGGGATTGGAGGGGGTGGGTTACTGACGCTGGTGGATACGATTATTAGTGATTTGTTCTCGTTGAGGACGAGGGGGGCGTATTTGGGCGTTGTGGGTGCTACGTGGGCTGTTGCTGCTGCGCTGGGGCCAGTGTTGGGGGGTGTTTTTACGGAGAAGGTTTCTTGGAGGTGGTGAGATATACCCCTTCCCATCCCATGCCCGTCTCGTGCCGTGTGAAATGTTTGCTGACGAGGTGGGTGATGCAGGTGCTTTTACATCAACCTCCCCCTCGACGGCATCGCCCTCCTCATCATCATCTTCTTCCTCAAGCTCAAAACTCCCCGCACGCCCATCCTCGCCGGCCTCGCAGCAATCGACTGGCTCGGCAACCTAACCATTACAGGCGCAACACTAACCCTCCTCTTCGGCCTTGAATACGGCGGGACATCTATTCCCTGGTCCTCCGCAACGGTCATCTGCCTCCTGGTCTTTGGCTTCGTCCAAGGAGTCCTCTTTATCCTGATCGAATGGAAATTTGCAAAGTACCCCCTGGTTCCACTTCGGCTCTTCCGAACTCGATCGAATAGCGCTCTCCTCCTAGCGGCGTTCTTCCACGGCTTGACGTTCATCGGCGCACTATACTTCCTCCCACTCTTCTTCCAAGCTGTCCGCGGAGCCAATCCCCTACTCTCGGGCGTCTACCTCCTCCCCACAGCCCTCGCCGTCGGTTTCGCCAGCATCGCTACAGGCGTCTATCTCGGCATGACAGGCCAATATCTCCAGCCCATCTACGTCGGCTGGATACTCCTCACGCTGGGCTTCGGGCTCTTCATCGACCTCCACGCCAAATCTGGATGGGCGAAGCTCATCATCTACCAAATCATCGCCGGGTTAGGAATTGGACCATACTTCCAAGCACCCCTCGTGGCCTTACAAGCCCACGTCTCTCCAGGCGACATAGCAACCGCAACAGCAACCCTAAATTTCATCCGTAACCTCGCCACATCCATAGGCGTCGTCCTCGGCGAGGTAGTATTCACAGCTGAGCTCTCCAAACCACACACCTCCCTCAACGCAACCGTAGCAGTGGACCTCACAGGCGGGAATGCCCAAGCAAACATTCCCGTGATCAACCACCTCCCGACCGAGCAGAAGAGTTTTGCTAGGAAGGCGATTGCGGATTCTTTAAGACCGATGTGGATTATGTATACGGCTTTTGCGGCTGTGGGGTTGGTGCTTTGCTTGGCGTTGGCGAAGAAGGAGTTGAGCAGGGAGCATACGGTGCAGGATACGGGGTTGGAGGCGGAGAGGAGGAGGGAGGAGGAGGAGAAGATGAGGGTGGAGGAGAGGAAGGCGAGGAGGGGGGCTGGGGCTGGAGTTGGAGGGGTGTGATTTTTGTATGATACCAGAATTTAATGTAGGATATCGTTGAAACGGCGAAACGACATGAAGAACGCATTGTATTGGATGAATCCATCAAATCTATCAGAACACATGGTTTCCCTCGTCCGTCATCCAAAAGCACTGGTCCGTCTATTATCCTTTTGACCATCAACCCAACAAATCCACCGCCAAGACCATGTCTTCCCGCATGTCCACATGGACTATCAAGCCCGTCCTCCTCCAGAACGCAGTGACGAGACACGAGACACATAGTCCCTCAACTCGTCCCTGCGGATCTTGGAATATTGATCGTATCAAGACAAGACTTGTTCGATCGCTCCATCATCCTTCAAAGCCGTTATTGCAGATGGAGAGGTTGAGGTTGGTGTTGGTGTTGTGTTCTGGAGGACGGGGTTGGGTGGCGATGGCAGGTGGTTAGACGAGCCTGATGATTTTGGTTTCTACCTGTGCGAGGGCCCGTCGGAGATCAAGAGACGGGCCAAAAAGAAATCGATCTACAAGCCCTAGTCTTTCGTACGAGCCTCGATGCAGCGTAGAGCGCTTGAGCAGCAAGCCGCAGTAGCTGTACCCAGAACTGCAGATATTGAAAAGGTAGAATTTTTCATGAGGAGGAAATTCGCGTTCGATGAAGTTCATTTCCTCGGAGCGGACACCAAGAGTTACCGTCTCTGGAGAGCTGGAGGCATAATAGGCATAGCCCCCTCTCACGGCATTGGCCTCGTCGAGGATTATGGACACTGACTTTCCCGATACTCCGGTGCGCTCTAGAACGAACTCGAGACGCAGAATCTTGCCCTCGATATCAAGGAAGCCAGCCTTCACGCGTCCATTCGCATCAGTGCCCCAAGGCGTGCATTCTGCTCTGATGACCCGGCATTCTTCCCTTCTCGTTTGTGTTGCCTCGGTGACGGGGAATCTTCCGGATGCCCAAGACCAACTCGGGGCGAGGTACTTCTCGCCGACGCGCTCGTCACGTTGCTGTGCGTACGGTATCGTGGTAGCTCTTTCATGGTGAGCGACGCACCAGCAGAGGGAGACAGGAAGATGCTCCATCCACATTCCGGCGAGATATTGCTCAAGTCCAAGACCGTTCATGCGAGTCACAATGCCTGACAGCGCGGGGAGCACATCTTTTGAATAGGTGAGTTTCTTGCGAGTGTATACTTTGGTGAGGTTCGTCCAAAAGCCGCGGAGTAACCTTCTGCGATCCTCATTATCCATGACTTCCCAGAAGTGCTCTTCATCATCGAACCCGAGGTGCTCATAGAATTGACCAACGACATGTCTGCGCGGTGCATCGTAATTACTCTTGCGCTCCCCACATTCGCAGTCTGTGGCCTCTTTACACTTCCACATCATCTCAGTCTCTCGAAATTCCAGCGTACGAGTCGAGAGGACTTTTTCTTGGAATGCCCATGCCCTTCTGTCCAGGGGCGAGCTGTTGAGAGCAGGATCTCTTCTAGTATAGACGTTGTCATGCAGGACTTGGCGGACGTGTACCGGCACGCGGTATCCTGCCGGGTTCGTGTAGTACACTTGGACGAGGTCCCGTTGTATGTCTCGCTCGAAGAGCGGTTTCGAATGATGTCGTCTTGGGCCAAAGATGCTGCTATCGACTGATGATGCTGATGCGGCGCAGATGGTGAGCAGCGAGCGTGCGTATAAATCGGCCATTCGCGAGCTCTCGCGTTCCCAGTCGAGAGGGTCGTCCTGCACAATGCAAAGAGCATCAATCCAGAGGTAGTGTTGACCAAGACCCATCGTCACCTGCACAGCGTCCTGGTGAACAGTGTTTAGGCTATTCCAAGGGATTCCAGCCAGCCGCTCGTGGATGTTAGCAGTCGTGGTCATCAAATGATTGCTTGAGGTGCCCCTGCAGCTGTGATTGATACGAGGTCATGGAGAGCGTTTGGAAGGGGAAGGCAGCTTACCAGCAGTACGACAGCGTCATGTACTCCTTAACGTCATCGTTTGACACAACTAGGTTGATCCGAGGCTCTTCATTGCTACCGGAGAGTTTCAACAGTCTTGTGGGGGGATACGACGGCGTGTTGACATCGTTGCACAGGTGGTGGTGTGTGCGGCATTCATTCAGCCACTCGGCCGCCGTCTGAATGCTTTCCTGAAGGCATAGGTCAAAGGACAATGGGCGTCCCGACCCGAAAATGTTCGGCTCTAAAGTCGTGCCTGGCATCATTTCAGTCAACAACGAAACGTATAACGTCTATCATGCCAGGTTACCTTCGTCGCAAAACATCTCCAACCAAGCCTCCGGTCCAAAGTTACGATACAACTTTTCGCCCGACACGTCCACGCGAAGTGTCTGACCTGGAAATTTATCCCCGTGGAGAGAAACAACTGAGATTGACGATAGCCATCCATCGGGTGCCCAGGCGTTCACAGCAGCTAGGATAGTAGCACAGCACCGACAGCCGTCCGGCGCAAGGCCGCTCTTCTGCAAGGCATCATACGAGACTAACGGAGCGCAAAGCAGCACGGGAAATCCAGAGTCGGAAAGTGTGGTCTTGCAAACGCTACATCCCGCGTCTTTCTTGGTGATCGGTGTTGACCAAGGCGGACGTCCCAGATGCATACACTGCCTCTTCGTCGGAAATTTCAAACTGCGTGTGAGTAAGGTAGACTTCCAGCGTTTTGCAATCGCCCGTCCAGCCTGGCGAGACCGCTTGGCCATGCCAGATGATATCGGTTTCTGAGTCGTAGGCATGGAAGCCACGTGGCACGTAATATCGTCGCGATAACATCAACGTATCAACAAGAGGTTGAGGAGCGCCTGGCTTCGAGACAAGCGAAAATGCCGAAGCTGTAAAGAGGTCAGGAAGCTCCAACTTCTTAACGGCACAGCACCCGAGTCCTGAGGCAGGCGATCGGTGGCAGTGCTGTGCTGCAAGGCAGCCACGGCGGCCTCTGGACCTGCGCCTCGTTCGATCTATACTGATTCGTAGCCTTTCGTGCCGCTTCGAACGCCTCGCAGCCAGCTCCGCTTGTGAACCCGGAAATGGAATCGATGATGGCAATCGGCGCCGCCTTGTGCCTGAAGATCGGGGCCGGGTGCGTGAGCTGCGGTCGGTCTTGGTGGAAAGGTCGATGATACAGGAAAAGATATGTGCGAATGATCTGTGCGAATAATCAGTGAAAGAGACTCGTGTGCAGTGCCTGATGAGGTTTTGGTGGTGAGCCTGTTGCTGTTGTCCCGAGAAAGAAGAGGTCAAACAAGCTGGTGAGCTCTTGCACCACACCGCCCCGCCCCCACCATGTACGACGCAGGCAGCGACGCCTCTCTGTCTGCTGAGGCAGGTGCACTCGAGCAAGCATGGCGTCGACCGTGAGAAAAGCACATTTGAGGTCAGACTTGAATTTAGGCGAAGATGCACCCCAAGAGCATGTAAAGATCTTTGCCGCTGCAGCACTCCCCTACCGTTGACGACGATCTTCTGCCTACATATCGTCAAGTTCGACTTCGGCGGATAATGTTTCGCAAGATCATGGCTGTCGCCACTCTCCGCGGCAAAGACCGCCCGCTTCCTCGCTGCTCCTCTCTTGCACCGAACGACTGACTGCTTCCGAGTCAGTGTTGCCAGCAAGCCAGAAGACTGCTGACGGCCAACCGAGTCTCGACGAAAAGCCGGCCTTTCGTCTGTCCAAAACTGTCGGATAGTGAAGAACTCGTCCGGTTCTTCGCACAAAGTTGAAGTTCTGCCTAAGGACCCCATCTGCCCTCGTTGCTGAGTGGCAGGAGGATCGAACATGGACGAGTTCAATCTCAGCACCGAGAGAATCCAGAAAGGCTGCCAAAAGCCAAAATCCACACGGCAGGGCACCGCACAATCTCTTCCGTCGCTCTTGCACACGATTGCCGACTGTCTGTTCCTCGAGAATCATCAGCCGGACCCTGAATACCAGAATTCCCATTCCATACTCAAGCATCGTTCCATCCTTCGCCGTGCGCATGCTCCTTCGCAGGATTGCCATACTCCTGCTGGAGATGAACGAGCACATGGTGATCCCAAGACCCTGCAGTACCAAGGATGAAAGCCACTTTGTCCGTTGGATGCGGATGCTAAGAGTTTCGAGACCGTGCGATGATCTGTTCCAGGATGCTTGACATGTCGACGGAATTCGGGTTCTGATTGCGATCTGGAGAGTCGATTCTTTCCACGGCATTGCGGGCGTAAGCGCTATTGCATGGCATGGGCCATACGATAGTTGCAGGAGTCTGGCCGCGGCCGCGAATATCAGAGCCCTTGAGCTTCTCCTCAATGGAGGCACAACCTGGCGTTTGGTAGGTGTGCGCTTGTGACTTCTGGATGATCCGCAGTCATCATGCTGGCACACCTAATTAGCGATCGCCAATTGCAACCATGTTGTCCAATGAAGCAATGCCTCAATGTCTCCGACTTTGCCAAACTGCTGTCCGTCTTCACACGGTGACTTTGAATCGTGCATATGTTTGACGCTTCCCACGGGTATATTCTTGATTGAGCCGTGCCAGTGAGATTGTGTTACCGACAACCTACCATTCTGATCATGTTGATTCCAGTATACGGTGACTTTGGGTCATTTCATGGCCTTTTGCCCAACGTGCCCCCGCCGTGGAATGTCCTGCATCCAGCGGCACCAAGCCAAACGAAAGTCTGCTTCGAACGGTGACCAGATTGGGATTCCCATTAACCCAGAGCGAAGTTCGCAGCCCTTATGAGGCATAGTGAGTCATTTTCAGTCGAAGTGTCCAGGACTACATGTAGGTGCATTGCCCATGAAGGATACACAGCATACTCTTGCCTCCTCGAAGACGATGTCTCCTGTCTTTACGATGGCCGGTCCCGTTGCTTGATCCAGAACATCCAAATTCCGAGTGCTGCGGTTGCAGGTATGTGGCCAGAGATATTTGTTCGTCTGCTCCTCAAAAGAAGATACCTTACCGCGGCTTCCGATGTACGCAATGACTGTGTACTTTTGAGCGATACCAAGAACAACTGTTCCAGTCTGATTCCAGACTCCGCTCACACAATCGTTCCGGAGAAAGCTATTGAGTTTCCGCTGACAATCCTGTCCAGAGTGGTACTGACGAAGGTGAACGTTCCTATGAATGCTTCGGTTCCTCTGCCGAACAGTAGGTCCATACGTCTTGCGGAACACGAGCCGATGTTAGGCTCAGGAACCGACGATAAATATCTCGTTTGGCGGCCTTGTCAGCATAAGCTTTGTCTTGCAGATTTGATATTCCAGGATGTCAGATCTTGAAGCAGTAAGATTTCGCAAAGACCTGCCTTCTCACGCACCTAGCACATCACACACTCATGCAAGCATCTTCTGCCTCATTCGTGCATTCCAAATCACCACCGAAGGCCTCACTTCATCACAGCCATCACAACAACCTCCTCAGGCATACGTTCTGGCATCAAGGCGAAAATCCAGGCCACAAGGCATCTCTGGCATAAATGTGGCGGCGGCTGAAAAGCCTTTTGATCCGGCTGGGCGGCGAGTGATAGGCGCAACGATTGGCAAGACCGCGGAGCGCGCCGAGTCACATGGGCGTTCCTCCAAACTCGGTAGCGACGCAGGGCGGGAGCTTGGGAATCCTGATGTCGGCGGCGTATTTCCCATTCGAGTATTGAGGTCGTGCAAAATCTTCTCGTGGTACAAGAGTGGGATGTGATGACAGGCTTATCTCCGCCACTATCTTGACCTTCAAGATGTGTAGATGGTTTTGACTGGATACGACGTCCCAGAGTAGTAGTTTGAAGAGGTAGAGAAGATGGATGACTGCATGTATCTAGTACTGACAACTCGATCTCCTGGGCGTACGTCAACGCTCGCCCGCACCGAGCAGGGATCGCCCGCCGGTCGCATGCGAGCTGCACGTGGCTGCTTACCCTGATTGGACGTAGATATCCACCTCATCAAAGACCCAGCAAATGCTCCATCAATATTTAGTGGGCTTGTGAATCAAATCCCGGGGCGGCGGCGGCGGCGATCTGAGCCGTCTCCAACCTCCATTCGCCTGCGGGTGGGGTCGCACAATCCTTCGCCCACCAGCTCGAGTGCGGCGAAGCAATCGTTCACACCTTCAACCGAGCGAGCACAGACGCTGTCACTTTCAACGTCGCAATTTGACTTTCAGCTGACCTTCAATCCTCTTTTCTTTCGTCTCTCTTTCTCTTTAACCTCTTTGCTGGGACGACGACGACACCGACAACCTGGCTCCACCTCCGCACCACCCCGTCTGAAGCTCCCACCACTCCGCGACCGCGACCATGGGCTGGTTCAGCACCGGCAAAGACGACGCCGAAGAGGCATCCGACCCCGTCCCCGAGTTCGCCGCCCACAACGCTGGCGATGCTGATATCCAGGATGGATACGTCGTCTCCAACGCGGATCAGCTCCAGCGCCATCTCGCCAACCGCCAGATCCAGCTCATCGCCATTGGAGGCTCGATCGTGAGTCACGTGATCTGAAAAAGTGTCGAGCACGTGACTGATGTTTTGTAGGGAACGGCACTCTTCGTGTCCATTGGAACGGGTCTGTACAACGGCGGAGCAGGGAATTTGTTGATCGCATACACGATTCAATCATGTTTCCTCGCCATGGTCAACAACAGCATCGCCGAGATGAGCACTGCCTATCCCGTCTCTGGAGGCTTCATCCGTCTGGCAGGTAAATGGGTCGACGATGCGTTGGGTTTTATGGTTGGATGGAACTTTTTGTCAGCAGCAATCCCTATCAGAAAGGCATGGGGGGATTACGGTACTAACATGACTTGTGTAGCTTCTACGAGGCTCTTCTCATCCCATTCGAGATCTCTGCTTTCGGACTTGTCGCTTCGTATTGGAGTGAGACGGTTAGGGAACCGGGTCCCATTGCCGGCATCATCGTTGGTGTGATTATCTGCTATGCGTATGTTTTGCCCCTTTTCCTTCGCCCAGAGCGACCGATGGAAGCGAAGATTTTGCCAATGCGACGAGGAATGCCAATGCGATAAGACACCAACCTAAGCAACAAGAAGCCCAACAAGCGAGAAACGCTCAGGCGACAAGAACCCCAAGCGACAAGGACCCCAAGCGACAAGAACCCCAAGCGACAAGAACCCCAAGCGACAAGAACATACACAAGCACGTTCGAAGCATTTCCAGGCCAAAGCAATGTTGCACCAAGATCCGCAGCATTGCTTATTTGACGACACGCTTCGTTCGAGATTATATGTCCAGTGCTAACACATTCTCAGCGGCATCAACATCCTAGCAGTGCGCGCCTATGGTGAAGCCGAGTTCTGGCTCTCAGGAGGAAAGGTCATCTTGATCTTCGCCCTCTTCTTCTTCACCTTCATCACCATGGTCGGCGGCAACCCACAAGGCGATGCATATGGCTTCCGCAACTTCAATAACGGCGCCGCATTCCGCGAGTACATCTCGACCGGTGCACTCGGCAGATTCGAAGGCTTCCTGGCCGCACTCCACTCCGCCCTGTTCACTGTCGTCGGACCGGAGTACATTTCGATCGTCGCTGCTGAGGCTGTTCGACCAAGGACCTACATCAAGGCTGCGTTCAAGATGGTGTACGTTCGCTTTGGCATCTTCTTCATCGTGGGTGCCCTGGCAGTTGGCATTGTCTGCCCCTCGCGCGACCGTCTCCTCAGGGATGTTGTCGTTGGTGGTGAGGGTAACGGCTCTGCTGGTGCTTCGCCGTATGTCATTGCCATGAAGAACCTGGGTATCAGCGTGTTCCCAGATATCGTCAATGCGTGAGTCAAACCACCTCAAAGCTCCGTGGACATCGAATACTTACGATCTTGGCAGCCTCCTCCTGACATCCATCTTCTCGGCCGGCAACACCTACACCTACTGCGCCATCCGAAACTTGTACGGCCTCGCCCTCGAAGGCCGTGCCCCTCGCTTCCTGACCAAGTGCACCCGCAATGGTATCCCGATCTACTGCTTCTTCGTCGTCATGATCTTCCCCTGCCTGTCCTTCCTGCAGGTCTCGAGCAGCTCTTCGGATGTCATCAACTGGTTTGCTAGTTTGGTCACTGGTGGTGGTATGTCTTCGCAATACTGATCGCAGAGAGTTCTTATGTACTGATAACTCGCAGGTCTGATTAACTACGTCACAATGTCCATCACCTACATCTTCTACTACCGCGCTTGCAAAGCGCAGGGCTTCGACAGGAACAAGCTGCCCTACAAAGTACGATATCCCAACCTCCAACTTCACCTCGTCACATCTCCTCACTGATATGCTCTTAGGGATGGTTCCAACCCTACTGCGCCTGGATCGGCGGCATCTGGATGTTCGTCGTCCTCTGCATGTACGGCTACACCTGCTACACGCCCTGGGACGTCAGCAACTTCTTCTCCCAGTACACCATGCAGTTGTTCATCCCGCCGCTGTACTTCATCTGGAAGTTTGTTAAGAAGACCAAGATTGTCAAACCACACGAGGTTCGTACTCCACACCACAAGACATTTCCACCCTCACCCTCCCTGTCACCACAAAACATAATGTCCAGCCCTTACTAACATGTATGTCCAGGCCGACCTCGTCTGGGAACGCCCCATCATCGACGCCTACGAGCAAACCTTCATCGGCCCGCCCGTCGGTTTCTGGCAGGAAATCGGACAACTCTTCGGCATCAAGAAGACCAAGGGCGGCAATGAGCAGAGGAGGCAGAGTGTCGTTGCCGCGGAGCGAGGAAACGAGAGTCCGAATTACTTTGATGAGGAGAAGTAAGACTTCGCTCGTGTCGGAGGAAACGGAAGCGCATGATGGACACAAAGGCATGGGATACCCCGGGGACATGGTCGCATTTGCGTGCTTGGTTTGCGTGCATTGAAGGGATACGGAACATGAGAAAAGACAGCACAGAACATGAAATGGCATGGATTGAGAATTTGCAGCCTTCTTCTGGCATTTGACTTGATCAGGATTCTCGCGAGTGGCAGCACTGACATTACTCACACCAATCAGCCAGACCTGCGAAACCTTCGAAGACGAAACACTGAACGCAAGATCCGGCTCACAGCTCATGATCACGCTTGGAGTGGATGAAGATCTCCACATCCCGATCACGGCCGCGAACAAAATTCGAAGCAGCACAGCTATCATGCGAGGCGAGACGATACCGAAACACTCGACGGCATAATCCACGCACAGGCTCTCTGAAAAGGTTTTCGTACGTTCGGGTGTGGAAGCAGAAGAGATCTGAGAAGTTCGGCCAACTCTTGCCCGTTCCCAAGGACGCTACGGGTTCCACATCCGCCTCCGTGGTCACGGCTGGTTTGTACGACCCTTTGGGGAAAAGAGGTCCTTGGATATATTTCCACTATCTGGCTGATTGATCCTCGAGGAGGTGAGCAGTGATGAAGAGGGGGTTTGTGATGGTGTTGACATGTGATGGATGGTGCAGTAGTGGATGAAGACTGCATCTTGGCTGCCTCTCCAGGTCAGTCGAAGCATGGAGACCGCAGTTGTGCATTTGCGCCCTGCTATCGACATGCTTGATCTGGAAGAGTGGGAGCAAGATTGCCATGGGAGGTTGACGAGGGAATTGATGCATGCCTGGCGAGAAGAGGAGTTGGATCTGCAATCGCTATGCCGGGTACGAGATGAAGGCAGCGAGGTCGTGAAATTGTCGATTTCGTACGCCTGAAAGAGCGACCTTTCTGCAAGAGCGGTCTGGAGTTAAGGAGACGGAGATCAGAGTGCGATGCGAATGGATCTCAAGAGCAGGCGAACCCAGCATCGGGGCAGATGAGAGGTACGAGATAGCGGGAAAGGGCCTGAATGAGTGGACGTTTCCCATTCAAGTGAGATTCAAGCCCGAGCACGCTGATCAGACGACTGAGCCCGGTTTTTTCCCTTGAAGCCAGTCGTACCTCCTAGCGTGAGATCGAACATTGGAGCATGAAACGGTCATCACAATTTGACGAGACCTCCGAACGTTCATGGGCCAGTCAACTTGCTCTTGAAATGACTATTGGAGCTCTGTTCCAATTTGCATCTCTTGCTGCAACGGTCGATGGCCGCAGCGCCGGACCGCCGGACAATCGTTTCAATTCCCGCCAGGATTGAAGACGGCAGCCTTCTTCTCTGGGCTTTTCGACTGTCCTGCGCCTGGCGAACTCGATATGCTTCAGCGTCTTGACTCCAGATGCCGGGCCCGTCTTTGGCAAAGTTTTAATTGTCGAGGTCTGGGGTTGTACGATGCTCTTTCCCCGGAGAATCGTCTGATTGCTTTCAAGGGTGATGGGATATTCTTTAGGCGGATGCGGCGTGGTTTGCCGGTAGTGAACCGGCTTCGAAGTGTTGCTGTCAATCGCAAAATGAGATTTGGTATAGGTTCGTCTTTTCGTTGACTAGAGAAGCATTCGTTCGAACTGGGATCAGCCGCATGATCTTCGATCGATGATTGTGCGCTCTTCGGTGTCATTGAAAGGTAGACCCAAAGGCTCCGGCTTCCACTTTTTCTCTGTTCTTGAAGGTGTCCACAACACCCCAATCTTTTCTCCCTCTTGATCCTCACCCCGCCGCCCCCCTCCCAACAACCGCAGCAGGCAACGTCCTCAAATCCCCCTGCCCCTCCCTCTCCCACCTTCCCCCACCCAACCCCTCCCTCCTCCCATACCTCCTCACCTCTTTCTGCCCCCCAATCCCAAACGCCCCCTTCATCTTCTGCACCGCATGATCCGTCCGGGCTATATTGTCGCGGCTGCGCCGCGACCAGCGAAATATCCACATCAAAATGATGAAGAGCATTAATGCCGCTCCGATTGATATTCCGGCGATCGCGCCTGAGGAGAGGGTGGGGCCTTCGGTGGATTTTGGCATGGTTGGATGTCTGTCGTGGGAAGGGGAAAGTTGGGGTGCGTGGGGAGGGTGTTTTGTGAGCTGGAGTTGGGGAGACTCATCGTGACGGTGAAGTTTGTGGAGTAGGGTTTCAGCTCGCTTGGAAGGTAGGAGTGTGGGAGCTGTTGTGTAACGACGCTATTTCTCGCACTTCGTGCCTGGGGGTTTTCGGGTGCGAATACGGTGCGGTCGGTCGGCTATTTTGGGGAGGCTGGGAGGCTGACATTGGGGTAGGACTTGATTGTGCCGCCGATAGAAGATGCGTTCGAGTTCGAATGGAAACCTGCCTAGAAGAACAGCTCAGTATTCTTCTCATACACTGCCAGATTATTTATCACGACCGACTCTCAACAAGCGAAATATTGCCATGGTCATCCCGCCTCAACTGTGCCCACAACTCCTTGGACCTCTTCTCGATCTTCATGTGTTTTGTCTGATGCAACTCGTCGGCGGGCCATGTTCGCAGTCCGTGGAAAAGGACCGCAAGACTGGATGATTTCCAGACGACTTTGCTGTTTTCGGCTGAGAAGACCATGGATGTGATCAGAAAAGCAGTGGAGAGAAAGACCAGGCAGATGGGATAAATGAGCCACGGCCAGTTGACTTCAATAAAGTTGACTTGGCTGTAGGCTGTCCCTTGTAAGAGGGTGCTGTTTCTGCCCTAGCTGATCCTGGTGGTGAAGCTCTGCGCTATGCCTTCCATTGTCTTCGACAGATTGCCGTTGTTGGCGATGTAAATCTCAGCAGCACTGATGTCTGACATCCTACCGAAATCAAGTTTAACCATAGCCCCGCCTCAATAGACAGGCCGGTGGCCGTGTGATTTCTGGATGAGATCGCAACTATGCCGTGAGGGAGACCGGAATACGTGAGATGCGAGCAATCGATTGAAATGTCATTCCCCTCATCCTCCATCATGATGTACAGCTCATCTGTCTCACCCAATAGTTTATGCGAACGATCTTCGCAGAGTGTGCGCAAGCCGGATTTGAAGCGAAGTTCACTTGTGGACGTGACCTCGTGTTGCAAAGAGCCTTGGGTGACTCTGCTCTCCTCGTAGTGCTTCATGCACCATCGAATATCACATTCCAGAGCTTCCAGAGGTGGCGGGGTCGGGCAAGATTCGCCAACATTAATGGCCTGGAATTCATCGGCGTACGTCTGGGGCGCGGACAATGCAACTATTCTGACGATGGCGCCTCCTGAAGGACCCCAATATTCGCGCTTTGCACGCATTAGAAGTGCGGTTGGCCAGCCACGTTCTTCCAGTTTAAGAGTGGTATTGACAAATAACAGGGGTGACACAGTGCAGTTGCACGTGGCCTCGTAATACCCAGGTATGGCATCTCCGCACTTGATGTTGAGCTTGCTCGTTGCGTTTCGACAGGTGCTGCACAGTCCCAATGTTGAGAACGGAGTCCACTCGCACTCACCTGTGGGACAACTGAATCGAATATCGGTGGGAAAGCTCTCGGCGCTAATACCTCTGGTCATAGTCAAGAGGCTTTCTGCCACGCGAAATTAGTGTCACCCGGCGAGGTAGGGATCGCAGGCGGACCTTTGAAGTATTCCGTGGTGAAGGACGCATCAGCAGGTTCGCGGCGGATGTACCCAGAGTCAAAGACGGTAGCAGACGGGAGAGTGGCCTCCCCAGTGCCAACGCGCTTCTGCACGACAGCAAGGACTTGTTGAGCAAAAGGCTCGGTGGCCAAGGCTAGTATACCGACAAAAGCTCCCGCGGAAGCCACCGTCGCTCTTGCTTTGACATGCCAAATGAGACGACTTGATCCCCATGGTCCCCTGCTCGCTTCATCAAAGATCTGAAAATCACGAAGACGGTGAGGCCGTTGCTCGAAGTAAATCCATTTCAGCTGGCTGATGCACTCTGAGATGACCATCAACATGGAGATCCGAGAGCCGGCGGCCAGGAGAGATACCACGGTGTTCGGTTTGATGTGCCAAGGGAAGCTCCACTCGTCCGATCTCGTCTCATCGACCTGGGATAAGAAGACGACGATGGCGACCATGAACGCGATGCTGAGCACTGTCGCTGTGAGTTCTGGCCACCAGAGGAGTAGCCGTCCTGCTCGGGAGAGCTCGCCGTCGCTTCGGTCGATATTGGTCAGACGGCTCGTGGGGGAAGTCCCTTCCAGCGGCTGTTTCTTCTTCAATACTGTCCAGCGCATGGCGTTCGTGTAACATATATGGAGGTCAATCGGGCGAGTGTCTGAGAGTTCATTAGTAGCGAGCCGGGATCACTTATCTTTGCGCTGGAGTGTGCCACAGGCGACCAGCTAGGCGAACGTCGTGATACATGGTAACACGCATGTCAAATCATGATGCTAATCCTTCAACAGACCTTCACCGGTGCTGTGTCTGGCTTCTCGCCCTCAGTGTTCCGTCCAGAGCAGCGAACGTCCTCAGCTGTGCCCGGGTTGGTCACCGGAGATCAAGATTCCTTGAAACCTCTTGAAGAATCTTGGGATTGTGTACTCGCCCAGGAGAAGGCGACGCTCCAAGCTGAGTTCATGAAGAAGTGCAGGTCATTCTCGCTGGCACTACCAAAGCGGTGCTTTTTCGAGCATGACTGTGGCACAAGTATTTAGGCACTCGCTCAGGCGGCATGGCCAGATGAAAGAATCTTCAATCCGTCATCCGAAAGAACAGTACCATTTTGGCTGTGTTGACAGGTGAATGAAAATGAGGAGATGTTGTGTTGTCGAAGAAGAAAAGGAGGCAAAACCCCAAGTGAAACTCTCCGCAATCACCCCACGCTCAACTTACCTAATCACACCAGGCTGAAAAGAGGCTGGCTGGCCCCGGCGCCTCCCGTCGCAATCCAGCACCTCCAACGCATCAACAACATCTCCCATCTCTTTCCCATCGAACACCAACAATCTCTTAATGTCGCCCAAAGGCGTCTACACGCCCCCCAGCAGCGACATCGAACCCGACGCCGCCCTCCCGCCCTCGCCGCCGCTCTCCCCGAAACGCATCTCCGCCGTCGACCGAGTCTTGGGCATTTTGAGGTTGTGGAGGGAGGGGAGGCTTGAGGGTGGGAGGAGACGATTCAAGCTCTCGGCCGCGCAGTTTGAAGAGTTTCAGGCGAGACTTGGGGATTTGAGGGGGTTTTTTGAGGATAAAGTCCGCTGGGACTTTGATCCAACAGTAGAGGAGTTTGTGCTGCGCATGCCCACGGCGGTGCATGAGCGGTTCATCGCGCTGGTTGATGAGGCGATATACACTTCTATCCGCGAATTGAGCGAGGATGTGGAGAGTCTGAGGGATGTCTATCAAGGCCGGAGCACGACGCTCACACTCCACGCCCCGGAACTCGAGAATTCCAGCCAATCCTCCACCGAGGACGTAATAATCCACCGCTCCCCGGACGCAACATTCTATCATCGATCGCGCAGGAGTCTACCAACTTGTGTGGTGGAAGTGAGTTATTCGCAGCAGAAGAAGGATTTACCACGTCTGGCGGAGAGTTATATTGTGGATAGTCGGCACGAGATTCGATTTGTTGTGGGTTTGGATATCACTTATCATGGGAAGGGGAAGAGGAGGGATAAGACCGCGAGGGTGTGGGTTTGGAGGCCGGGGACTGAGAGGGATGAGCAAGGCGAAGAGGTTGGGGTTTGTCGGTGCGATGTTGATGGGGTTGTTTGGAGGGATGAGGAGGGGAATGTAGGAGAGGGTGCTTTGGAGTTGGGCGTGAAGGATTTTGTGCCGGAGGAGTTGGTTAAAGAGGAGGATCCGGAGCGGACAATCAGGATACCGTTTGCGAAATTGGTGGACTTTCTGGCGGACGCCGAAGGGCAAGATGATCCAGCGCCCGCAGTTACGTCTTCATCTTCGGCACCTAAGAAGTTCCGCAAGAGGAAGAGGTCGCCTTCTGAAGAGCTATCCGATGGCAGGGAGGCTGCATACTTGAAGCTCGAAGAGGCGGATCTGGAGAAAGAGAAGAAGGTGGATGGCGAATGGAAAGGTGCCGGATGGACGCAAGCTGGGGCTGAAGAAGAAGCTGTGGTGGAAGTGGTAGAGAGGCGGAGAAGCAAGAGGAGTAAGAGTGGGAGAGCTGGGAGTGAAGGCAGCTGAACGAGGGACACCCCACTGGATGAAAAAGAACACAACGAGAATCGCGCAAGTTATGTCGGGTCATGACATACGTTCGTGGTCTTGTCATTCTGACCTCCTTCGCCATACGAGGTCGCCTGGAGAAATGCCAACTCTGGCTGGGGGGATGATTGACGAAGAGCGCCGCCAGCTCAGGTCCATCGACGTCTCCAAGGCTGCGACGATCTCGGCGAGATGTGTCTGTAAATTTGCGGGACGAAGTGCGAGATGATCTTTGGGGTTCAGCAAGAAGCAGCATCGTCACCAGAACCTGTTTTGCAACATGAGGTGACCAGTCTTGCTAGAGGAGCACGCAAAGGAGCCTCCAGCGAAGCTCCTGTTCTGGACGAATGAGCAAGGGAATAATCAGCGTGCGGGGTCCTTTGTGACTTCACGACCACGCCTGAAGATACCGTCAAGCTATGCTTTTCTGCTGGTCTCGACTGCTCGCGGGAATTCGCGGAACCATTTAACCCATTCCATCTCCGCATGGATGCCACGCACGATACACCATCAAGCAGGACGTCATCGCCCATCAACGACAGATATCAGACGGCCACTTCTTCACTCCTCGCGCCAACACGCACGCCTCCTCTCATGAGCACCAACCAGAAGATAATCGTCCTGGTCTCCGGCATCCTCAGCCAATATGCAATCGCTCACTATCATCTCGGTCTACTTGCTCATGGCCTCGCCCTTGTCACAAGCTGCGGTGCCTTCGCCGCCGTCCACAACTCTGAACACCCGAGCAGTGGACATGATGGAGGGAAAGGCGATCGTGGACAACCTGGCTAGTATGGACCTCACCGACGGGATTCCCCAAGGTCCTATCGAATGGTTCGAACACAGCGGCACCTTCGACGAAGATCTCCCCACCGACAACACCCTCTCCCCCCGCCGCTGGATCGGCTACTGCGTCGCCAACACCGCCCAAGCCGGCGTCTGCCTCAGCGTCGCCGGCATCGCCGCCCAAATCGGCACCGGCATCGGCTCCAACTTCATCAACAAAGCCAAAAAGCACGACTGCAAGCCCGAAACGCACACCCTCGACCACGTCACCTGGCGGGCGGAAGCCCGGGGCAAGAACTGCGACACCACCGCACAGTTGAGGACGATTTCCCAAGCGATGGAGAATTATCTCAGGGATGTTGGGGATGATGTTTGTGGGACGCATTGTATTAAGCTTACGCATGGGGGGACTTGGGCCGGGTTTGTTACTCTTGCGCCAGCCGGGACGAAGTTGGATGGGTATTATTGTGGGCCGGCGTATTCGTTTGGGAGGTGTGATTAACAAATGAAGTGGGAGTGGGAGTGTGAGGATGTCGTTGTTGTTGTTGTCACCGGATCTTACCCCGGGAATGCCGAGACCGGGGTTGAAGTATTTAAGCCTTCGATAAGCGAATGCACGCCTATCTGCGGCGGGCAGGGGTTTGAGATGAGAAAATATCTCGACAACGCCGGTAACAGATTTGACACCTACATCCATACAGACAGGAGAAAAATAAAAATGAAGTCTCTCACCAGTCTTTCCCTTTCGACTGTACGACGAAGCCAACGATGCACCCAACAAATTCGCCGCCACAACCACCGCTTGACCCACCCCACGCCCTACACTCGACTAGCTCCACCACAAACATCAACCTCACCTCCCAAACTCCCCCCGCAAAATGAGACCTTGCTTTCATCCCGTTACACCCACATCGCCCCCTCCCGCACAACCTCAACCATGAACTTCGGCTCCGACAACTGGGCCGGCGCTCACCCAAAGATCTCCGAAAATTTAACCCGTCATGCGAGCGGTTTTACGAAACCTTATGGAGAATCGAATCTCGACGCATCGATTGAAGAGACTTTTCGGAGAGTGTTTGAGAAAGACGACCTCAAAATCTTCTTCGTCGGCACCGGCACAGCGGCGAATTGTCTGTCTCTTACGGCCATGGCGAGGCCTGGGGGGATTGTGTTTTGTCAACGGGAGGCGCATATCGTGGTCGACGAATGTGGTGCACCCGAATTTCTGACGGGGGGACAGATTCGATTGAATCTCATCGATGGAGCGGATGGGAAGATTGATCCCGAGCGCTTGAGGAGGGAGGTGCAGAGGGTCGGAGGGTATGATGTCCATGGTGGACGGGGGGTGGGCGTGAGTCTTACGAATCCGACGGAGAGTGGGACGGTTTACAGTCTCGAGGAGATTGGAGAGATATGCTCCATTGCTAGGGAGGCGGGGTTGAGTGTGCATATGGACGGCGCACGTTTCGCCAACGGTCTCGTCTCCCTAAACTGCAGTCCAGCGGAAATGACCTGGCGCCGCGGCATCGACGTCCTCTCTTTCGGCGCAACGAAGAACGGCTGTTGGGCCGCGGAGGCTGTGGTCTTCTTTAACCCAACCCTGGCGGAAGAGTTCATGTTCATGCGCAAACGCACCGGTCAACTCTTCTCTAAATCGCGCTTTATTGCTGCGCAATTCGAGGCTTACTTCGCCGATGATCTCTGGCTGGATATCGCTCGACACTCGAATTCCATTTGCCAGGCCTTGGCAGACGTTTTCACCAATGCTGGGAGGGAGGGCATGAGGGTTGTTGGTAGGCCGCAGGCGAATGAGCTTTTTGTTGTTATGACAGAGGGGGATGCGGAGAGGTTGGAGAAGGAGGGGGTTGTGTTTTTGCTTTGGCCCGGGGAGGGGATGGGGGTTAGGGAGGGGGAGGTTGTGGGGAGGNGGGGGCGGAGAGTGTGCAGGGCGTGAGGAGGGTGCTGGAGAGTATGAAGACTTGATTGGTACCAATGAATCGTTAGATGGCAATACAGGGAATAGATAAAAGAGGAATTAGATGGCTTCTTGTGTGATAGCAAAAGGGTGAATTGACGCCAATAAGCTCAACGCTAGCCACAGCTTCAAAAGCCCAGTCTTGTGAACTCTTCTCCTTCTTCCACGATCCTCCACTTGTCAACAACATCTCTCATCGCCGACCATGGCAAAGATACCCGCATCAACAAGGATGACACGCTCCGTCACACGAGCGACAGCCGCCGCACACAAGGTCTTCAGCGTCGCCGAGCTCCTCGAGGTAACAGCCGCCCGGAACAAAGCAGTGGGCATAAAGAAACTAACCTATCTCGACATAGATGATCCTCCTGAACCTCGACATGAAAAGCCTCTCTGCCGCTCGACGAACCTGCAAGATATTCGAGGCGAGCTATCGCGGCTCCAACAAACTCAAGACCGTCCTCTTTCAAAGCGCCAGACCAGTCGAGGCGTACCTCCCTCATCTGAACCCAGCCCTCAGAATCCAGGATAAGGTCGGCGTGGACGAACTCGCAAAGGAGAACTTCCACGGAGGCATCAACCCGCGCTACATCACCCGCAAACTCAACGACTTTCGGGTCGAATACTCAATCCACATCCCCTGTCCCGACATCCAGAGCGCCAAAATCGAAGTCTACGCCCAGGCGACCGTCATCCAAATCGCCTTCATCACCAGTCGGCACTCGCAGGACACCTTCCCACTCGGAGCGGACGATTTCATCGTCTACCCTTTCCAAGACAGAATGGCACTAGACCTGCACTTTTTGTTCCACGAGGGCGGGTTGATGTACGCCTACGTCGAGCTCAACGGGACGAAGAGTATGCGGAGGGTGATGGAATTGGGGAATTTGGTGAAGAGGATCGGGCTTGCGTTGTGGCCGGTGGGGAGTCAGGGGGTTGTGATGGATGTTGTTAAGGGTGGGAAGTGGATGAGGAAGGCGGTGAGGTGGTTGGGTGGGGATGGGGAGGGGGTTGAGAGGGCTAGGTTTGTTTATTTTCGGGAGGAGTAGGAGAAAGGTGGTATGGAGGGGGTGGTGGGGGCTGTGGGGAGATGGGACGGTCTAAGATGTCTTTGGTATAGACCAGTGCCATGGCTCTTCGTGATGCCATGTGCCGAATTGCTCTACGAAGGCATTGTGATCCAGCCCTCGGACTTGGGCTGAAAGAAGAGACTGCAACATAATCAGCAACCATTACACTACAACTCTCGTTCGGAGGTATACTGACCATCGCCACTTTCAACGATCTTAGAGCAACTCTGATCAGCTTCGCTCGCGTGTAATGACATGATGAAGCACATCAGACCCAACCAGCGCCACCTTTTCCGCCGCCAGACCATGTTGCCGCTGAAGCAAATCCCTCGCATCCTTCATCTTCGTAATCGCCCGTCCACCGTCCGGCCATAACGCATCCGCATAGCCATACAACGCATTGGCAATCTCCAAAACATCTCCCACACTGCAATTCTCAATCCCAAGAACACACATCACATCCCCAAGTCTGTACTCCTCATCCTGCCACCGCTCGCATCCAAAGACATTCATCGACGGCTCCCGGATGGAGAGATGGATCCGCAAAGCCGTCTCTGCCGGAAACGGGTACATGAGGTACTCGTCGCGCCAGACCGGATCGACATTGAAGACGGCCTTCTCGCGCCAGGCCTGGGCCTCGTCGAAGCAGAGTCCGTTGCTCTGGTATACATGCATGCGGATCATAATGCAGCTGGCGTTTTTCTCAGGCGTGAAATGGATGCGGCGGGGCGGGACTGCGAATTCCTCGCAATGGTCGGATGGGGAAATCCCTGGGATCTCGAATTCGGCTTCGTAGCTCATCGGCATGGAGTTAAGGGCCATATCTGTCCTTTTCGCCAGATCGCAGAAGCGTGGGTTCATGCCGGCCTCGATGTTGAATGTCTTCTTGAGCATGGCTGTGCCAGCGATCTTGTTGGGATCGAGCATGGAGAGAACAGGCTTGCTGCTGCGGAAGAGAATCGTCTTGAGCTTTTCGGACGCTTGGTAGGTGGCTTCAAAGTCGCGGGAGACGCAGCGGGCGGCTTTGAGGGCGTAGTAGTCGAGGTTCAGCATGATTATCTGGAGTGAAGAGTTAGAAGAGCCGGAGTGAGTCGAGAAATGAAGGAAAATCGTGTTTTTAGTGAGCCGACACATACCTCGCGGAGCTCTGAGATGTCGAAAGCTCTCTGGGCGGCCACGCCATCGTTGGTCTCGTCGCTAGGAGTAATGGGCGCCATGATGACTTGGCGTGACATGTGAAAGGGAAGATGGCGCTGAAGTGAGGGAGAAAGTGAGTGGGAGCGCGTCAAGGTCCACGCTAGCCGGGATGGTCGTTTTCCGGGTCAACAAACGCTGGCTTTACTCGTCGCTTCACTGCTGTGCTCACTCCCACCTTCACCACTAACTTCAGTTGGCACTTCACTTTGACACTCCCGTCTCCGCCTCTCCCACTCTCGCCACGCCATCAATCAAGACTATCGCATACTACCGCACAGCAACAATCTCGGAGATCGACGCCATGGCCGACGACAAGAAGCTCGCCAGCATTAGCGACCTCCCGCAAGAGCTCACCGACAAGATCATCGAGCCACTCCTCCCAACCCAGATCGAGACCGACCCGCTGAATACGCGAGGCAGTGCGGACTGGGAGAACTTCAAGACAATCCTCGACCTCCGCCGCGTCAGCAAGAAATTATGCGCATCCATTGATGAGCACCTGAAGAACATCGAGAAGAACAGGCTCCCGCTCATCGTCAAGTTCGACCTCAGCCGCGACCACCCAGACAAGTACATCATAGAGAAAGCAGAGAAATTTGGGCCTGGCATGCGTCCAATCGTCTCCTTCTGCAACAAGACTCTCATCCTCGATCTCGACCTAGGCCCCCAGCCCCGCTTTCGTACGCCCAACCACAGCGGCAAAGAGCGTCTCATCTTCGAGTGCCGGGATGAGGATTGGGTCTTGAAGAAGATAGAATGGATCGAGACGGGACGCGAGGAGCCTAGGACTCAATTCATCGAACGCGGCAACGGGATGCGCAATGGGAGGGCTCAGACCATTGAGGGGGACATGAAGGAGATGATGTTGCAACTCGCAAAGAAGGAATCTCGGTTCCATCATTTCGTGCTTGTCCTCGTGGGTCCACTGGAGTTGGGACTTAAGCCGCTGAGGGATTAGTCAATTGGGAGGACTCGGATGCAGCATGCCTGTCGCTCGCTCTCTATGTCTTGTGCCTTGAACTAAGTAGTGGACGGAGGCATGAGGCCTCGATCGAGTAGCACGAGATCAGGAGACGGAGCGACGAGTCACAAGGGAAATAGAGAGACTTGGCCCGCGAATGACCGGTCTCCTTCTCTTCAGATGTTTGCTCGGTGAATCTAGTACGGTTTTAGAAGATCAATGTGTATGCTTGTGAAGTCTGCTGAAACATGCCAGCGCATAAACACAAGCTTTATCTACTTTATACTTGCTTTCTGACCTCAACCTAGACACACTGCCTTTTGCCATTACGACTCCATCTCTATAACGATGTCCGAAGACAGAGACCTCGCCAAGCTACTCGACGGCCTAGCTATCACTACCGCGACGGAAAAAGAGCGAGAACCGAAGACGCCAGCTACAATCAACGACCTTCCCCAGGAACTCATCGACGCTATCGTCCAACCACTCCTCCCAACGAAGCTCCTCGTCCAAACCTCCCTCAAATCCAACGACGAAGACCTCGACGCATGGAAACAATTCTTCAAGCTTTGCACCCTGAACCACAAATTCCGCAACGCAGCCAATGACGCGGGTATTCAAGACGGCCACATCCCAATGCAAGTCATCCTCGACAGCGAAACGCACACCTCAGACACAATATCCAACCCCAACACTTTCGAAGCCCTTGTCTCCGAGCTCAACATCCGCAGCATCACTATCGTCACGCACTTCTCCTGGACAGAATGGAGGAACGGCCAACTCGACCCCGACATCATCGCTACCATCAAACTCGTGCGCGGAGACCGGGGGAGGGAGCGTGAGCCCATCAAGTGGGAGGGAAGCGACGATACGGCTGAATTCAGAGAGCTGAAAGACTTCTTTCGCTTCAAGCTTGACTTGAGGCTGAGGCCGTGGATGAGGGGGAAGGAGGTGTCGGTTGTCCGTATGTTAGGGGAGATTTGGGAGGTTGCGGCGGGGCCTGCGAATGGGGTGAGGACGAGGATTCAGGTGGGTCGAAGATGATACAGAGGTGCGGAGAGGGAGGCGGTGTATGATAGATTGGGAGGGAAGTTGAGGTTCTGGGATGGATCGGAGGTAGTGGCTGTAGAGAATGAACCTTCCTTGTACTTTTCCCGATCTTGTCTCTCTCCGTGATTACAGATCTCAATCAACGCTCATAGAGTCCATCGATGGCATAGTCATCTGTTCGAAATAGGAGACAGCAAGAGCAGGACGTAGTCTCAGAGAAGGAGGTGAAATCGTTACTTTCCCGATCATCTCTCTCCACGAAGTAGACATTGGATCCATGCTCATAAAGGTCTTCAGTAGCCTAGTCATCGATAGATTGCTCGAGAAAGCAGCGCTACATTCAAGACTAGATCTCCCACACGAGCCCCTGACGTGCCAAGACCATGCCCACTAGCGCGGCCTCACATTGGCCACCACTCGGGCGTCCATTTCGAAAAAAACAACTTCACCCCAGCACTGTTCTCCGCGTCTCGTCGCCCTGTCCAGTCTGTCAATAGACCTATCGACACCATGGACGCAGCCACTCCCACGGAGAAGAAGAAGCTGGCGGGTTTCACCGACCTCCCACAAGAACTCGTCGACCAGGCCGTCGAGCCTCTCCTCCCAACGACGCTGCAAGTGCTCGTCTACGAGTACGAAGTGGCCTGGGATCCCGCCAATCCCAAAGATACAGACATCGTCGTACAGCCCTCCAAGGGCTGGAAACGGGCCACTCAACTACGTCGTACGACTAGCAAGCTCAAGGAGGCGATTGATAACAAGTTCGACGCGATGGATACGCTTGAGCTACACATCACGGATCCCGCCAAGACGAAGAGGATGAGTAACGAGAAGATCTGGGGCTTGAAAAATACGATGGATCAAGACTCCTTCAAAGACATGATCAAGAAACACGCCATCAAAACCGTCACCACCACAGCGACTTTCGAATGGGAATACTCCATCTACAAGACCGAACCCGACTCCTCCGCCACCATCACCCTCTCCCTCATCGACGACAAATGGTCCCTGACGAGCATCGACTGGACGCGCACCTACGCAGTCGAAGACGAGTACATCCGCATCCACGACCGTCGCTTCTGCAATCTCATCCGCGGCATTATCGTCTGGCTGATGGAGCTCTGGTCGAAGGAGGGTCTGTCTGCGGATGGACTTGCGAAGTTGCAGCAGTGTCTTACGATGGCGCCGGAGGAGCTGGGAAAGGAGGATTGGGTGCTGGAGGCGGAGGGTTTGGAGGAGGAGAGCAAGAGGATGGGTGCTGATAAGATGTGTCGGGGGGTTTGGATGCCGCTGGGACGGGATGGGAGGAGGGACGAGAGGGTTTTGAGGGAGGCAGGGATTCCGACCGTTTGTATGATTGTTTGGAGATGATGAGTGGGGCTGGCGTGAGAGAGTGAGGATACGCTGTCAGTGGGATACGAGCAGTAAGGCCATCATGGGCGGGCGCAATGCAATGCGTCATCAGGAATTGATGAGTTCTCATCTCCGTCTGAGCGACCTACTTCCAGTAGACCAATAGCGTGCTCGATGCCATGGTCGTCTACTATGCAAAGGAGATTGGATCTTAAGAAATTGTGAATGCTCCTTCCTTCTTCGTGAATGAGGAGGCTAGTGGGATTCACATGTCAAACCTAAAGCTTACGTAACGTCCTGCGCCCAAGCTGAACTTTTCAAGCTTCTCCCCCAAACCACCAACTCACCCCAAACATCGCACCCGAACCACACATCTCCCTCTCAAAGCAAAGATGTCGCATCCCAATCCCAGCTCCAGCGTTCCCGACAACGCCAACGACACTCCCAATGCACCATCAACGCCCGCCACCGCAAACGGAGAGAGTGCAGAGAAGAAAAACGCAACCTTCACCGACCTCCCCCAAGAACTCATCGACAAGATCATCGCTCCATTCCTCTCAAACAAGATCCAAATCCGAGTCCACAAGATCCACAACTCCGACAACAAACCCGCCTACATCGTCGAGCCAACAGGCGCCTGGAAATGGGCAAAAGACATGAAGCTGCTGCATCGCAAGATCGGCAAAACTATTCGCGAGGCATGCAAGAAGATCGATACCGTGGAGGTAGTCATTGACGACGATGTGGCTGGATTGGACAACTTCGAGAACGACATGACAGCGGAGAAGTGGGACGAGGGTCTCAAGAAACACGATATCCGGAGAGTCGTAATCAACTTCGACTACACGAACTACGAAGCACCAAGGGACGGCAAAGCCGTGAGTCTGAAGATCGGCAAAGAGGATTCGAAATGGGCCATCAACGACATCAAGTGGGGAGGAGGGGTTAGCCGAAACAGACCCAGCCCTCGCGGTGAGACCCCGGAGATCGAAGGCGCCGTCAGCTGTCTCTTGGGATCGTGGCCAGACGAGGGACCGACGGCTAGTATGCTGTATAAGCTACAGCTGTGTCTGTTGCTGCCGATCGAGGAGGTGACGAGCATGCCGTGGATCAAGGAGTCGGAGGTGCTTAAGGGTGTAGGCGGTGGTTCGACCAGGCTGAAATTTGTGAGCGTTTGGGATAGGCTGACACGGGTGGGAGTTCGAGGTAGGGCGGAGAGACGGAAGAAGGAGTTTTTGGAGAGGCTGGGGAACGATAAGGGCAAGAAGAGGAAGTTTGAGGAGTTGGAACGTATGGCGAAGGCTACTGTGGCATAGTATCTCGCTGAGAACGCTCAGGATTATGGCATCGAATAGCGTGTTGATTGAATATGGTCTTGAGTACTATTCTGGGGATAGTATCGTTCGAATTCTGCAGAGAGCCCCGTTTGACTCCCTCACGTTGTGATTCAATTGCCCCTGAAACGCCCTTCCTCCCGGCAATAAGCCGAAATCCACATCAAATTTCGCCATCTGCATCTCCTTCTCTTCTCTCTCTACGCAGCCATCCATCAACGACTCGTAAGTCCAACATCCATCAACTCCAACAGAGAAAAATCAATACTAACAGCGAAAGCACACCACAAAACTCACCATGTCGTCGGCCGCCCCTCCCACCATCACCCAGCTGCAAGAGCGCATCCAAGCGCTCGAAGCCCAACTCTCGGCGAACGAAGCCACCATCCAAGGCTACGCCGATCGTCGGGACATGGCGATCGCGCAGCAGGCGTTCGGGGAGATGAGCGCCAGCAAGGAGGAGAAGGAGGGTGAACCTCCCGTCGACAGGGAGGCCTGGGAGAAGGCCAAGATGAAGAAGCATAACCGTAAGGGCTTCAAGCAGCGGTGGGGGAGGAAGAAGGAGAAGAAGCAGGAGGGTGTTGTGGGAGGACGTGTGGAGAAGGAGAAGAAGGAGGCTAAGAAGCCTGCCTTCAGCAAGGAGGGAGAGGCGTTTGCCCGGGTGGAGGAGACGAAGAAGAAGTTGGAGGAGGCGAGGAGGGAGTTGGAGGAGGCGCTTGTCGAGAAGCAGAGGGAGGAGGAGAGGGCGATGGAGCCGCAGCCGGCGGCTGCTGGGAAGTACGATGGGGAGGTGCCGGATTGGAAGTGGTCGTGAGGAGGGAGAGGAGGATTTTGGCCTTTGTCCGCCCGGACTGACTCGAAGGGCGGACGGGGTGCGTGGCCCGTACTGATTCGATGGGCACACAAAGAACGACATCACGAGAGAATGGCATTGTCGACATATGCCATAAAATGGAACACAGCATTGACGTCTGGCGACGCACGACACCTGCAGCTGGTCTACATTTACACTCATCCTGGTGCACGCTGCTTCTGCCCTCTTCACAAATCCCCATCCCCAAGTTTCAGAACCACTGCTTACACCAAACATCACAGCTCACTAGTTCCAAACAACCAAACAACCATGGACCTCATCATCGGCAACGGCACAATCACCACCCTCCCCGTCACCAACCCCACCCCAACAACAACTGTCTCTGCTACAGTCACGGCCTCACCATCCCTCAAAATCGCCCAGCTCCAAGCCAAAATCCGCACCCTCGAGCGTGAACTCGCCGAAGCCAAAGAAGCCCAAGCGGCATTCGAAACCCAGCAAAAACTCGACATCGCCCTCCAAGCCCTCGGGGACCTCAATATGTCCACGACCAATGATTCCGATGGCGAAGAAGACCTCATAATGCCTTCGCAGGAGATGCGGCTCTTCGAAGCGTCGAAACTCAAGCTTGCTACCGAAGCCCGCGAGGACGAAGAGCTCTCCAGGAGCATGCGCGAAATGGGTCTCAAAGATAAGCGTTGGAAGAAGAAGAAGCGTCCTGGCGGGATCGACAAGGCGAAGAGGTACAAGGGGCCTGAAGACCTTCGAGAGACGGAAGCGAAGTTGAATCGTGCAGTGAGGGCTGCTGCGGCGGTGGGACTCGAGGGCGAGGGCAAGAGGGCGGGAGAGATGTTTGTGTCCGGCGTGGGAATTGTTATGGGGAAGAAGACGGTGGCGAGGTTGACGGATTGGAAGAAGAGGTAGGTGAGAAAGAGGGAAGAGACCAGTGCGTGGGCAGGGCTACGCTGTGGGGAGGAGCAGCTTTGCTCTGGATTCTGGAAAGCGTAGACGCGTGGATAGTTGAAGGAAGACGTCGTTTTGGCCTCACAATCGTGATCTCGTCATTCCGTTCCACGATCAATCCAGGCCTTAGCTTTTGTTGTCCTTGAACTTTCACCGCAGAGACGTTAGATTCAGCCCGAAACCTGCATCAAATGTTCCTAAGTTTATTGTACCACGGTCCTCTTGTACATGATGATGCCGTATCCCGACTGTCGTCCAAGATGGTTTTATCAGATATCTTCACTGGAGCTGTGAGGTATGAGAGTAATGTTTGGAAAAGAGGTGTCGGCTGACTTGGCCTCCTTGCTGTTCCATACCGCCGTCATCCGTACATCACAAAGTTGTGATGCCATATCGTCCTCAGGTCGACACGGCCAGAAGATCAACAACATCGGGAATTCGTCTTCGTGTGACACAGAAGCGTCAGGCGGCGTCCTAGCCGTCAAGGCTTCAATCATTCTTGCGAGACACGACTGCCCTGCCTACTCATCGTGGCGTGTCATCATGGTAGCATGCTGCTAGATTCTTACGTGATGTTGGAGGAGCTTACTGGAAGCGACGTTGGCGATCCCCGAGAAACGCTCGCCGATCCGTTCTATGTCTCTCCAGACCAATACTTGCGGGGCTACACCGGAGCCTGCCTTAAGATGAGTTTAAAGGCATAGAAACCTGTTCGATCCAGAACGCTCCAGCCCTTCGGAGACCACGCCATCGAGTGGGGGCTTTCGACTGCGACGCGAGTAATTTGCTCGTTCTCGATCGTCGTTTGAGATAAGAGGTTTTGGCGAACAGCCGAAGCGATGCTTGAAATAGCCGAGCGAATGTGCTCTCGCCGGCTCCGTAGACGGTGTGGAGCAACTGAAAGGGCTACAGTGGAGTCCATAGACTGTCCCCGAGGCCTTGTCCTTACAATGACGTGCGTGAGGCTCTCGTCGTGAGCACCGGATGATACAGCTCCCGTTGCCTACGTAGCCGCCCCGTAAAGTGAGCATTTCGTTGTATCGCGGCGATGAATTGGGGCGCTCTCGGCGGAGGAGATGGGTTTCATTGCCCCAATCTCTCAAGCTTGATCTTGTCGGCGGCGGAGAAGGGACGCCAAATCTACCGCGACGGCAATGTCGAGTGGGTGTTGCGGCGATGTTGTCAAAGAGCATTGGAACGACGGTCAGCCTTTTGCTTTTATACTGACGAATGCCTGCCCTTTAACGTCTTGGACTAAGCCGTACACTCGTTTTGTTCGTGCTTTGAATGTGTATGAAAATAGAAGGCGCCGGTATGCGTGTAAAGTGTAGACTTGAAGGTGGCTGAGGACTAGTACCTCTCGTCGCTGGTGGGCGATTTGTGGACTCGCAGGTGAGCCTCAGCCGGGCAGCTCGTGGAAAGATCATGTCAGTGGGTGCGATCAATCATTGCATTGACCGCGATCCTGCTCTGGCGATGAAATCCCTCGTCTGTTGCCTATCCTTCCTCCTCTTGTAATGCGTCCTCAACTTACTGAGTATCGCGTCGAGCTGTCGTGGACAGCGTTCGCTGGAGCTCAAATACGCCACACAAAAAGTGGTTGGCCGAGCAGACTGTCCGCAGATCTATTTGTGTTTCGGGTTGAGTGCGAGGAGCTTTTGTGGCCATGCAGGGCTATTGTCGATTAGCACCGGTATAGCAGCAAACGTGTCCAAGGACGCGCTTGAAGGACTAGGTCGCAGGGTCGTGCTCATCTTCGTGGTCGCCGGTCTACTGGGTGCTCTTTCCGCTCCGTTTGGAGTATATCTCAGCGGACTTCGCCCTGGATTTGCCCGCTGGCAGCGTCGGTGGTGTAAGATTAGCCAGCTTCTCTTCTGTGATGACCACCAGACTGTCACTTGCGTCACGATCAAGGCCGCTTCCTGTGCGGATGTTTATGTATCTCGCATCTTGATAAGTGCTCGTTTCTTCCCTGAAGCGAAGTATGCGCTGCGCTGCGGACAGAAAACGCAGTGCTCTGCTGACCACTTAATCGGTGACACTCGTTGAACATCCAAGCAGTGTTAGTCGTTGCTCGAGCTCGGTGTCGTAACACTCTTCATAGAGGCTTATCAGATAGATGAGATAGACCATTTGCGTCACAGGTGCGAGGTCCAAAGTGTCTGCAAAGACGGGTCCTCCGACCGGGTTCCTGAGATCTAGGGCGGTTTCGGCTGCAGTCAGGTGGTGGTCCAAATGGCCTGTTGCACGTCCAAAAGCGGGCGCGGTCCAGGGAGACGGGGCAGCTCTCTCTACCCGGTATCTCCCGACTCGGAAGCGTGCGAATGTGCGCAATATCGACCTGCGTGGAAATACGATGTGGGCGAGTGGCAGACAGCAGGAGTTCGCCGTTAGTTCTGTGTCTCTGAAAGGAGATCAGACCCATATTTGGCTCGGTCCGACGACTGGAACTCTTGACGTGGGAAATTTCATTATGGAGGCTGATTGGATGGATAAGATACAACATCTGCGTTATCAATGCGACTCTTGCAGAATATTAATGGAGTGTGTTGTTCTCTTCCCTCTTGCCATCAAGAGTACTCTTCTGCTCCAACTGAGGTTGGTGTTCGTGCGGCCTTGATGATGTTGTTACTTTGGTTGCTCGTATACACTTTAGCGCTGGCGTCCAAAGATGGAGTTCTTGAGGCATGCGATGGATATTCAAACTGACTGGATCGGCGATCGGAAAGGTAGAGTAGGCGCGCTTGACCCATGACCCTGGATCGTTCTTGAGCCCGACATGCTAGTGCCAAGTTGAGACTTGGACGTTTCATCTTCTTGATAGCACGGTACTCCTTGCGATGGAAGCTCTCGTCGATTTGGGCGGGTGTCATTGGCTCGCTTATCACGACAATGTGGCTCCTGATCGTTGAAGATAACTTGGCGGCATGGGCGGCCGTGGCAGTCCGCCCGGCACAGTACTTCGCGTGTTATGGTTGCTATTACTGCTCCGCATTGTAGAGAACGAGATCGATTCCACTTCTTTTTGTGTCGTGCCAGAGTGCGAATTTGGGCCGCACGACGCTTTGCCGCGACGCAGAGTCGTCTTTGCGTCTGACACGATTCTTCCGTTGAGGAGAGGCCGTTAACTTGCGTCGAGTTGTTGTTGTAGATGTCGTCACAAGAGCGGCCGAGTGTGTGGACAATGAGCCGGGCTTGCTTTCCTATGGAATGTAAGTGTGGCATTCGCCGTGTGGATTGGTCCTCCGAGAGTGTCGATGGCAATGTTGAAGTCGGGACCACGGTCTGACGGCAGCCGCAATGGTCGTGATCCCGTTTGAAGCGGTATTGTTGTCATTGAAAGTGGGTTCCTGGCTCTTGTATCCTGACTCATCTCCCTCGATTCCGATACGACTCTGTACCAGCTAACCTGAGTATTCTCCCTGTACTCCAGCTTCGTGATGTAGTCCCTGATGTATGGCAGAGGAGAGCTGATCGGACCAGGGGCAAGGTGAAGGCGACGTCGCATACTAACAACGTCCTGTACGCGATACGCGTCGCGATCTGCAGGGCAAGCAAGTGTGGTGTTCGATACATCGATGCTTGATAAAGGCCGGGCTGTTTCGATATGCATGTCATGGTACGGGCGCTCGAACTCGGTGAAGAGGTGGTGTGGCTGATGTTGCGGCGGCTTGTTTGGGAAGATGAAGAAGCAGCGACAAGCAGCCGCCAGTTTTTGAAGTATGAATACAACAGAAGAGCATATTTATAGAGTGCAACTTCAGAGGAGATATGAATCACATAGATGGAGCATTCGTAAGACAGAGCCAGATGTAGCACGACCTCGCGCCCTAGAGAGTCGACGCCCCTGCCCGCTGCAGAGCTGTCCCAAACACCGCACCCTCGCCAGTACCTCTACATCATGCCCTCATCACTGGCGAGTGAGAACGCGCTAAGACCGGCCCGTAGACATCTATGTGAAGTATTATAAGTCCAAATTTCCCCTCCTCTCACATCAAATCAAAGCCAGCTTGGCTCAGTGGTTAGCCACTTCACTTCGGTGACAGGTGTTGGATATGGGTCTTATATGGTATGTGCTCCCCCGTGATCCCCCGTGAGTGATTGTGAAACGTCTACGGCATTGGCATTGGCACGGTGCGGGCCTCGATCGACTAAAAACTAGCTCATATGAACTGCGGGTTGGCAGCCCTGAATCAGTCAGAGCGAAGTTCACCCTTGGGCTTTGGCCCCCAAGGTTTTGCTCCGCTGTCATACATTTTTGCTGGTTGAGAGCGTGTTTTCTTTTTGATGTGCGCATTACTGCTGTTGCAGCATCTTGGTCTTATCCTGAGCCCTGGACGGAGATGGCTACATCTCAATCGATTTCATTTTGCTGCTGAGACGCTTGACGATCTTTTACCGAGCCGAAAGACGATGTGCGTAAGCGGTATCGTTTTCGTTGCGTGGTTTGCGATGATTTGAGGTGTTCAAGAAAGCTCAAAATGTGCTGCAGCTGCCGGGGTTCGAACGCAGTCACTTCCTCACGACGACGCCGAGGTCAAGTTTTGGCGCCTGCCGCGACTCAGCAATCCATTGCCGCCGAACTTGCGTACGTCATCACCCTTTCCGCGCGAACGACATTCGCCAACGCCCACAAAACTTCGCTGCTCGGCGAGGAACGTATTGGAAGTCCGCAACGGCGACCGAATCTCCACCCAAGAGATCATCCGCGAACGACTATGAACAATGGCCTATCATCTCCACTGGCGCCAGCCTGTTTCGACCTCACCCAGTATTTCCTTCTTAGCCGGCGATGCTGGACCGCTTCTTCAACCAGCCGCAGCAGGGTCCATCGCCTTTGGAAGATGACGATCACACTGTATAGAGGCTTCACATCTACTTCTTGCAACAAGTAGCAGAGTGCTTGATCCACCTTCAGTCACTGCCAAGGGAGCATACCTAATATCTCCTCACGATCCAGTTCCAGCATATCCAGCTGGTCCTAATTGACGCGCTCAGCCTCACGTCCGGACATGCTTGCCGGGAACCAGAATCGAGAATCGCGAAGAACACCTTCCACCAACGTCATTTCGACGGAAGTCTGTCCAAACCACAGGGAGCGACAATTGCGGCACTTTCGGCTTTGAGAAGGGGAAGACACTGGCTCGTCAGCGACAAAAGTCGGATTTACCCGGGTCCAGTCGCCCTTGCCAGCTCAGTGAAGGAGGGACGAGGCGATCTGAAGGTCATGGTCAACCAGAGACAACTTGCCGTGCCCAAGCATACCAGCGATGGGCTGTCAGCAGACCAAAAGATCCATTCCGGCTGTTCAAGCAACACTGTCTGGACAGATTTACCTCGCAACACCCCTTCTTGATCTCCTGTTGCGTCGCGTACTGCGGCCGAGCGCCGCCCGGGACTACTTCATCTCGTTCTGATGCACACTATCATCATCTGACACGATCGCAACACCAAAGGTCCAGTGATTGTCAATGTTAGCGCATCGCACCAGGCTTCCCAGACAGCACACCCGCAGACCGTCGCAGCATTTTCACTGAACTCGGGATTTATGGTCTGCGCTGTTCAGCGACTGTAGATTTTCCGAGGCGTTCGGGGTCCCTGCTCGCTCTGAGGACGTTCTTCAGATCCGAGAGAAGTACGGTGATCTCTGTTCCTTGCTTGAACCCGTTCCAAGATGGGCCTACTGTCATGGGCCAACGCAGCTGGGAATGGATTCTCGGTCGGGATGTGCAGCAACAACTACCGAAGAGGAGACAGCGGGTCCCGGTTGGTATGACTGGAATGCCCACAGGAAGTCTCGACATGCTGTGCTGCACATCCCCTCGTGTAAGTGAGCACTTGTAGGTCATATTTGGGGATCTTGGTGAAGTTGAATTAAGCTCACCTCATCCTGGCTATCGGTGGGTCCGCTAGCCCAACTTTCACGGGCCGGGTACCACGGATCGAGCAATTCGCCCATCCATGGGACAAGCTTACCACTGCTCTGAGTAGCTTGCTTACCAGCTCAAATTTGGTGAATTCTGGATTCTATCGCCAGCAATATTCTCGTCGCATTCAAATACCACCGGCAACGCCCACCTCTCCGTCTTGCTGCACCTCAACACACGAATACAGCTTCTTGCGATTCCCGTCGCATCTCAAGATCATCGCCTTGTCCAAGCCTCCGCCTTGTTCAATCTCGACACCCCATCACAGCTTCTTACACAACGCGACCAGTCTGGCCCCTGCCGACATGGAAGCAGAAACAAAGTCGACGGGCTTTCTGGATCTCCCGCCTGAAATTCAGAACATGATCTTCGAGCAGACGATAGTCCACCGCAGTCGCAGCACGGGAGAAATCTTGCCAATCCGCACCGGGTACTACCTGGCTAATGCCCGTCGAAAGTTGCGGCCGGCGCTGACCTGCAAGCTTTTCTACAACAACATGGTGCCGATGTACTTCGGCCTCAATCAATTCGAAGCAAAGCAAATGCTCAAATTGGGCCTGTTCTCACGCTATCTCGACAACGGCGACGATGACATGGGCATGGAGACCATCTGGAAGAGACACAAAGAGACGTTTCAGTCCCAGAAGCTGGTCTTGCCTCCAGTGAGCTGTCGACATTTGCTGAGAGCTATTGACTTTGGAATCGAGCTCCCTCGAGGGGTGTTGACCGGGAGTGAAGACATTACGGATTCCGTTGAGTCCAAATGGTGCCTTGGAAGGCCTAGGACGCTTCACAAGTTTGGCTTCAAGAAGCTGGCCACGCTCACGATCGTGATCGACGTTGCTTCTACTGGCACTAATGATTTGAACTCCACTCATACTGGAGAAGACTACCTGCAGCAGAATCTACTGCGCATTGTGAAAATGATTCGAGATTTCGCCCCGGCGGATCTCACTGAAGAGTTGAGGATTTGGTGGAATATTGACGGGGCTGATGAGATCGAGGAAGTGTTGTGGAGTAAGACGAAGCCAAGGGAGGAAAAGGAGAGGATACGATGACCACTCATGTAAATCGTTGAGTCGGCGTGGCTGAGAGGACACAAGTATAGGACATGAATGTTGGTGGAGCGACATACAAAACGTACTGTCTCTCCCAAAGCAGATCGTGTTAACGAGATTGTGGAGAAGATTGGGCATGCCACAAGGCTGAGTTCAGGCACTTGAATTCCTAATAGTCATGACTTGGAAACTTCACTACCCAGCCTTCTCTTCTCAGCTTTCACTTCATTTCCCGAGTGAATTGTCCATGGAACCAGATCTCGCACCGGGCCCTCCCGCCTGTTTGCGTAGTCAGCGAAGTTTCAGATCACAACGAAAAAGCGCCTCCGCACCTGCCGTCGCTCGCCACCTCTAACTTCACTCTAGTGCTCACTCCATCGCTCATTTCGACACATCCGATCCCCGCCTCTCCATCTCCATCCAACAACTCTCGACCATGGCATCCATCGACTCCTCGACACCCCGTCTCTTCCGCGTCCCCGCCGAGATTCTGAACAGGATCCTTGAAACCGCCGTCATCCACCGCGACAAGGACGGCAACAAGCGCGCCATACGATGGCAGTCATACCTCGTCCTGACGCGCCGCCACGTGAGCGGTATGCGAGCCTGCAAGAAGCTCTGGGAGTTGGCGTATCCGATGTACTACGGCCAGAACATCTTCCAGATCACGCAGCGCACCGAAAGCTGTGGCGCAAATCCCGAGACCAAGCATACCGCCGACAGACTCACCATCCGCACCGGCCTCGACGTCCTGCGCTACGGCTACGGCTCCGTCCCAAGCAGGATTCGCGGCATTGGTCCTGGGTACAATGTCATCCTCGTGCCTGCAATGCCAGCACGCCCCTTGATCAAGACCATCGACCTCTGCATCGAAATTCCCAAGATGGTGCTGTGTCCTGCCAACTCCCGCCTACGGCAAGCTGCCTTCGACGAGAAGCCTGAACATCATTGCAACAAGTGGCTCAACGTCATCCGCTTGCTGTCGGAGTTCGAGTTTGCCACGCTCGACTATCTCAAGATCACTATTACGACTTCGAACCACGGGACTATCAACGAGTGGCTCAAGAACATGGCGCCGGAGGAGAAGCAGCGGAAGTTGCAGCTGGTGCAGGAGATGGTCAAGCAGTTTCTGAAGAAGACGGCCGTTGGAGCGAAGGAGGTCGTTGTGGAGTATCCGGCTGCTTTGAAGGAGGAATGAGGGAGCTAGAAGGCGTGAAGTATCAGGTTGGATAGGCCGGAGTTTGTCGAAATGAGCCGCGAGAATCTCAACAGGAGCAAGAGGTACAGAGGCATGAATGAAGTCAATAGGGCACTATCAATGGAGATGGCGCCAGTGAGATAGCGGTGCAACGGGGTAAGTACCTTTCCATCTTCCTTTTGAGCTAAAGAGTGCTCCCTTAAGTGCTGCATCTTCGAAACTCTCCAATGCTCAATGACACCTGATCGTGCAGGTGCTGACGCTGCCACCGCATTGCTATCCAATGATCATAGCCTCCGACTCCCAAGTGGTCTTCTCATCTTCAGGGCATGCTCCTGTCTTGCTTTTTCGTATTCATACAGGGATCTCTCCTTCTCCAACTACCGAACCGATGCGATCTAGGAGAGACAAGCGGGTCGATCCCTGGATACAACTCAAAGGAGCCTTTCAGAAGGTCAATACCGGGTATATTCCTAAGTCACCTAGTCCGGACTAATAGCGGAGGGCTTCGTGTGCCTGCTCAGATTCACTTGCGAGAAGGGTCCGTGCTTTTGCAGCAGACATCGGCGTTGGCCCAGGAATCTTCCAGACCCGCGACTCCTTCGACTTTCCCGACAACGCTGCTCCGCACTGCGTCTAGGAATCGCTACCAGCGCACACGACGACGTATCAGTGCCAGCAAAAGTAAGCATGCAATTCCAAGGTGATGGTCTCGACCCGTTGCTCACAACACAACAGATGCACGCTGCTCGCCGAGGCAAGACCGCCTCCAAGACACAAGCTTCCTCGAGTCCTCGCGCGACTGACATGACCTCGTCGGCAACGCCAGTCGAGTGGAACCTGCTCATGCAGTACGGCGTCGTGAAACGCTCCCGCCAGAGCGTCCTTCGCAAGCAGCTGGCTCCAAAGACGACAACTCGCAAGCTTCACACTGTTCTCTCTCCTGCTTGTAGCATCGAGCACAACAGGATTGATGAGAGCGCATCCCTCGAGGCCGATACCTCGTCGCAGTCAAAGCCTCGAGTCGTGTCCCAACGCATACAGCGAGGCCAAAACCGCCGTAAGCTGAAGCCGAACGACCAGAGCATCACTCCGAAGAAGTCAACGGCCACCACTCTAGCTGTCAAGAAGAGCGCGGTCGAAGACACTCCAGCCTCTCAACGCGTCTTTGGTATCCAAGAGCTCGTCGTCCTGATCCTCCTTCAACTGGACCCGACCTCTGTCATTGGCGCCCAGCGTGTCAACACCACCTTCAATCGAGCCTTTTGGGATACGTCCGAACTCCGAGCCCATGCAGGTGCCTCCGATGACCTCGAGCTCAAGACGACATACTGGGACAATCGTCCGGTCTGGATCCCCGTCACCGGCAACGCTGCAATCTTCAAGTACCGTCGCGCCGACATCCCGGGCGTGACCGGTGACAGACTCTTCGGTAAAGCTCTGGTCGGATGTCCTCCTTTCACATACGCCTTTGAGAGACACCTGGGTCAGGTCGAGAAGACGGAGATGCTCTGTCGTGTAGACTCTCGTCAGGCCGCCCTGGCGCTCGGGAATCCAAAGGAGCAAGAGTGGTTCAACGAGCCGCTGATCGACGCAGTGACGAGGCCTGTGGATGTTGTCGTTGAGTACATGGTCTGGCGTAACTTAAAAGGCGTTGGACGGCGATCCAGCCTCAAGGAGCCTAGGTCCATGAGAAAGGTGCTGACGGTGGAGCGGCCGACGCTGGGAAAGGTTGTCTCGGCGGTCCGCGAGTTCATGATGAGGGAGCTGGGAACCTGGGAGCCGTGAGATCAAAGGAATATCCGAGGACGTCTGAGGATAGCACTAGGCTGTATGGCAGCTCTGTGATTGCTTTCAAGAAGAGGTATTGATGGTCTGGCAAGGCTAAGATTGGTCATCTCGACGGGAGCACATGGTACAGAGGCATCGACGTGGTCAGCAGGTGGCGTCCATAAGACAGCTCCATCGAAGATTCTCTCGCGGTGATCCACGCCTATCTACTGAAGCAATGTCAATCGTGCATCTCGCATGTCGTCCCGCTCCCATTCCTGCCCCAATTCAAGCTTCGGTTCTGTACTGGTCTACGATCAGTTCCCCATCCCACCTCTATTGCTTCAGGCCTCATTTCAAGCTTCAATTCAGTGCTGGTCTGTCATCATTCGTGCACTTCGTATTATCGTATTCATGCCTCATCTCAAGCTTTACTTCAGTACTGTTCAGTCAGCATTTCACAATGCCGTCTCGTCCCACTCGTCTCTCATTGCTTGCTTCACTGGATTGTCTGCCTTCATTCCATGCTAACCACTGCAAGAATGCACAATGTGAGCTCACTGGATTACTGAGCAGGAGCTATTCGATAATGTACGTGATGAAAAGGAGACGAGGTTGGAATTGCGGTAGTGGAGAGATTGCATGTTGTTGCCATCCCCGCCAGAACAAGAGGGATTGAAGCAAGCGAGGGAGCAGTCGGTGACATACAAGGCCATCATGTCGTTCGGGATTCTCTGGATCTCAAGCATGCTTTAAGCCCGCCCGCTGGTTCCAATAATCATACATCCATAGATTCTCTGCAGCATTGTGAAAGGCACGAAGCGAGGACTTGAAGTGTTAGATCGAATCAAAAGCAGCTCATGGACGGGATAGCCAGCATCTCAAGATGAACGCATGATACAGGGGCATCAATGTAGTCAACAGGTGGCTTTCATATGAGAGCTCTCTAGGAGAGTCTCTCGGGGTATTCCACACCTATTCAATCATGGCCGTCTCTCTCATCCATTCTTCATCTCAACCTTCACTGCCTCATCGATCTTCCATCCATGCTACTCGCTGCAAGTAAGCGCCATCCTGCCCATCTCTCATGCTCCATCATCGTCCTTATCCTCCCAGTCATCCCTCGTAATCTCTTCCACAATATCAAACACCTTCATACTCTCGTGATTGCTGCAGGCAACAGCCACCGTGTCTCCACTCCCAGTCGTAAGCCACTCTCTCTGTCGTGTCAACTCCCCATTGATCTCCGCCACAATCATGCCAAGAAGGTACGGCAAGTCATGTTCCAAAGCCACAGCATTGGCGATTCTGAACTCCACCATCGAAGCCAAGCTGTCCGTCTGTGTGGTGCGGTGATGGGCGATCTTGTCAGGAAGTGATGTGTCGTGCTTGTTGAAGAAGGTAACGGCGGCGCAGTCCCAGAGTGTTTCTCTGTCGATGCCTTGCAGTGAGATCTGGCCATCGCTTGCTTGGCTCAGATTGATGGTGTATCGCTCGAAATGCTTGTTGTTATCCAGCGATTTAAGGATCTTGTTGTAGTCGCCAATCTCGTCGTCGGCATCGGTGATCTGGTGGTAGAGTCGCAAGCCGCGGATCTCGATGTGGCGGATCTCTCCCAGAATCCAGGCAGGAATGGCGATCTCGCGTCTGTTCTTGTAGAGGGCAGCGTTGACCCGCATGTCGACGGGGAAGGCCTCTCGCTGGTCGCGCCACAGGTCGATGCGGAGGACGTTCTTCTCGCCGATCTCTCGCACGATGTCGTCCCGGGCGAAAGGCATGCTGTACCAGCTGATGGCAGAGGTCCAGTCTCCGCCATTGAGGCACTCCAGGATCCAGGCGCGGGAGCTTCTCGTGGAGCCTCCAACGTAGCGGGCTCTCACCCGCAGGACGCCGGGGACGGAGGCCCGCGCCACGAGAAGTTGGAGCTCCTGGGGGAGCGTCTTTGGCGGCTCGTTCTCCGCCATCATGCTATCTCCAAAAGACCTTGATGGTGCGGCGGACGGCGTGGTTGGAGATGAGGTTGGTGGGGATAGAGACAGCAAGGTGACAAGTTTTCGTTTTTGGGCTGTTTGGACCGCCGGCATGCCAAGCCTCACCTCCAAACAACGCCACGTCTTCACGCAGGGCTCGATGTGACCTATCTTGCCCTTAATACGGACATCTTGCTCTAACGCCGTCGATACACGTTGATCACGCCTCTATCGCGTGAATCTCTCCCGACTTGAGCACTTTCACGTGTTCCGTGTAGGTGAATACCCAGACGCGGCACCTTCCCAAGCGCAACTCAAATCCACCCTCAACTTCCGCCATCTTCCTGTTCTCGACAACGCCGACTGCGACTACGCCTCTTGTTCAATGATCCGTATCACCAGTCCTTCTCATCGCCTGAGAGATCTCGAGAACAGTTCGACTTCGTCGCCGCACCGCATCATGGACTCGCCGCCCGGAAAGGAGCCCCTCGAGCTCGACGCCCGCTGGGCCTCCGACGCACTACCCATGGAACTCAAGCTCTCGATCGTCGAGGCTATTACGCCTACCGAGCTGGGTGCCCACATGTGGCTGGTTTACGAGTACGTCAACGGAGTCCGACAAGAAGCATATGCTAGATTCGAAGCCCGCTACATGGAGGATTGGAAGCCATTGCAAACCGTTCGCGCGGTATGCACCAGTACGAGATCGGCTTTGCAACGTGCCGTGAAAGAGCATGCGACTCTGCGCGTGTACCACAACAGGACCTGCACCAACCGCCTGAGTCATCGCCGCACCATCGAGATGACCGCCAGTTCGGGAATGCGCGAGTCCGCAAACCTGATTCCGAGCTTCAACAACTTCATCACGGACTACTCCTACATACTGACCGGATTCGTCGGAGAGACTCGCGCCTGGTCCGCTTTGCTGGAAACCACCGTTGAGGCGTCACGAGACCCAAACACCCATCGCTTGACGGCTCTCAACGTCAAATCCATCGTCAACACTACCAGCGACGTGTTCACCATCACGAGCTACAAGGACGACTTCGATGCACTTCCAATGGGCTTGGTTCTCAAAGCCATGAGAACAATCGAACGCGACATTACCCGCTACTTTCAAGATCTCGTAGACGTGGAGATCAGCGCCAGCCACTTGCCATCATCTATCGAGCACATGCTCTCGCTCAACGCTCCGCTTCTCTTTCACAGCGGCACCAAATGGCAGGTGACCATGTTTCAGGTTTGGGTGGACGACAAGGACGACAAGGCCGAGGAGCCTGTCGGTCCCGTCCCACGCACGGCGTCTTGGTCGACTGGATCCTGGTTGACCACCGAGGAGCTTGTCACAAAGATCAAGAACATCGAAGAGAACGGAGGGGATGGTCTGGGTGGAGCGGCATCCTGTTGTGTGCGTCGCGACTACCAGCTGGGATTCAACTAGCACCGGTCCGGAGACAAGCGAGCGAGAACACGAGGTCAGATGTACGCACAGCTCGATCCTCCTCTCGCGACGCAGGAGCAGTCACAGTGTGCTCAAGTACGCTTACAGGATATGAAGAAAATTTCACGAGTCAATGAAGGGGTCTCTGGATACCTTTCTGGCCTGGAAACGAGCCAGTATGCGTGCCTTTGGTCTCAGGTAGGTAGATTGGATATACACCGATTCCCAGGGAGCACGTATTGACCGCGGTACATAGAAACATAGAGAGCATATGAAACCGGCATTCTCACATCGCAAAGCGTAAGCGACGCATAGCTTGAACTTCCTCACGTCAAATACTTGGCTTCATGTGTCTTCTCCCGCCTCTGAATAAAGATACTTCAGAGCGCCCAGCAAGAATAGGAGGTATTTCGCCCCTTCTGAAAATTGATGCGATGTGGGGCTGATAACGAACTCTATACAAACGTGTCACAACTGCTGCACATGTACATGTTACGACCAGTTGACGGCGAGAGGTGTGGATTGAGGCGGCAGGAGCTTCACGTTCAGCACGTGAAGCGGGTCGCAGCTTCCCAACGGGGCTAGCGTGAATCGCCGAACGCCAGCTCCGAATCCCTTGACCTTTCTCCGCTTCACGACCAGAACTTGCAACTTACCACATCATCGTCGCAGACCACCACAACTGCCCAATCGACTGCAACAGTCCGCATTTCAGCATGGATCCGTTAGGTCGAGGCCACGCAATCGACCTCGACGCTCGCTGGGCGTCTGATGCGCTACCGATGGAACTGAAGCTTGATATTGTCGAGGCTATGGCACCATCCGAGTTGCGTGTCCACATGACTACCACCTATTTCAGCCAACTCGTAAACGGCGTCTACCCGGACCCGGTCGTCAACCCTTACGCCCGCAACATGGAAGACTGGAAGTTGCTACAGGTTCCAAGGGCGGTGTGTTCGCGCACCAGAACAGGAGTTGATCGCACCATGGCTCAGAGCGCTACTCTGATTGTTTCCAGCGCCAACACCGATTCGCAGCGCATCAGTCTCAAGCGCATCGCAGAAGCAACAGCACCCGGTGCTGCACAGGAAGCCCGCAAGCTGGTATCTCGATTCAACCAGTTCGCTGCAAGCTGCTGCATCTTGGTCGAAGGCTTTGTAGGCACAGATACCAACCCAGCCTGTCAAGTACTGCTCCATCTCGTCATCGTCGTTTCGAGAGACCCGGTCACCCATCAGACAACATCACTCGAGCTCCATTGGCATATCAACGCCCTCGGCTCTGCACTCGACACAACGAACAACCACACAAGCTTTGACAGACACCCAATGGAGCTGATTCTCGACACGATCAATCGACTCGGTCAAGACATCCGCAACTTCTTCTGGAGCCCACAACCTCGCCAAGTCGACGCCGCCTCGCTTCCGACCTGCTTGGATCAGGTGATGTCCCTCAATGCTCCATCGATCTTCGAGAAGCCCAATGAGTGGAGGGTGACAGTCCAGATGGTCCGTACGTTCCATGCTGAGAACGAGGGCACGGAGGATGCTGAGGCGGCAGATTGGGACATGACTACTTGGATGACGCCGGGGGCCCTCATGGACAAGATCGAGGGGATGAAGAAGGCGAAGGAGATCTTCCAGCATGGCGGTGCAGAATGCCACGCACAGCGACACTATCTTCTGGGGTACGACTAGCTGTCGAACGGCCTATGCCCAAGACCGATATCCCCTTGATGCAGGCGAACGGACGCTTCCAACGCAATCGATTACGACTGAAACCCACACGGTGCGTCCAAAGACAAGACGCAAAACGCACAAGATTGCTTGCTGGAATCAGAGCAGGTCAGAATTTTAGGGTACCATCCAAAGGGAATAGATATCGCAGGGCTTGGCTGCATACCAGTATTAGATAGCTCATACATTGGATTAGAAACTCAACGCTTGTCCTCTCCCGTATCCCATGTGTCCAACGAGTCAAGATCTTGGAGGAGCAGTTATCCTCCTTTCCAATGTATGCTCAGACAAGTCCATTCCAGCAAGTACACGAAGCCAGCGAGCTCACAGGGACACATTTGTAAGGTCTAACAGGTAGCCAGGAGGGTTTGCGAGTGATCGCTTCCAAACGGGGCTAGCGAACGGCTGTTTCGTGGTTTCCCAGGAGGGTTAGCGTGAATTAAGCGGTCGCTCCTGCCACGCTTGCTTCCAGCACCACCAGAACTTGCGACACTCACTCTAGCTTTTCAACACAAACGCACCCGACAAAATCACCGCCACCATCATGTTTATCGCCGAGCTGTGGGAGCGCCAGGACATTCCGCAAGAGCTGAAGTACATGATTTTCGAAGAGGCTGTTCCACTGCAGTTGAAGGTCAAGGTCCACCATGTCGAGTACGTGCCTGGAGGCGGCGCATATCCTGTCATCGAAGCGGTTGGCAAGTCGCAGTGGGCTGGACTGATGGATGTTCTGACGTACCCGCCTGTCATGCATGCAGCCGAGGCGAAGCTAAAGAAGGAGGGCACGCTGGTGGTGGTCGACCATGATATCTTCTGGAACAAGACGACTGCTTGCTGGAAGGAGGACTCCTCTGGGTCAATCACGCCGGCGCAAGCACGCTCCCTAACGCTGCTGCCACCGATGCTGCTGAACTTGTTTCGCTGGGCCGAGGTGTCACACCCGCACGTCTTCAGTTTCCGCCGCGACGAAGATACAAGCGCCGAGGAAGCCATGATACGCCACACTGTCCGTGTTCCCATCCCGGACTGGAATCCAGAAAACTTCACGAACGAAAGGGATTGGGGCAGGCCATTGAGCTACGAGCTCTTCTGGGAGATCAACGCAAACAGCTGTCCCTTCTACGAGACACAAGAGGTGCAATACCTTTTCGACCATTTGGTCTGCACCATTGACAATAAGCACGAGGGTGAAGTAGAGATGTACTATACCGACCTTCAGGACCCAGACGACGAGGACAGCGAAGTCAACATCAACGAGAAGTTCCTGACGACCGAGCGACTTCTTGCCGTCATGCAAACATTCGCGTACAGCTCGCGAGACGATGAGACCTGGTCCGAGGTCGGTACTTCAGGCTATAGTGTACGCTTCCACAGTCGTATCGACGCCAAGTCAGAGTACCAGAAGATCGGGCAGCGTGTCAGCAAATGGTCGACGAAATGGGCTCCTTTCGAACCGGAAGGACTCGACTTGAAAGTACGTGCAAGCCGTTATCAGACAATACATTGCGAGCTAACTTCTCTAACAGGCCGTCGATCGACTATCAGTCTGCGCAGGATGTGGGTTCATGTATTGGTGTGATTGTCCGAAGCTTTAGACTCGACGTTGATCGCAGAACAACCATCTGCAAGGGCTGTGTCACCTGGAGTACTACCGTGCCTCCGATGCTACGGCGACGTTCATATTCAAGAAAGAAGGGGTGTTCCAGGAACGGACCAGCTGATCGGGCACTCACTGAATCATGGAGAGTTGACGATGAGACGATTGGAAAATGGATTCGAAAACATTGAAGGGGCTGGACTTGGTAACTTTCACTTTTCTACGCTGTACGCTATTCATGTACGATAGAACTACCTCCGTCGCAAATGCGTTCATAAGACTCTAGACTTCCCTGCGTCTCAAAAACGCTTCACAAAGTCATGCACAGCATCCATACTGTCCCACAAACTGGTTTGCTTGGGGGCGGCTGTCGACTGAGCTGGCATCGTCTGAACGAGCACAGGATTTGCAGACTCTGCAGGTGTCTGGTGTTGTGACTGCAACTCATGCTCCCGTCGACGCAAGTCTCGCTCCCAAGCCAGCAGTCTCTGCTGCTTTCTAGCAAGAGACTGAGCAACTTGGTCGATAGCTGCGATCTGCTGCGAGACGTACTGCTCTCGCTGCGCAAGCTCTTGCTCGCGAGCACTGGGCTCAGAGGCTTGAGCAATGTCAGCGAAGATCTGCAGAGCATTTGACATCTCCGCATCGGGAAGCACAACGATGTTCTCGTTGTACTGCTCACGCACTGGGCTCGCCGGTGGGGAGTTCGATCCGGTCGAAGACACGGAGGGCGAACGGGGAGGCTGACCGGCAGCGGAAGCTTGGCTCGTCATGATGAGCTTGGTCGTCGTGGAATGGGTCCTGCCCAAAGGATTGGTGACACAGGAGACTTTGAACGTTGAGATCCTTGGAAGGCAGTGTATCCTGACACTGACTGGGGACGAACTCAACAGGATCCTGTATGGCCTCTCTAATCTTTGCGAAGAAGTCGACGTTTATGCTTGATAACAAAGGGTTGGGTGTCTTTGTTCGATGGGGTTGCGTGGAAGAGGTAGTGCCTTGTTGGGATAAAGAACGCTTACTAGTAACGAGGTTTCTTTATGTCAACAATGTAATACCATGATCGGCTTTCTTCTGCGTGCCAGCAATAGCAAGATCTGAACACGAGAGTATGGACAAGTGACATGGTGGCTTCCCAATCCCAGAGGCGGCGATTGCGACTTTTCAAGGACCCCATCCAGTCCTGCAATGCTTTCCACCTTCGTCCCTGAATGGTCATTCCCATCTCGAAATCAACTCCCAAGCTGAAGCGGTCTTAGTCTTCAGACCCAATGCGTATTCGAGACCTTCAACTGCTCCAAAATGATCTTAACTCGGTCCCAGGGCAAATCCCTCAACTCCCTCACAACAGCCATAGCTCTGGCAGCCAAGCTCCTCCCACTCATATCATCCTGCACACTAACTCGATTCAACGCCGGGATCTTTCTATTCGCAGTCAGCATCACCCCCATCCCAATACCGAAGTGGAATAAACACACCTCTCATGCACCATCTTCAACCAAACCTCCAAATTCGCCCAACTATTCTTCGCCCCCGGAATCTCAAACTTAAACTTGCCCGCCCGCGGATGACTCCAAAACCGCCTATAATGCTGGCTGAAACTCGCCAGAGCCCAACAATCGAAATCCGGACAACTGAATCGGAAGAGGTTCTCGAAGTAGAATATTGGCGAAGCCTCGAAACGGAGTTGGCGGCTCGCCCGGAGGAGGGCGGGTTGTTGATAGTTGGAAGAGGAGATTACGAGTTCGCCGTTGGCGTTGGGGTCTACGACGGCGTAGTGGTAGATGCGGTTGCGGAGCTCGGCGGGGAGGGAGAAGAGTGTTAGGGGCGTTTTGGGGGTGGCGAGTAGGGAGTCTTCGAAGGAGGTGTCTTGGGGTGCATCATCGGCGGGTGGGTCGTCGGATGGTCGTGGGAATATGAAGTTGCGGTCGAGAGGGTCGAGGTCCATTGGATCCATGTCGGCGGCGGTATGTTTCAGATAATCTGAAACAAAATGCATCTGAAGAGACGTATTTGAAGCGGACGATCACATGTTTGCTCCCGGCTTTAAGAGCACGGCCCTTTTGTTAGTGAATCTTTGCGACTCGGGGCATTGGCGGCAATGCCGAAAGTCAAAAGGAAGCAGTCAACTACATTGAAGCACAATGCCATCCAATGTCAGCTCAATCCATTGAACAGTCCCTCATCTGGAACATTCGTGCTTTGATGCCTTTCAAAGTGAGCAAACTGCTTGGATAAGTATTGGAGGAATAATCTTTTCGATCACATGAAGATTGCATGCAGAAGGAGCCCTCCATCTCTGTACCAGGCTGTTGTACTTGAATACTGTTCTCATCGACGTACGGCTCACATTCTGAATCACTGATGATACTGTCCCTCGATGTTGAGCACAAGACGACCCAACATCCAGCATACACAACCTTTGCCCTCGCAAGTCTTGAACTCGCAGCTTCATGGCATCGTTTCCAATCGTCGTTCAATCTCACTTGAACATCTGCACGTACGAGGTCAGCTCCCGTTGCTCGCAAGTTATCGATCAGACTCACCACTTTGACAACCCCCTCATAAAAAGCAACCCAAGTAAAGCTAAAATAAATCGTCTTCCCATCGCTGGAAAAGAACTTCGGCATCGGAAACCCGCCATAACAAGACGGCAGACCCTTCGTATACTGTGGCTTCTGGGTGTTCGTGTCAACATTATACAGCAACACTCGATTACTCCAAGGGCCCCACGGATTCTGCGCAGCAACAGCGTAGAACTGGTAAAAGCTATTTCCATCGACATTCGACTGGCCGTTGGTGATGTAGATGAACCGCTTGTAGTAGTTGCTGTAAAAGATCCCTCCTTGGCCCGCTTGGAAGCCGAGGTTCTGTGGACTGTTGGCGGAGAGGTTGTTGATGTATATGCGGGTCCTGTTCCAGACGCCATTGCCTTGGTAGTACTCGTACGAGCCGAGAGTGAAGGCCTGAGCTTTGGGGACACGGGCTGCAACGACGCTGTTGATCTGTTTGCCGCTGTCGTAGCCGTTGGCATAGACGTAGACGTATTCGATGCCGTTGGTTGTGGCGTTGATCGCGCCGAGCTGGCCCCATGTTGGTTCGTTAACGGTCCAAGTCGTTTTGCCGAAGGGGCGAGAGCAGCGTGGGATGCCTTGGCTGTCGAAAGTTACGAGGGCGAGACCTGCTCCTGCGGGACATGGAGGGTTGCAGAAGGCTTGAGTTGTGGGGAGAGTCCAGATTGCGCCGTGCGTGCCGTTGATGTCGACGACGTTGGTGATGCCGAGGCCTTCGTTGTCTTCATCGCCTTGGAGGAGAGGGCACCAATAGCCTGCTTGAGGTACGGTACCACAGCCGCCGAAGACTGTCGTTACGTTGATGTCAGAGTACGCAAGCGGGTCGTTGCCTTGGATGCCTCCTCCATCCCGGCCGGTGATGAGCTGGCAAGAGCCTGTGTTGGTATTTGGATCGTAGTCGTCTCGCCTCTTGGTACCAAGTATGTCACCAAACGACAAGATCCATGTGTTTGCTGCAGGTCGCATCAGTGATGCGAGACGCAGCCGTGATTGAGATCATACCAAGCCTGCCCATAAAGCCAAGGTCTCGAATACCCTGAGTGTTAGTAGAGTTGCGGTAGCCAAGGTACTGACTTGGGGCTCCAGTCGCCACAGGATTAGCTGTCGTGACGGTGTCAGCAAGAGAGCCAACAGCAAGAAGGCCGAGCCTTGCAAGAATGGTGATCTGCATGATTGTAAGAACTCCGTGGGGATGAAGAGTCGAAATTTGAGGGAGGGATCGTCGGTACTTATGCACTTCAGATGGTCTTTATTTGATATGTTGATTACTGTCGTTGTGTTGAGAGTCGTGCGGGCGCGAGATCAAACGAACGTGGAGCCGACAGCGGTGCATGTTGGTTCGACATCGTGCTTGGAAAAGGCTCCTACTAGCGAGGCAGCTGTAGTCACTATAGGTGCAGTAGTCTGCATGGAATCTCTTCGGATAGGTCAGCTGCCGAGTACTTGTACATGTACTTCCAGCTCTGGAAAAGACGGAACTCCACGTGCTCGAAAGATTGATCAGCTGGTACATATGTGTATGCAGTTGGTTGCGAAACTCGCAGGCAAACTCGCATACGGCGAATGTCCACCTTGAGCAATTAGGTCAGCATCCCAAACTTCGACTTGTGTCTGGAGAAGCGATTGGAGCCATGCACGCTACTGCTGCCGGTGCTGTAAGACGTGAGGAGAAGGCAAATACCGGTGGTATGTCGATCATCGCCCACCGAGGAAGGTTGCTTCAGCACTTGCAGTTCTAAGAAGTTGAGCTTACGACGGCCATAGACTCCGGTAGTCCGCTCCACATTAAGGATTCAAAGGTACCCTTTGCTAGGAGTAGACGGACTGGGTAGTGACCTCAAGAAGCGGATTTGGAAAGTGTTTGGCATATTCGAATGTCCCCGGGCTGCTGTATACCTTGATGATTCCAGCATACCGCATTCCCCACAAATGCATGCAATCATAACAAGCTGGCTACGCTGTCGATGACCTGGTCTCTTGTAGTTTAAAGGAGACACGCTCGCCTTCCCTGTCTTTGCTGCTTCCCAATACTCTCAACTCTCTTGTGCTAATTGAGCCAGGCATAGTCTTCCAGCTTCCAGCATCGTCCTTGAGAGACAGCCCTGCCCATGGGATCCTCATCGTCCGGATCGAGTAGATGGCCGAGCATAGCATTTAGCATGCGAGCTTCAACGGCCTCGACTGTATTGTCCTCGTCCCAAAAGAAATCTGGCAGATTGTTGGCAAGATGATTTGCCACAACTGGCAGGGCTTCACCCGCAAGCGCGCGATCAGCCGCTTCAGGAGACGGGTCCTTTTCGATCCAAAGCACCTCGCCGCTCCGAATGCTCCACGAGTAGCGCTCTTCGTCCACGTTGTCGGTCTTGTAGATATTGATCTCGAGACGCCCTCGGAGCTCTATGTCCTCACGTAGCCGACGAGAGGGCCATCGCAATGTCTGAGTAATCAAGAGAGGCATGATCACTTTAACGTGACGGGCAGCCGTGTACAAATCAGGCTTGAGAAAGCCTTGCTGGAGTCGTTCACTTGGAGAATAGCAAGGCGCATCGAAGGGCGGACCATTTCGACAATCGATGATGAGGCTGGTGCGCTCGGCCAGCTCTCTTGCAAAGGTGGTGCGGCTCACGCGCTCTCGAGTCTTGCGGCAGGTGCGGCGAAGGCTCTTGATGGTCTTGTAGGCAGCCGCGTGCTGAAGTTTCAAGGAAGCCTGCTCCACTTGCTCCTCGGGCGAGGCTATCCATGGATGTACGGCGACTTTGATGGCGCTTGGGCCGCAACGGACATCTATCATGTCTTGCAGCTCATTGGGGAGGTCGAGGAGGGTTTTCGGCGGGTCGAGGCGGGGGACAGTGGCGACTGCGATTGGAGTGGGTGCCGGCGCCATCTCGATAAGCAGTATCTGTTGGTAATGTCGCACAGTTGATGCGGTTGGCATCGAGCGGAAGAATTTGAGCGAGAACGGACTTTGCGAATCCAACCCCGTGGATCATGGATGATTGGCTGACGCGATCTTGGCGTTTGAGTGAATTTGCGTCACGGGCTTGCTCCAAAACATGTGCCTTGCGACTTGGCCAGCCTTCCAGCACGTCACCTTTAGCTGGTCGCACGCTCTTATGCCGCATCCTCAGCCGACGAGCTTTCAAATGCAAGTACAGCCTTCCCCAAGAAATGCACCACTGATCGAAGAGCATTCGCAACACCCATGGCTTGGTCGCAAGGACATTCAAGGAGAGAACGGAGACAGCCAGAGCCAAGGATGCTCAAGAGCCGATTGCATTCGAGCTTCGACCGAGACGTCTGCGCTCATCGTTGCTCGGATTCAATACGTGGATCTCTCGATACACGAGTTTGGTACCATGGCCTGCTTGTCTCTCTCATCCTCAACGAGTCTGGGACACGGTGGTTCCCGGTTTCTGCTGGCAGATCCGCCAGCATGGCGGCGAGGCATCTTCGGATGCATCATCAACTTCTTGAGCCCCATCAATGTACGGTGCCAAAGAAAGGATTGCGAAAGAGAGATCCCAGCGGTGAGGTCCCGCTGGCGGCAAATGCATCACTGTTCAGAGGAGCATTCAATCTTCCTCATCTCGGAGAATCGCATGGCATATTTGACACGAAAACATGCCTGGAGGCCTCAGTACTTCAAGCCAGTCTCGAAGGATTCCAGCGCAAGCCCAAAGCAGCCGAAGGATTCGCCCAGCTAAAAGTAGCATCGATCGCCTCCCAGCTGAGCGTAGCTTTTTCAGCGATATCCAGATCCGGCTATGCAATCGCAATACTGTCCAATGAGATATCAACACTAATGCCGGCCGTTGATTCTTCCTGTATAGTGGAAGCCGCAGCATCCACAAGCGCAATTCTGGAAATGTGGAGTGCTTCATCAGCTGGCGGGAGATCTTCTGTCTTCGTCTTTCTTCCAACGTCCTTTCTTTCTCTTCTCTTGCATCGACACTTTCGTCATGTCGGCAGCTCCCAGAACGAGGATGTTTGCCCTGCTATTCATCGGCCTGCTGATCGCAGGATCTGCAGCGCAAGACCAACAATCATGCTACTTTCCAAATGGATCGCCAGACCCGACCGGTGTGCCATGCAACACCTCCGCAGAGAACAGCCACTGTTGCTCATCACGAGGCATGTGCCTCAGCAACGGCCTTTGCTTCCTCCAAACACCCGTCTACTCGAACCGAATCAGCAGACAAAGCTGCACCGATCGCTCGTGGGATAGTCCTGAATGTCCGCAGTTTTGCACCGATAGTAAGCTCTGACATCCATGTCAGCATGGGCAAACATTTGGCTGACAAGATCTGTGCAGCATACGACGGCCAAGGCACAACAATCTGGCTTGGCCCCGAGAACCCCAACGGCGCCTTCTGCTGCGGTCAACCCTACAACGTAACCTCGCAGGAATGCCTGTTAGGAACGCAAGGCTCAACGCAGCCTTTCAACCTCCCAGCTGGATACGTCTATTTCGATCGAGAAGGGAAGAACTCGACAGATCCAGCAGCGTTTGGAGTCACGAGCGCAGCGAGCAGTGCAACGCCGTCGAATACGGCAGCACTAGTCGCGGCGACATGCCCGCCAGCCGCAGAGAGCAGTGGTGATAACTGCAACACAGCCGCCGTTGGCGCAGGCGTTGGCGTCCCACTCGGTGTCCTTCTCGTCCTCGCCGTTGGACTGCTGATCTGGCAATGGAGGAAGAGCAGAACTCTACAGAAGAGACTGAGCGAAATGCAAGGACAACAAGGCTTCGCTTCAGCGCCAGTCAGCCAGGCATACAAAGACCAGCCACATGACAACTGGGGGAGTGGGATGGCGTCCCCAGCGCCGGCGTATGTTGATCCACGGAAGAGCGAGGCGCCGAATGATGGTGTGGTGGAGGCAAGTGGGCATATCAGAGCTGGAGAGCTGCCGGCGACGCAGCAGGTTATACCGGAGCTGGGGAATGGAGGACGGGAATGAGAATGGAAGGCTATTTCCGGATGATATGTATTGCCCGGCATTTGCACTATTCATCGGATAGGATATTGAGGACTGCTGCTCCTGTACGCCGGCTCTCAGCTGTGCACTTCCACGAATCATTGATACACTCTGTACTGAGAACCATAGACGGGGGTGTCTTGAACGAGAGACAAGATCCGTCAGCAAGGTCTGCTAGAACACGACAAGTACAAAACGTACCGCTCTACAGTCTAGTATTTGCCGACAATTTGCATTTGCCTCTTGAAGTCCGACGCATCCAGCCATCGTGCCCGAAGCGACAGGGTCTTCGCACAAACATCCATTGACCAGGCCAACAAGCACAACGAAAACAACTTCTTCTTGGAGCTTTCTGACGAAATCAAGGTTTGGATTCTACAAATGAACGGAGTAGCCATGCAGCATGACTGAGGCACTTTCTTCTCAAGGCTTTGACCACTCTCAACCCAACGATCAAACATGCGGGCAACGAGATCCGATGAACTGGTGAGGTCAGAATTAGGCATTTCGGGCACACGACGCTCGTGCAAAAAGACAGTGTGTACTCATTGACACTTTTTGAAGCATTTTTGGAAAGACTTTAGATTCGACCACCCCTCCAGACCTCATCGCGTCTGCTTGATCTGCTAGTCACATCACCAGTCTGCTTGGATCCGTGTGCTGACGAAAAGCCGTACAATCTCCGCCCAAAGCACACTGGCTGAGGCTCAACCGATCTCAGGAGCATGACATTTGCCATCAGGCATCACTCTCCTTGTTGCCTTCAATTCCAGGAGTTGCATATTCCCCAATAGTCTGAACGCAGAGCACGTACTTCGACGCAGCAGCCTGTCTCCTGATCCGCCATGATGGTGCTCGCTCATGCTCGGTCCGCTGCTGCATTCTCTTTGGGAATGCGCTTCACCGAATGGAGGCCCGTCTGCACATTGATCGTCTCCGAAAGCCACCACTGATGCGCATGACCAAGCCGAAAGTCCCCGTAACTCAACGCGGTCTCGTAGCGCGAGGACCAGTACTCGGTCTCCTCAACCAGCTGAAACTTGCGGGAGATCTCGCCTTCTTTTGGAGCCGTCATCATCTGAAAGAACCCTATCATCCCCCATCGAATCTCCGTCGCTGCTTTTGCCATCCTGTTCCTACATTTGGGATGAAGTCTGCCGTGGCGATGCTTTGGATCGCACGCTCCGAACCAGACCCGGCAGCCGTAGGTGTCTCCTACGACGACGAAGGCTACGCCGACTTCGTGATTGACGTCGTTGGTCCCGTTGTGGGACATGATGGAGACGTCGAATGTGATGGTGAGATCGCGGGCGTGCTGAAAGATGGCGGGTGGTTGATTCAGAAGCCAGGCTGGTGGCTCGGGGTTGTAGTGTGGCAGTTTCGAGGCAGCCATAACCTTCTTGCTGAGTATCTCCTGTGGCAAATGCGCTCGCCTCGACACCAATCGGATCTTGGCGTCGCTCAGGAAGAAGCTCTCGCCTTCGGAATGGAGTTGCTTGCATGCACGGATGAGACCGCCATAAACCGTCTTCTCGACTCGATGGCCTTTGTGGTCGCGCATTGGGAGGGTAGGCTCGCCATGGCTCTGGATGTAGCGCTCATTGTCAGACCACATGAGAGAGTAGATCTTGTTTCTGAGCTCGCCTGGCAGACGCAGAAGGGGGGAGCTGTTGTGGACGGTCGCCTTGCGGATATCCTCCCCGCTGAGCGACATGACGGCAGTCCAGGCGCTCATGTCGGTCGGAGTTCTGTTCGAGAGTGTAAGGGCTGGGTCCGTTGAGGTCAAGATGCGTGTTGGTCTCAATACAAGACAGACGGGAAGTGGTCGAGCGAAAGAGGCGGTATTCTTGGAAGTAGCAGAAAATATTCTCTGCAAGGGCCCGAGAAAAGAAGGTGAGCTGACTGGGTATTCCGAGGCGCGATGCGTTACTGGCATGCGGGCTGCGACGCATGGGCAAGTGAAGTGCACGAGTTTGAGTTTGCGCTACCTACGGGAGCGCGGCCCATCCCGACCTCACCTCTAGACAATTCACATGTGACCGCAAGGATCCGCAGGAGTTGTGGTTGACACGCCCTCGCGAGACCTTGGGCTGTTTGCAAGGATGTCATGATAGCGCCGGTGGCTTAGGCAACTCACTATACCAATCGCTGCCTACTCGAGTACTGTGACTAGCGTTACGGTTCCCAGGTTGATGACAAGAAGAGGAACTCCGCTTTGCTAGCCCTGTCGCGGTAATCCACGATGATCTCAACGCTAAAGCGATCTGTGAGAGAAGTAGAGCTACACAGGCGTGGACAAGTTAAAAGCCCTCTTTACTAAAGCTCTTTGTTCGTACAAAGCCAGTCCAATTCCGCCCTATTGAAAGAGCGCTACCATTTCCAATCATTCCTCTTACGCATGCAGCGTAGCGTTAAGTCAACTTCAGCATTTTACCTTGATCTTATTCCCTATGAGGTTTTGTAATGCACCCCTCCAGCCTCCATTCCAGCTTCGAATGCGTAAACTCATTCTCCGTCGTACAAGTAGAACCTGTTGACATTTCTTTACAAGGCGTCAGTGCCGTACAAGTGTCGTGAAGTAAGAACTGTCTGACTATACTTACCTCTCCGTATTCCACCAATGACTCCGCACCCCTCGATGTCCTTACATTACCCGAAAGAGTGTAAAGCCATCAACGAGGCCAGAGCGTGTTATACCTTCGTACCTCGGCGAGTCCTCGTCTTTGTCCGTAACGAGAACCCACTTACGCGGGCAACAACAGACCCCTTCCTTGACCTTCTCCTCGAACGCATCGAGCAGAGCGTCAGAAACAGCTTGCGTGCCCTCCATGATCATTTCGTAGCACCGCTCGTTGTGTTCACAGCACTCGAACCAAGTGCGGCAACTAACTTCGTCGTCTTTGACAGTAACCGCAATGCCGATGACGTGCCAGTAGCAGGACATCTCCGTGGTGACTTTGATTTGCTGGAGTATCTCGAGGTCGCGACTTGCTTTGAGGACGACGGCTGGCGTGAGGAGCTTGGACATGTAGGCGACTGGCTTGGCGAGATGCGGGAGTTTGATGGCGTATGTGGGTTCAGGTCCGGAGAGGTATCGCTGGTAGACGGGAGTGTTCTGGGCGCCGTCGCAGTCGACCTGGATGCGTGTGCGGTTGTGGGAGTAGAGGTAGGCGAGACCCTCATGACGCAGCTGTCTGCTGACGCTGAGAATTGACGGCATATCTGGCTTTCCAGCTGGCCGCGGCAAGTTCTCGTTCTCGGTCTTGCTCTCGAGAAGCTCGCCGTCGTCGAGAACGAGGCCGTAGATATGATTGCGAATCTCTCCTGAAAGCTTGAAGAGACCATGCTGCGCATTCTTTGCAACGGCGTGGCGGTGGCGCCGTCTCTGGGCGTGGCTCATCGGCATGATGGAAGTGGTTTAATGATGCGCTCGTTTTGGATGTCGTGTGCGGGTTGAGGGTTGTGTCTGGTTTGGGAAGCGGTCGTCTTCGAGTACAGCTCAGAGTTGCCCGAATCGTCTGCAGCGGTGGACCGAGCAGAATCGAAGAGTGTCGATGTGCGTTCCCGCTCTATGAGCTCTGGAAGATCGCCGGTATGGGGAGGGTGCAGCAGGCACACCGGGCGTGAACTGGTCGTCTTGGTGTTAGGCGTCGTGGAAGCACAGGAAAGCCGCGTTGGGAGGGCAACGGGATGTCTGTAGCGAGTGAATCTGGTCGCTGGCTCTGCGAACCCCACCCTCAATACTCCGGCGCAGCGATTCCAGGAAGTGCGGACTTCTGGATCCCGCTTTCACATTGCATGATCGATTAGTCCCCGCCGTTCTGAAGCAATCTTTCAATGTCAGGACAGCTTCTCTCTTCCCTCAATCATCCAGGCTGAGCAGGTTTTGGCCTCTTCATGCTTGCTTCACGTCATCCTTGACAACCGCGGCTGCGAGTGATCGCAGGCGGACACATGCCCCTCTGATGAAGGTCGGCCACTTTCAATACAGTGGAGTTGCGTATATCGTTTTTGTGATCGTATACCATTGCACGCTGTATCTGTCAGTGGTGTGTTCCGATCAGCCCGCCAAGTCACAAATAGCCTCGAACTATCGAACTTACATTCATCTCTCTTCTGGGCAGTATGTGCACGGACGACTAGTTACGCATCGCGAACGTTGTGCAGGGATGGAGACGGCATTGACACATTGCGCTATACACGACGAAAGGTAACAGCAAAGTCAAGACATAGAAACACTGTAAGTCCAACAATAGCCGCTTACTGCGGCCTGGGCAGCCGTTGGCTCAAAACTAGAATACAGAATAGCTGTGGATCGTTCTCCACCAACAGAGTCTTGCTTGCACCGTTCTAAGAGCAAGGGTCATGTTCCAGAGGCCCGATCGCCCTGCCACTGGCCTCGATTAGCGCTTCTATTATTACGAGTCCTGAGATTGCCGCACCTCGTCGAGTGAATTAATATTGGCTCAGGAAATCGCTCTGAGACCCGCGCCTACTCTCCATTCCCAGCTCCGTCAGAACCTCAATTCCCACTTGAATCCTCCCATCAATCCCCTATTCCAGGCCTCGCTGTATCGTGGAGACTCGCGGGTACAGGCGGTGTCTTCGACCAGCTTCAATCGCCCATTCTTGCCGCCCATGTTGACATCAGCCTTGTCGAGGAACATTTCAATCAAGCCGGCACGGATCTCGTTGATAGAGTAATACATGATGTCGTTGCAGGCTTGACTATCCTCGCAGTCATTCCACCACACTCGGCAGCTGTAGGTGTCTCCGATTACCCGCAGGCAGACGAGCACTCGATGAGACAGGCATTTGCGATGCGTACGGACGGTGACCTCGTACTGGAGATCGAGGTCGCGTGCGCACTGAAAGACGATCTTGGGTTGCTTGATAATCTCGTCGGGCGGCTCTCGACGAAAGTCTGGTCGAGGAGGGCCGGAGTAGCAATTGGGAACGTACCGGGGAATGTCGGGGAAGTGGATCTCAATGCGACTACCGCCAATGATGTAGCGCAGGCCTTCGGCGCGAAGCTGGCGGCATGTTGACAGGACGCCTTCTTGGTACCTGTTGTCGCTGGAACCTTGCCGGGGTAAGGCACCTAATGGAGTGAACTTGTCGGAGTCGAGAATCGCGCCGTCGCGGAGCGCCATAGAGTATATCGTGTTGCGAATCTCGCCGGGTAGGTTCAGAGGTTTGACATCCTCATTCTTCTTGCTCGAGTCTTTTGCCTCATGTAGACGTGCATTCCTCTTCTGATTCTCCGCGGCCTTCTTGCGCTTCTGTGCGCCCGCCATGGTCGGCGGTCCGAGGACTCGAGTTCTACCCCAAGCTCGGTTAGATTGTGGACGTCAAATCTTTCGAACCATTGTTGGGCTGTATACATACGGAATGAGAAAAGGCTGCGCCGAGCAGAGCAGGGGAGCGCACTTCGTGGACGGCGGGTGCGCGATGGACGCTGATACCAGAGAAGCTGTTTGTCGAAGGGTGGCGGACGATGTACAAGGAAGGGACCTTGGCACCGCAACCGGGAGGCCACCCGGCGCTTTGGCGAAAACCTTATTTCAGATGACATGTGATCATGAAAGATGCATTTTCCAGAAGCCTTGCTTTGCGTGCAGCTCGGATGATTCAGTGAGAAAGAACGCTTCGAAAATGTGAGGTTTGAGTACTATTGGAGTTGACTATCTCGAAGGATTGCCCTGAAAGCCCGCGACGCCCATAATTCAATGCCCTTCCAGTGCAGGACAAGCCGCCAATGCTGCAAGAGCCAGATGAGCGAATCTTCTCCCCCGTTCCGCCTGTTCCTGCTGCAAACTTCATGGTAGTCTCTGTTCTTACTGCCCCTTCCTCTACTCGAGTGCAAACCGCTCCCGATCCCCCAAGTCGCCGTACTTCATGGCCCACCAGCTCCCCTCCTCCAGAGCCACACGCTTCATGCCGGCCTCAATCTCCTCCCTGGTGGCGGAATGCTTCACCCAAATGAGCGACTGTAGCCGAGAGCGATACTTGTTGATCGCCTTGTCCATGCCGTCGAAGCACTTCTTGTTGTGGCAGGAGTCGATTTTGGACCAGATGGCGGTCTTGTTGCCGCGCTTCATGAAATGGATCTCGCCCCGATGCTTCTTGGTCCAGCCGTTGCTCAAGCTGTACTTGCAGGACTCGAGCTGGACGGTGATGTTTATATCAATTTCCTGCAATTGTCGCATGAGGTGACGTGGGAATTGTCTCAGACTATTCGGCAGGACGGGACTGAGTAGCGCCTCGAAGTTCGCCTGCTTGTCGAACCAGCCAGAGACGAGCCGGTTTTGCTTCACCAGATATGGCAGGGCTTCTGCGCGAGCCTGCTTGCTGGTTTGGATGATGCCAGGCAATTTGCGAAGCCGGTAGACAGGGGTACCAGTAGACTGCGCCGGCAGGTTGTCCCCATGTTGGAGAATCTTGTCCTGCCCGAGAGTGAGCTCGTAGATGTGGTTTCGAAGCTCGGCTGGCAGGTCGTTGAAGAAGCGCACGCGGGTGGCATTGTGAACTACCGCCTGCTTGGCTTCCTCACGACGGAGCTCCTGGAGCTCGGCGGGTGTCTCTTCTGGTAGTGGGATGCGCGTGGCGACGGAGAGCACGACGCTAGCAAAGATCGAGGCCTTGATTTGTTGGGTGAGAGGCATATTGACGGCGCCGTGGATCTGGAGTGTTTGAGAAGAAGTTGTCAAAGGTTGAGGGAATGAGAGAAGTCGAGGTGGGCGAAGGGCCAGATGAATGGCGGGAAAGCGCGATGCGGCATTTGGCCCACTTTTAGCGGAAACTTTAATTCGCGCAGCATGTGATCGCGCGGAGATGTGCCAGCCACGCGAATGCCTACAGCACGTTACAAGCCCCAGGCGCTTTCTAACGATCTTCTTCCTCCGTAAAAAAGCACATTTAGTTTTAGATAGTCGTGTTAATGAAATTTCGTAGGATACGTTTACTAGCTATACGCTATCTCTAACTTTAGACCCGCGTACGGGCTATAAAATTTAGCTAATTAAATTCCACCACCCCCTTAGCCCGCGTAGCGAGTCTAAAGCTAAAACGCGCTAAACTGCCTAAATAGTATTCGCAAAATACTATCTTTATAACTACTAGTCGTATTAACGCGGTAATACTTCGAGGCTATAGAGTAGCTAATTACGAGTTTAATAGTATAAAAATCGTATTAGTACGACGACTATACGACTAACGCTAGCCTCCTTCGGAAGCCTACTTATAGCTAGCTATAGGCTAGTAAAGATACCTATTTACTAACCTTCTCTAATTACCTACGCGATACTTCGAGGCGCTTCTTTCGAACCTTCTCGTTATAGATCCGTAGGCCTTTATTCCTAAAATCGCTATCTTTAGTCTAAGACTACCTACGAGGGTAAATCGACGGCGATAGTAAGGTACTATAACCTACTCTAAAGGTATCTAGAACTACTTACTAGTTTATTTAACGACTCTCTAGTAATTCTAAGGCCTAGTCGTTACCTAAATTCGTAATTTATAAGTACGAGTCTAGCTATCTACCTCGTAAGCTATTACGATATCCCTAAGTCTACTACTAATATACTAGAAGATATCGCCTTCTTCGCCTAGTATAGCGGACGACTCTAATATACTCGACTAGCCTAAGGAGGAGACTCTAAAGGATCTCGAGCTACCTTATAACCCCCTTCGAGAGGTAGCTAGCCTATAATTAGACCTAGCTAACGACTCTAACCTATTAAGTAATATATTAGACGGCTTACTTATAGTATTAGGGTAGAAGGTCTAGCTATAGTTCGATAAAGAGCTAGACGACGAGGAGTCTAACGAGGAGTAGCTAGCCTAGTAATAAGGCCTAATATTAGCTAAGTAATAAGGTAAGTAGCTAGCTCGAGAGTAGCTAGCTTACGAGTAGCTAGCCTAGCGCTAGTAGCCGTTACGTACTCGAAAGGTTATCTCCTATATAGAGAGTAGCGAGGAGACTAACGAGGACTAGTAGGAAGACGAGCCTTAAAGTAAAGGACTTAGTAACGACGAGGTTAAGGCTAAGGAGCGTAGATAGAGAGCTACTAATTATAGAGACGAGGACGATATCGATACTAACTAGGAGGATAAGCCTCGACCTATAGCCTTAACTACGAGGGTTCTAGGTAAGGGTAGTAAAGCTTATAAAGCTAACTAGCGTAAATCTCTAAAGACGGACTAGGAGAAGTACGACGAGATCTATAAGTATATAGACTATAAGTATATTAGGGGCTATAAGTTTATCTAGATATAGGTTAGTAAGCTAGAAACTAAGATATACCGTACTCGTATAAAGAAGCTTATTAAGATATTCCTATAAGAGTAGCTTATAAGTACCTATATACTCTAGTCTAAGTTAAAGAAGCTAGTCCGCCTATAGAAGCTATTCTTTAATAAGTATAACCTAGAGGAGCCTATTAAGGAATAGAGGGAGAGGAAGCTAGCCGATATAGACGACGTAATTAAGGAGACCTATCTAAATTAGTACTAACTTCTAGAGCGTATCTTACTATATTATCGAGTTAGCGTAGAGGATACTAATACTAGCTAAGTCGATAAGTATCGTTATATATAGAAGCGTATTACTACCTTAACGTAGATCGTTACTCGCTCGATCTCGTTAAAGAGGTTATCGTAGTAGTCGAAGGTATTCGGCTTATTCTTATACGTCTCTAGTATTAAGCGCTAGGTTATTAACCTTCTTAGTAGTATAGGTCTCTATAGCTCCTTTCGTACGATCTAGCGTTTAGTAAAGAAGACTACCTAAGCTAACTATACCTATATTATAGAGGTAGTAAAGACGTATTAATAGACTCTAATATACGATAACTTCTATATATCTAAGAACTATAAGGATATCTAGGAGATCGGTAGCGGTACTAAGTAGTAGAATATAACTACTATATACCTTACTATCTATCTATCGCTACTACCGAGGGGTCTAAAGAAGGATATACTAGACTTAACGAAGCTACTATCTCTAAGGAGTATTATCCGTAGTATTACGAACGACTAGTACTATAAGCTAACGACGTTATACTATATAGAGTAAGGCTTAAATATTATATTTAGTACCGAGCTTTAGAGTATATTCGAAGATACCGAGTTCGACTTTAAGGATAGTACCTACCCTTTCTTCGAGATATTTTAGGGTAGTAATATAAAGGAGCGCTTTATATAGCTAGATATTAAGCTTAAGTCGCTAAAGAAGACTAAGATTATTTCCCTACTAGTATCGATATATAATAAGTCTTCGATTACTAGAACCTATAAGGTCTATAACGATATCTTCGTTAACTTTATAAAGATAGATCTAGACGATAATAGTCTATAGCGTAACGAGCTCCGTATTATTAATAGCGATTAAATAACTAGCGAACGTAACCGTAGCGTTAAGGTAGAGAGCGTTAAGAGTACTCGGGCGTATAATCGTAAGGAATTTATTATACTATGTCTAGTATTATTCTATATCGAGGTTAATACCTATAAGATAGTAGCTAAGACCTATTATAGTACGAATAGTAAGGATAAGCTACTCGCCTACTCTATAAAGGAAGATACGCGGTACTTTAGTATCTAGGAATTATTAAAGGATAAGCCTAAGTACTACCTCCTTCGTAACCTACTAAATCGTTTATACTAGTCCCGAATAGCGGCGTTATTTATATAGGAGCTTATTAATATAAAGAAGCTTAACTTCGCGGCTACTTCTTATACTACTCGTATAGCCGCTTAGTAATAGGTAGAGGAAGGCGAGGACGTCGATAGAAGTTTAACTAAGATAGAGATCGTAAAGTAGGCTATCGAGAAGTTAAAGCCTATAGAGTACTTCTAGGCTATAGAGAATATCTACTAGAAGGTATTTACGTAAGAGGCGTAGTATAGTAAGAAGGCGGACGAAGAGGAGGTCTAGGATCTAGCCTTTACTACTATATACTAAATAATAAAGGAAATTAAGGATAGTATAACGATCTATATAGCTACTCGTAAGATAGATACTAGCTAAGTCGCTCGTATAGTCGATTATCTAGTACTAGCCTTCTTTAGTACCTATATATTAAACTACGGCCGCGAGATATTAGAGTTAAAGTATCTCTTATAGGTAGGTAAGAAGCCGCTTCGCTAGGTAGTCCTTAATTATATAATTGTTAGCCTATAGGGTAAGAAGGGTAAGGGAATCGCTACTAACGAGCTTAATAAGTTATATAACCTAGATTACTCTCTCGATATTAAGGCCTATAGTAACTTAACCTATAATCTAGCTACTATAATAGAAACTATTTCTTAGAACCGTAAGGTAGCCCGTATCCTACGAGATATATTCGAGGCTCTTAGTCTAGTAGAGACTAACTATTATACCGAGAAGAAGGTCGTTAGTAACCTCTTCGCCTACGTAGAGAAGCTATTTACTAAAGGCCTCGTATAACCGTAGAAGCTAGCGTAGACTTAAGGTTAAGGCTAGAGTAACTAGAGTAACTAGAGTAACTAGAGCGGCCTTTCCGATAATATCTAGGCTCTTAGGGTAGCTTAGATTATAGGCGCTATCGAGTAGCTTAATATAAAGAAGATACGGCTAGCTAGAAGTATTACGTAGAGTAGTAATAACGCTACGATTAAGGAAGATCTAAATAACGGTAACGCTATAGAGCGAGTCTCTAGTATAGATCGTAGAGGTATAGCTACTAGTATCGTTAATAACGATATAGCGGCGTTATACGGTCTATATATCGACGTAGATAGATACGAGTATATCGATCTAGCGATAATAGACCTTACTAGCGATTCTAGAGCTAGAGCGGGCGTTTAAGGTAGTACTAGAGGTATTAAGCTAGGTAGTAATATCTAAGCGTTTTAGTAGTAATAATTAAGCTAAAGCTAGACTAATATAGTTTTCGGTCTTAATCGAACTTAGATCTAGACTAAAAACTTAGATTAAGACCGAAAAGTCTAAGTAAAGCTAGGCGGTAGTATAATATAAGGCGTTAGATAATAAGAGCGTCGATAATAGTAGGCTAGTATTTAAATAAGCTTCGATTTTAAGTTCTATCTCTCTTCTTCCTTTCCTTCTTTAGTAACGATATAATTATTACCCTCCTTATTACCGTCCTTATAGTCGTTACTGTCGCCGCCGTTATTAAATTGCTTACTCGCGCTAGTCGTAGTACTAATATTACTATTATATCTACCGCCGCCGAAGGAGACGCTTAGGCTAACGATATACTCGCCGCGGCTAAGAAGGCTATTAACGAGTAAGTCCGCGAGTTATAGATAAGCTCTATAGGCGCTAACTATCGTATAGACTATCGCTATAAGAAGAGTAGTAGTAGTAGTAGCCTAATAGGCTATTCGCTTATATCCGTACTAGTCTAAGTACTAGATATCTATCTAGGTACTACTTAAAGGCCTCGCTATCTAGAGTTAATTAATTACTAATATTTAAGTAGAGAGCTATCGTAAGAACCCGCTACCGCCGCCGCTTTAGTACTAGTACGTTAACCTAGCGCCCTCGCTTAGTTATACGCTCGTCGCGCTCGCCGCTAGTAATCTACTACCTCTACCCCTACTTTAGTCTCTACTACTAATATCTACGATATACTAGAGAGTAGCGAAGAAGACGAGGTATCTATACCTCTAGTAGTACTACCTCTAGCTCTAGCTCTAGCTCTAGCTCTAGTACTAGTAGCTCGTAATATTAGTAGCTAGCCTCGTAGTACTTATACCTAGTACTACTAGCTAATAGCTTAAGGCTAGTACTATAAGGCCCTTTCTTAAGCCGAGTTTAACGCTCTTAAGGAGCTATAGAAGCGCCTATATTTATACGTTAGGAGGATTAAGGAGGTCGCTAGCTTATCTATTATAAGGGCTAGGCTATACTATTACTACTATAGCTAGCTAGGAGTTTAGTATAAGGAGTATACTACGGCTACTACGCTATAGTTTAATAGTAAGAAGGGCGTTAGTAAGTATACTCGCTACTAGTTTACTCGCTCGAAGTATAAGGCTAGATAGATAAGAAATCGATTACCCTACTTTCTAGTCTATCTTCTAGTCTATCTTCTAGTCTAGTCTACTAGTCTACTAGTCTCCGAGTCCCTATCGTTAACGCTACCTCTAGTATTATCTCTCCTTCTTTAAGTCCTTACTCTTCTAGTACTAGTACTAGCTCTAGTACTAGCTCTAGTACCTCGTCTTACCTACCTTAAACACCTAAGTCTAAACTCTATAAACTCTAGCTATTATCGCTATTTACTCTAGTATTATCTATTAAATACCTTACCTTACCTCGCTAGCGCTAACGTTATATCGCGCTACTACCTACGCGCGACTATAAGTTCGTTTCTTCGCTCTAGCTTCTTCTTCTTCCTTTATCTACCTCCGTACCTCTACGATCTACTACTATAAGTACGTAATAGCGCTTCGTATATAAGTTAGCGTAGTAGTAGTAACTACTAGGTTACGAAGAGATCTATCCTACCTATCGACGTTAAACTAAGCGGTTAAGCTTACGATAAAACTAAGTAGTAGGCTAGCTACTATCTACTATATTAAATAACTAAGTACCCTCGTCCTACTCTATAACTCTAAACTAGGCGGTATACCTAGCGGCCTATCTTATCTAGCTATAACGGTAAACTAGTACCTTAGCCTATCTCGTTAAGCTACGCGACGTAAAACTAGGCCGCCTACTAGAGTAATATCTAGACTATCGGGCTACGCGACGTTAAACGAGGCCGCTAGCTATAGCGTAATATATCCTCCTATCTACTACTAGAATCGATAAGATTCTAGTAGGTAATAGTAGGCGCGCTAACTACGATAAGTTACTATCCTTCTTACTTAGTTAGCCGCTAGCTACGGCGTAATATATCCCCTTACCTCGTACTAGAATCGATAAGATTCTAGTAGATATAGTAAGCGCCGCTAACTACGATAGTATTACTATCTCTTTCTTACTAGGTCTATCCGAGTCTATTAAGTTATTAATAGGCTCTAGTCCTATAACGATCTTAATAGTAGTTATTAGCTTTCGTAGGTATTAGCTTAGCGGCCTCGATAGTAATACGTTTAAGCTACTCTACCTCTACCTTATCCTTAAAGCGTACTCTTAGTAGGCTCTTAGGCTTTATCTTTCTAACTAGTCTTAATCTCGGCTATTAAAAGAGGCGTTATATATTAGTCGTTATCTAATACTATCGGTTCTAGAGTTCTAACTCTTAGGCCTTTTAGCCCTTAAGATACCTAAGGCTCGTAAGATTAGACTTTGCCTTAAGACTTCGGTCTTAAGACTCTACTTCTAGTTATTAATAACCGGCGCCGTATATCCCTTAGCCCTTTTATACCTCTATATTACTATATAGCTTAAAGGTCCCCTATAGGGTATTAGTCTACTTACGGAATTAATAGTCTTAGTATTAGCGGTTAGTACTTTACTTACTTATAGGTTCGCCTACTTATAAGAATATTATTAAGCGTCTCCTTCTATAGCGTACTAATAATCTATACTACCGTTCGTAGCGAAGGGCGGTTTCGACTAGCTTTAGCTAGTTTTAATAACCTACCTAGTAGAGAAGAGGGTCTTATACTAAACTTTAGATCCCTATATCCTTCGTCTATATATAAGGCCTCCGTTCCGCCTACCTACTTACTTTATTAGTATTATACTTTAGTACTCTACTATAGTAATAATAGGTAGTAGTACTATATATATTTCTCTAAGTAATACCTAGGGCGATAAGTATACTATTTAGCGATAGATAGATAGATAGATAGATAAGATAAGATAAAGTCGGTAGATTCGGCGGCTTCGTATAGTTAGCGGCTTCGTATAGTTAGCGGCTTCGTATAGGTAGGTAGATAGGTAGGCGGTCGAATCGGCGGTATTAGACGCGTATAGAGGGTAACGATAGACGCGACGGCGATTATATAAGAGCGTTAGCGATAGATATAGGCGTTAGCGATAGATTCGGTAGTATATTAATAGGTTAAAGTTAGGACTTAGCGGGATCGTAGCTAAAGCTACTTACGAAATTTATAGGTAGCTAGACCTCGGCTCCTATCGCTTTCTAACTATTAACCTATTAACAATATTATCGCCTACGCTATTAATATTATCGAGAGCGAAAGAAAAATAAGATATACGAACGAATCGAATACTATACTCTATATATAGAACGCTACTATCCTCTTATATACCCGCTAGTCTACCTACGAGGCGATAAAAGCCCTTTATAATAGTATCGAATCTATAGAGTATATACGCCTTAAGCGACGTATAGAAGAGCTAGTCTATAATAAGAGGGTTATAGGTATCGCGGTCTATAAATCGAGAGATAGTAGTATAGCTATCTTACTCGCCTAGCTAGGTTTTTAGTCTTAATAAGTTAGTAACTAAGACTAAAAACCCCTATTAGGAATTACTAAGACTAAAAACCTCGCGCTAGGAATTACTAAGACTAAAAACCTTCTTAGTATCTTAAACTTCCTCTTAGACTAAGCGAGCTTTCTACCCTACCTACCTACTACTTACGAAGCTTCTTAGATAACTTCGATTCGCGGCGTAGACGACTACGAGCTATTAGACTAGCCGTTAGACTAGTTATCTCCTTGTTACTATTAGGAGTAGTAGGGCTTATATAAAGACTAGTACTAGCTTTAGGACGAGGAGTAGTACTAGCTTAAGGATAAGGACTAGTACTAGCTTACGGACGTAGAATAGTAGGTTACTTACCCTTATTACTCTTCTTCTTCTAAGCCTAGCGAGCGGATAGACTAGTAGTAGTATCCTCTCGCTCCTCGATTAGTATATTATCTTCTAACTCTTCGAGATTAGATAGACTAGCTATAGTAGCTACTTAATTCTTGCGCTTCTTACGAGATAGTATATAGTTACGAGAACTCGGAGAACGCTAAGAGAGGCCCTCGTTAAGATAACGACGAGTATTTAATAGATACCGCTAAGCCTATTAAGTAGTAACTAACGGCGTCTAATCTAAATCCTCTTCCCGTAATATCCGCCTACTACTAATAGGTATATAGCTTAGAGTACCCTAGCGTATACGACCTATACGACCTACCGACTTAGCGTCCTCTATCCTACTAGTACTACGCTTACTAGCGGCTACTCTACTCTTACGACTATCGTCTACGGGGGCTAGGCTCGAAGAAGAGATAATACCTAGCCGCTAAAGACCTATAGAGGCTATAGCTAAGTAGTAGTAGCTTTTCTTTACTATAGCCCGCTACTCCTCTATAGTCTTAGGCTAGGTCTAAGTCTTTAGCTAAAGAGCTAGCTTATCCTCTAGTAGTACGATACCCGCCTCTACTACCTCCTTACGTCGCTTCTTAGCTATATTAGTCTCCTTACGCTTCTTATTCTATACGTCTAGCTTCTTACTACGCTTCTAGTAGATATCTAATATAATACGATTTAGCTTAGCGATAAGACTATCTAGCGGTAGGTCCTAAGCGTTTATATTATTTATTACGGATTAAGCTCCTTTATAGCTAGCCTTTCTTATTAATACCTAAGGCATCGAGTTACGTAACCCGGGTTACGTAACCTACGAACCTTATTTCGTTTCGTCTCGACTTCGTAGATAGACTTTCTCCTCTACGCGCTATTAAAATAGATTAACTATCTACTACTATTAAGTTACTTCCTTAATCGTTTCCTAATAGTATAGCGCGTCTACTAAAGGCCTAGCGGTCGTAACCGCCTATTAGCCGCTCGCCGTTATATTAGTATTCCTTAAGCGTTAACGAAGGAACGGCGCGGCGCTATCGAGTCTAAGGTCTAATCGAGTCTATTAATACCCTATCTATTAAACCTTTATCTTAATCGAACGAATTACGTCCTTATCTACGATAGAGCCTAAGACTCCTACCTTATCGCGCTAAGATACTACTATCCCTCTATTACGAGGATCCTCTTAACGCTCTTATTATAGCTAGTACTCGAACCGCTCTTAAGCCGCCTTATATTACTCCTCGTAATACTCTTAGTAGAGCGCTAGACTAGCCCTAGACGATCGCCTTAAGAAATATAGTATTACTAATATTCCCTATTTAGTTAAAGAGTTTAAGAATAGCTTAGCTAACTAATTAGAAGACGATAACTAGTAGTAGATATATAACTAGCTTAAGGTACGCGAGAACCTCGCGCTAGAGCTTAATAAGGAAGCGTAGGAGGCTAAGAGCGCTTAGGCTATTACTAAATAGGCCGTTACGTATATATAGGGCTAGATAGGCTATATTAAGGACTAACTTAGCGCTACCTAGCTCGAAGTTAACCGCCTTAGCCCCCTCTAGACGACGCTCTACTAGGTATAGTAAGAGCTTACTTAGTCGTAGTAGGAAATCGTCCGTTTTAAGGCTCTACTATAGATAAATACTATTAGTAGCGATAAGGTAATCCGTCTATAGAACTAGCTTCTCGACGCTCGGTAGTAGATTATTAACTTAAACGCGGACGGTACCCGCTGTAGGTTATCTACTAATAGCGGTAGTAAGAACAAATCTAAGAAGACTACTAATATTACCTAGTACGGCGGTAACCCTAATAAACTTCGCCTATAGCTCGCCGAGTATATATTTAAGATAACTATTAATTACGACTAGTACCCGTCCCTTTAAGAGAAACTCTTCTACGCCTATACCTATACGACTAATCGAGCTAAGACCTTTCTCGCTACCTACCTTAAGCTAGATCCGTCTAACGATACTAGCGTAAGGACTATCTTTAATTTTAGCTCTATTATAGATTTTAAGAGGTAACTATCTCTAAGGTTTAGCTATACTAACGAGCGTAATATTATATAGAAGGCTATAAATAACCTTAAGTAACTTAACCGTCCTTTTAGTAACTATATAATCGAATTCGATAAGTATAACGCTATCCTTCTTTACGAAGGAGAGGCTAAACGTAACTAAGTTAAGAAGGGATTATCGACAAAGCTTAAGGATACTATAACCTACTAGTATAATAAGTACCTCCTTAAAAACGAGGAGCTCTATACTCGACTTCGTATCGAAGATACTAATATCCGCGCTCGTATTAGCGAAGTTAAGGAAGAAAAGGGCACTAAGGGACTATATAGTTAGTACGCCGCTATACCTAATAATAATAATAATAAGCTAGCTAACTAGTAGGCTAGTAGTAATAATAACCCTCTACGTAATTAGTAGAGGTAGTTCCTACCTTAGAACCCTAGTAGTAACGATCGCTACTCTTCTACTACTCTACCTACCGCCTTAGGTACGCCTAGCGGCCTAACGCTAATAGACCTCTTCGCTAGTAACTAGAATCGCTATACCCTAGATTAGCGTAAGTAGCGCTAGTAGTAAGGCGCTTATAGGTACTATCTTAAGTTCGGTTATATTATAAGCGATACTATATACTCTAACCTTATTCGTAAAGTAGCCCGTTAGAAGACGCGAGTTATAGCTATAACGACTAATAGTCGTCTATAGATACTACCTAAGAACGACGGCGCTAGCGTCTTCTTAAACGACGGCGGTATATCTATAAGTAGTAGTATTAGCTAATAGCCTTAGTAGGGGAAAGCCTAGTCCTTAATCGAAGTCGCGATCGAGGACTATTACTATCGTTAGAATTAACGTCTAGTAAACTAGTAACCCTTCCGCTACGTATCGATATTTAATAGCTACCTTCTCTAGTATTATTAGCCTCCGACGACGACTCGGAGCCGCCGCTTACTTAGTAACGACCTCTACGCCTTTATATTAGTTTAGTAGTATTAAAGAAAGAGTATAACCTTATTCCGGACGTAGACTATTTAGTACTACCTTATACTATATTATTAAATACCGCTATAGTATCTATAGACTCCTAATATATAATAGACTATAGCTATACTAGTTTCGCTTTTATAGACACCGATTTCGCGTAATAGTTTCCTTTATCTAAGCTTCTAGTACCTCGCTCTCTCGAAGCCTTTAACGGCTCTATAGTTAACGATATTACCTACGTTACTAGAGCTACTATCGATATTAATAGGTACTATAAGTATATCTCCTTCTACGTTACTAAGCTAGGCTATTATCTAGTAATTCTAGGTATACCCTAGCTAAAGCGCTATAACCTACGCCTCCTTTAGTAAGATAATACTATCTTATTTAACTCTAAGTACTACTATACTAGCTATAACGCCTATTACTAACTCGTCCGTACTATTAGGCTCTTATACGAGCCTAAACTCTCCTCTACGTAGTCGTAACTACTACTACTACTCGTAGTAGATCCTATATTAGTAGGATTCGAGCTAAATATACGTAGCTACGTATACGAGCGTAAGAGCTAGCGAGCTTTACGAGTCTTACTATCGCTACTAAGAACGCGGACGTCTTTATTATCCCCTATAATAGGTAGCGACCTATTACGAATCGCCTCTACGCTATCGTAACGAGCCTATAGGCTCGTAGTCGCCTATAACGCCCTTTCTCCTTAATAGTATATAGTCCTTAATACCCTTACTAACCCTAAGGGTTAGGGTTAGGGTTAGGGTTAGGGTTAGAGTTAGGGTTAGGGTTAGGCTAAAAACCGATATATATACGAAAATATACTAAATTTCGAGAAGAATAAGAAGAAACTATCTACTAAGGGCTAGCGCGCTCCTATTAACGTCTACTATATTAGAGTAGCGCCGTTTAGCTAGCTCGCTAGTACGAAGAACTATCTACTATTTATAGTATTACTCCGTAACGTAGAGTAAGTAATTACTATTAAGAAAGGAATCGACCCTACGTAGAAGCTACTGCTATAGTACTACTAGTATCTATACGTATTCTCGAAGAGATAAGCTAATCGCCTACCCCCTTACTAAGCCTATAATTATAGTATCCCTCTAATACTAGGGAATTAGCTAAGCTATAGACCCCTCTACTCGATATCTTATAAGGAGCTCGAGGTACTACGCGACTACCTTAAGGAGTACTTATTAAAGGGCTTTATATAAGCGTCCTTATTACTAGCCTTATTACTAGTCCTATTTATTAAGAAACCTAGTAGCGGTCTACGATTCTACGTTAACTATCGTAAGCTTAATAAGATAACCGTTAAGAATTAGTACCCGATACCTTTAATCTAAGAGACGCTTAACTAGCTTAGTAAGGCCGTTATCTTTAGTAAGCTCGATATAATCTTAGCTTTTAACTAGCTCCGTATTACCTAAGAGGAAGAATAGAAGATAGCTTTTAAGACTCGCTATAGATTATACGAATATCTAGTAATACCCTTTAGACTAGCTAATACCCCTTCGAGCTTCTAGTATTATATTAACGACTACCTCTACTCGTACCTTAACGTATTTTATACTACCTACCTAGATAACGTACTAGTATATTTATAGAGCTAGGTAGAGTACGAAGAATACCTAAACCTTATCCTTACTACTTTAGATAAAGCTAGGCTTTAAGCTAATATTAGTAAATTAGAGTTCTATATTATAGAGGTTAAATACCTAGGGATTATCGTATTAACGAGCGGTATCTAGATAGACCTAGAGAAGATTAACGCTATTATTAACTAGCCTACTCTAAGGAACGTTAAGGACGTCTAAGTACTCCTTAGCTTTACTAACTTCTACTATAGGTTTATACGCGACTTCTTACGGATAGTTAGACTACTTACCGAACTTATAAAGAAGCCTAATAACGCCGCTAATAGCTATAAGACGACCTTCCGATAGAGTAATACCTACTAGCGAGCGCTTAATATACTTAAGCGCGCCTTTACGACTAAGCTAGTCCTCGCTTACTACGACCTAAGCCTTCTAGTAATAGTAGAGACTAACGCGTCCGACTATATTACCGCTAGGGTACTCTCGTAATACTACGCCGAGAAAGAAGCCTAGAAGCCTATCGTATATATAAGTAAGAAGATAACGCCTATAGAATATAACTACGAGATATACGATAAGGAACTCCTCGCTATTATTAAGTCCTTTAAAGCCTAGCGGCCTAAGCTAGAAGGTTAGGCTATTAACGAACTAGTCCGAGTTATTACTAATTATCGAAACCTTAAGTACTATATATCGACGAAGTAGCTAAATAGGCGCTAGGCTCGCTAGAGCGAGTTCCTTAGCTAGTTTAATTTCTAGATAACCTATAGGCCTAGTAGTAAGGGTATTAAGCTAGATTCGCTTACTCGCTAGTCTACTAACTAGCCTAGCGCTAATAACCCCTAGAAATAAGCGTAATACTAGATAATACTTAAGCCTTATAACCTAGCGTTAAAGGTAGTAGCGATCTCTATTAACGACCTTCTCGACCGTATTAAGAAAGCTAGCGTAAACTATACTAATAACGACCTACTAAAGACGCTTAATAAGGTACCGTATAGCTAATAGCCTATCTTACCGAGTAAGTGCCGCTAGAGCGACGGTCTACTATACTATTAAGACTAACTCTATATACTAGAGTCTAACGACCTCTATATATAGGTAGTAAAGGTATACTACGATACTATATCCGTAGGTTACTCTAGACGTAATAGTACCTTCGAGCTAACCTTATAGAGCTACTTCTAGCTTCCTATATATACTAACGTTATATACTATATTACGAATTACTATACCTATATCTAGACTAAGCCGTCGAGGTAGTAGAAGAATAGGCTCCTACGCCTACTACCTCTACTAGCCTACCGCTAGTAATATCTAATAGTAGACTTTATTACTAGACTACCGCCTAGCGGTAAAGAAGGATTTAATTTAATTCTTATCGTTATAGACTAACTAACGAAGATATAATATCTAGTCCCTATAGTATACTAAGAGGGTAAAGCTAACGCTAAGGTAGTCGTACGAGCCTTCCTTTAGTATATATATAAGCTTTATAGACTACTAGACTTAATTACCTCTAATAGAGGTATATAGTTTATATCGCGCTTCTAGCGGTACGTATATTAGTCTCTTAGTATTAACGTTCGACTATTAATAGCCCGCTACCCTTAGATAGATAGCTAAACTAAGCGGTTTAACGTAATAGTAGAAGTATACCTCCGCGCCTTTATAAGCTATTATTAAGATAACTAGTTAGAGTAGTTACCCCTCGCTAAGTTTACGGGTAATAATATATATAGCTTCGCTATCGATATATTACCCTTCTACGCGAACTATAGCTTCTACCCTTATATAGGTATCGAGCTAAGCGGCGATAACGCGGCCGCTACGCTAATAGCTACTAACTAGATCTAGTATATAAAGGAGGTAGAGTAGTAAGTAAGGGATACCCTCTACTAGACGTAGTTATAGATAGAGGACTCCGCTAATAAGTACTATAGAGCGTTACTAGACTACTCTATCGGAGATAAGGTATTTATATCGCTAGAAGGATTATTAACTAACTAGCTAGCTAAGAAGCTAGATCTATAGCGAATAGGCCCCTACCGTATTACTAAACGTATATTAAGCTACGCCTATAAGGTTAATTTACTACTATCTATAGATATCTAGCCGACGTTCTATATCGATCGCCTAATACCTATAGTCGACGCCTCTAAGCTACTATTACCTAGCTAGTCTAACGAGCTACCGCCGCTAGTTATTATCGATAAAGAGGAAGAGTATTTAGTAGAGGGTATCGTCGACTTAAGATATAATAAACGATCGCGCCGCTTTAAATATAAAGTACTCTAGGTTAGCTATAATAAGGTATTATAGGAACCCTTAGATAATATTACTTACGTAGAAGAGGCTATCGTCGACTATTATACGCGATTCCCTTAGAAGCCGCGCCCTACGATAATAGCTCTAATAGCCTCTAATACCGCTAAACCGCTACCGCTACCTACTACCGCTACGCTAAGCTCTACCGCCTCTTAACGCTCCGCCCGCCTCGCGACTAGGGTCTCTGCTATCTTAATATCGCTACTAATACTATAGATAGTACCTAATAAAGGGGGGGGTAGTATTATAGATTAAGCTCCTTTATAGCTAGCCTTTCTTATTAATACCTAAGGTATCGAGTTACGTAACCTAGGTTACGTAACCTACGAACCTTATTTCGTTTCGTCTCGACTTCGTAGATAGACTTTCTCCTCTACGCGCTATTAAAATAGATTAACTATCTACTACTATTAAGTTACTTCCTTAATCGTTTCCTAATATTATCCGCCTAGTACTACTATATAAACGCCTTCGCTTTATCGTTTAACCGCTTAAGATTAACGGTACTAAACTTATATAGCTTCTTTACGTAGCCCGGATTAAAGATATTATATAGAAGCTACTAAAGGACCTAGTCTAGTACTAGAATATTCGACGGTACTACGAATAGATAGTTACTATAGGTATTACTAAAGATATTCTTAGCTTATCGAGATACCTAGTTCTTAATATCGAGTAATACGATTACTAGTATCGTACTAGCGTTTAGAGCTATTAGCTTCTCCTTATAGGGAGGTAGATCCTACTAGTAGATCTTATTAAGTAGATCTAGATTATAGATACTATAATAAAGTAGTCCGCCTTTAACCTCGTCCTCGACTAGAGGATCGTATATACGCTTATACTTATAGAGGTACTCGTTAATAATAGAATAGAAATAACGACGCTTAGCCTTATCCTTATAGTAGTAGCTATTCTACGCCTTTCGCTAAATATCGGGGATCTAGTCGCGAGCGTATATCTCCTTTACGCTCTAGTCCTTCTTAAGGGTATTATTAGTAATAGTATCGTTAATAGTCTCATATACCTTTATATACTCTAATAGGCTAGGGACCTAGTCTAGTATATTATCTTTAATACTGTTAAAGATCGAATTATCTACGCTACCGAAGAGAATCTCGTCTTTATCGAGAGTAGTCTCGACTACCGCGGTAACCTAACGAAGGCTACTACGTCGAGTAGAGGTATACGGATAGGTAGGCTAGTAGCTACTATATACCGACTACGACTACGACTACGATACCGCCTCGGTCTCTTAATCCTAGTCTCGAGGAATTATAGACTAATAAGGAGAGTTCGTAGGTATACGCCTCTTACTATCGTCGATTAACTCTAGTAAGTAAAAGATAATAAGCGCCTATAATACCTTTAATCGAGCGGTACGGCTAGCCTTCTATAGTATATTATCGATATCCTTTATAATAGGTAGCTTCTAAAGGATTAATCGAATAATATCTAGAATATTAGTACTAATCGCTATTACTAGCGTACCCTAAAAGATCTAGATCTTAGAGTTAAGCTTCTTAAACTTACGATACTAGAGGTCCTTATCGTATTCTACGATATAGCTAGTATAGAAGGATACGATTTCTTCGACGTTATACCTATAACCTAGCCTATAGATATACTTCTTAGTCTTATTATTAATATCCTTCGTTAGGAGAACTAGCTATTATCGAAACTATTCTATACCGATATTAATTATAGTACGGCTATCGATAAAGATCTTAGTCTTCTTAATCTTCTATAGAGTAGTATAGCTATCCTTATCGATTATATACTCTAGAAGCTAGTATAGTAAATCGAAGTTACTAAGGTAGCTATTTAGAATAGTCTATAGGATATAGGTAGTATTAGGCTAGTTAATACTACTATAGATAACCTATATCTTAAAGGGATTATTACTAAGCTCTCGAAAGCTAGCGTTAGCGAGTAGGTACTCCTCGGTATCCTATAAGGAAGGTTAGCTAATATCCTAGCTACTAGTCCTAGCGTCTTACCTTAGATATAGTCGCCGAGTAGCTAAATATAACCGTATTAATTAGTATAAGAGAGCGAGTAAGGTAGATCTAAGAAAACTCTAGCTAGAACTCCTTCTACTTAAGGATAAGATAGATCTTATCGATTACGAAGAAGCTAATACGAGGAGTAATCTCGCGTAGGACTACCTAGAACTCTAGAAGTATAAGCTACTCTAGACTATAGATAATATAGTAGTATTTACTAGCTACGATATCCGTATATATCTTACTATCCTTCTTCTTAGTCTTAGTAGTAATAAGGTAGACGTTAATAAGGTTATACTTACTCGACTCTAACTTAAGCTACTATATTACCTCTTCGATATCGCCTTACTACTCGTTACTAATACGAGTAAGAGGTATAACCTATAGAAATATACGGTTAGTAGAGACTCGAAAAGGTAGCTTCTAGCTACTTATATAGATAGTTATCCTACTAGTAAGGAGCGAACTAGCCTATAATATAAGACTCTTACCTATACTAGTAGTAGCGACTATAAGCGTATTCTTCTATATAAAGATAAGGTTATATACGATATTAGTCTATAACTATAAGGGCTCGAGGCCTTAGTCTAGGTGTAATAGGTTAAGGATCTTAGAAAGGCCGTTCTAAATAATATCCTTATAGTACGGCTATATAGTATTAGTCTCTCTAGTATCCTATATAATACGCTAGACTTCCTCGAGTTTATTCTTACGGATTATAGCTATACGAAGCTAGAAATACTCCGCCTACTCCTTAGGACTAGTATTATCGTCTAGTAACTTAATATTATAGTCTATAGTCTATTAAGGATCTTCTCGGCTAATAGTAATACGACCTAGTAGTCGAGTAGGAATAGACTCGTCGTTAGCGGCGGTAGTAGACTAGCGCTAGATAGCTTACGCTACTCTCTCTTCTCTACCTATAGCTTTCTTACCTATAGCGCGACTAGTAAGGAACTTACTACCTCGCGCTACTAGCGTCTTCTTACTCTTCGAGCCCTTCTTTATCTTACCTATATTAGCGGTATTAGCGGGGTTACTAGTATCTAAAAGGGTATTAGGAAGGGGGTTAGGGAGGGGGTTAGAAAGATTAATAGAACGACTTCGAGTAGACTTCCTAAGGACGTAAGAAGATCTCGAGATAGTTTTAGGGATTTAGGTAGGTTATAGGAAGATTTAGAGTTATATACGTCTATAGGGTTACTATCGCTAGTAGGCGGGTAGTAGAGTAGAAGGCGACTAATTTACTAGGCCCGACCTATACCTCTAGACGTTACTAAACTAGCTAGAAGTTACTAGAAGGTAAATTAAAGAAGATCGGCTTCTTTAGTTTAGTAGAATTCGGTCTATAGGTAAGTAGAAATAGTAGTATTATTAAAATAGATAAGCTATTAGATAGCGGCGATATAAAGGGCACTTTTATACTTTTTACTCTACGTAACACTTAGAGGTATCTTACTATATCCCTACGATACTATAGACGTCCTTTATTTACTAGATAGAGGTAGTTATCGTCGCCTATAGGTAGCTATTCGGTTAAGATTCGCGAACGAGAAACGGGCTTTAACGTTTTTTAAGTACTACGTAAGAACCGCTATTTTGAAGTATATAAAAATCTGTTTAATAGATTCGCTATCTAAAACGCCTAAACCGTTATCCGCTAGATTTTAGATATCTAATATAGCGGTAGTAGAATTAAAGTTAATAATGGCTATATACGACCGTGCGAATACCTAAACGGGCAGTCTAGTGCAGTTTGTCCTTAGGCGCTTCGCAAGAGCTCGCTTTCCACCGTACTAAACCCAATCCGGAAACAGCCTCACCTTACCTCCGAAGCGCCTGAATGGAGGTAGGCTATACGAGTATCGGGAGGTTTCAGCGTCATCTACTGCCGCCTCTTCTCTACATTGGATCAGGACCGCTCGAGGTCTATCAGTATCCGCTCACCTCCTCCGAAGAGCGCTGTGTCCCAGGACCGTCATTGCCCGCGTATTGTTGGTCGAACTCGGGTCCCCTCGCGGTGCACTCAAGATCGAGATCATTGGTGTCGACCAGCGCAGATAGCGGGTGCTGGCGTTTTACTTCTTTCTAATTCTCTCCACCTCCACGTACCATGCCCATATGTCGGCGATGCGAGCTTTGCACTCGAAGTGGGCCTCACCACGAGTTGGTGAAGCGCTTCTGGTCCTCGACTGCGTTCCATTCCAGCTGATGCGGCTCCACTATCGTCAAGACTCTCTTGAGGGTTCCATCCTCCTCCTGCCTGTCGCTAGTAATCTTTTCCTCCAGCAGCTTCTTCAAGGCAGCGCGCTTCTCGTCCACCAACGCTTCCATGCCGTGGTAGCAGTTCTCTGTGTCACAGCACTCGAAGCTTGACTCGATTGTGAACCTCCCTCCTCGCATACGCAGGCACACTTCGGCACGGTGGCCGTCGTTCCAGCCATCTTTGCTCTCGCGATATTTGCACTCTCCGACCTCGAGGTCGATCGTAATGTGGAGTTCTCTAATCTTGCGGAGGACGGGTTGAGGAAATTCCAAGAGACGCTTTGGCAGAGGGGACCCGATCACGTCTGCGTAGGTGTCTTTGAAGATGATGGTGCCGGACACGAAGCGATGCTTGGTGAAGAAGACAACCGATGCTTCCTCGCGTACTTGCTTCGAGGTGTGGAGGAGCTTGATAAGGGGAAGGCTGCGCAGCCAAGCGGTTGGTTGCATGTACGGTCCGAGCGAGATGGATTGGCCGTGCATGTAGATTTTGTCCTCTTCGAACACTGCGTCGTACACCGCGTTACGCATCTCACCGGGTAGCTTGTGGAGTATTGCTGGTTTCATGGCGTTGTGCGCGGCGCCTGCTTGACGGATCTCGAGCATCTTCTGAATAGTCGCAGGCGAGAAGACTTCGAAGATCGACTTCATGTTGGCTGGGCTCGTGACTTGTTCTTCGAAGGAAAGTATGTGTTGGCTTGTTAATGAGGGTTTGAAGGAAGAAAAAGATTCGAGAGGTCGGCGGCGTAGAAGTACCTGGCTGGGCAGTCGACCAAGTCCGTGCATCCCTCCAATGCTTCGCCGAGCCACATGCTCGCCGCTCACATGCTCATAGATTCACGGCTGCGGAGCTTCAGCAGCTTTCGTTTGCCCGGGCGCTTTGTTGTCAAGCTAGCATTAGGTCGAATATATAAGGACGTAGCTACATCGTTCGTATCTGTTGTGTACATGTCGACATATTCGCCCAAAGGGGAGGAGTGTTAGTGTAATAATGATCGTGGGAGAGAGACAAGAGTTTAATGGCTCTTTTTGTTATCGGGAAGGGCGTTGTTTCCAGTTTTGGTAAGGCATGCAGGACGAAGATAGTATCACACAATCAAAACGTCCAGACAAAGCCAATTATCTCCACAAAGCCGTATTCCATTGTCAACTTCTTTCTCGCATTTAGAAGGCCGAAATACAATCCCAGACGTAGAAGCATGCAGCGGAGTGAAAGCAGGAACGGCCTCCAATCTGCAAGCTTCCGTAAAGGCCGACAAAGTGAGCTCGGGCCAAGCGCTAGCGGATCTTCACAAGCGCGCCGCAAATCTGCATCCCCCACCAAACAAATTCCACCCAACAACCCGCCTCTGCAGTTTCGGACCTCACACGAACAATCTCGTCGTACTCGCTCCAATCTCCTCGCAATCCATCCTCGACCAGGCCGCCGACAACATGTCTGGCGCCTCCAACCTCGACGCTCTCCTCGGAGATCTCGACGCCTTCCGCCTGCAAATGGCCGCCGACGCCGAGAAGAAGAAGGCCCGCCTCGAGCGCGGCAAGATCGAGCAGCAGCAGGCCCAAGAGGGCAGAACTCTCCGCGGCGACCACGAGACCGACCCCAAGCTCGTCCAAGATGCCCTCAATCTCGTCATCGAGGCCGCCATTCCCGAGAAGTTTCATCTCAAACTTCTGCGGAACCCGGATGGCTCTCTCTCCCTCCTTGACGGCTCCGAAAAAGGCCAAGTCCTCGCCCTCGAGCGTCTTGTCAACCTGGCCTGCATCAACAAGGAATGCTACGCCGAAGTCCTCCGCATCGTGGGCCTCAAGATGAAGCTCAGCATCCGCATCTGGGAGGCGACCACCAAGATGCCGAAGTTCGAGCACACCCTCGACCGCCTGCTGTCCCGCTTCAACAACATCTTCGCCCATGTCACGACCCTGGAGATCCAAGACCGTCTCTGCGTCGACTTCACCAGATCCGCTCAGCAAGTCATCATGACTCTCGCCCAGAGCGGCATCAACCCACATACGGCAAACAACAACGGACCCGTCACTGACGCCACCCATGTCTATCTTGGCAGCAACCCAACCTTCCAGGATCGTCATCTGCGCCGCTACACGGCCACCTTCACCAAGCCATACATCACCGCCGCCTTCAAGCTCTCCGACTTCGAGTGGCACCGCTGGTCGCTCTCCCATGACCTCTTCGCTGTGGACGACAGTCTCCAGGGTGGGATTCGCCGAGGCCATTCCTGCGCAGGCCGTGGAACATTCCAGCCGAAACTCAGCGTGCAGCAGCGGAAGGATCTGAGAGGCGAAGAGCCCAAGTCTCAGGGATCGTTGTGGGAGCTGGTGGAGTACGCCGTCCGTGCGGGACCCGATACTCAGCAGATGCAGGGAGGCATCTACGGAAAGGACAGCACGCGGAACCTGGTGCTGCTGGATCGGAAGTCGACGGAGCGGTTGGTGGAGGCGACTGGAGCGGGTGTCTGGGAGGAGTATGAGTTTGCGAAGGAGACCTATGCTGTGAAGGAGACGATCGAGGACTGCTGGCAAGGCTCTCTCAGCGACGTCTTCTCGGCAAAGCAGAGTTACGAGTGGTTGTCCGATGACGACGAGTAAGAATAGACGGTGCCTAGGGCGCACCGACGCAGTGCTTTTCGGGATGGTGCTTTTGATACCAAACCGGCGTTTTGCAAGTGGCATGAGTAGCAAGCGAATGGCTGGAAGGAGACTTAGCATCAAACTACCAGTCACGAGCATGAGATGTTGAGATTAGACAGCCGCGACTAAGACCAACATGTACCTTTACCCTTTCCCTTCTTTCACTTTCCACGAATCCAGTCAAAACAAATTTCCCCATATCTGGTGTGCAAAACTGGATTTCAGCCACCCAAATTCCGTCAAGCATACTCTCCCTCTCAATCCATGCCATCCACCCACCAACCACCACCCATCAGACCCTCCACTTCCTTCCCCAAACCCCTCTCAAAGTCCATCTCAAAAGAAAAGCAAAAACAAAAACAATGCTGCCATTCGGATTCGAACCAAAGTCATCAGAAATCCCGTACACTGTAACTGGGGATCTGACATGCTAACCACTGCACCATGGCAGCTTTATTGATCATCGATCCAGCGATGATTGGAGGCGACGAGGATGCAAACGATCAAATGGGTTTGATTGCGAGTGGGTTCGTGGGTCTTCGCAGAAGGACGGGTGCGTGCATAAGGATAGCGGTGAGGAAGGAAGAGTATGTAGGTATCCGACAAAAGAGCAGGGGATGCGGAGAGTTGCATGCTCACATGCGCCTTCATCAATGATGGGGATCGATACGCTGAGGAGAGAATCCACTTCGACGGCAGGGAAGAGAGCAGCTTCCGAAGATCCGCGGCAAATCTCTGTGAAAACGCAAAGTGGCATTCTTCGGAAGCCTTCAGTGGAGCTCATTGCTTTCGCCCTGAACCATACTCGCACAATCAGAGCAGCAACGGCGAACGACGGACCCGGTTCGAACGAACTCTGCAGCCTAAGGATAATCCGCAACACCTTCACCATCCACGACCTGAAATCTTCAACATCGTCCTAAGTCTCTGCATCTTCATGCTGGACTGAGTGGGAGGTCCAAGATCAACAATCCCAGCCTCGCGCTCTCGAATAAAAAGATATATTGTGCCCAAACACCCAGCCAACTCAACAGCCCTTTCCCCAGATGCCTTCCCATCGATGCCTTTACATCTCCCAAATGCATTGACGGCATTCAAGTCTCCAAGTCCCTCTCAACACGCCTTCTACTCGCCAAAGCTCCAAGAATTCCGCAGCAAAGGAATCAGTCGGACTCCAACCATCTTCCGCCAGCGCCAATGTTCCTTGAGTTTCATCCACGACAACAAGCCATCGCCGATCTCAAAGTTCCGCCCAGCTCGCCCAATCCCCCATCTCCTCTAGAATCACCTCTTTCAATTGCAAGTATGTTCAGCCAGTACATGAAAGCTCACCATAGAAACCCATCTCCCGTCCACAACTGCCAAGAAGTTGATTTGAGACCCTCCTGCCCATGTCCACACAGATTCTTGAAGATCAGTCTACATCAGAGCCCTCTCTGATCGTTTGAGTGTCCTGCCTCACGGCAACGGGTCCTCAAGACTCCAGATCTCCTCCGCGGCCCCCAAAACATCGTCTTCGGATTCTTGCAGACCTGGTCACTCAAGAGTCCTGGCTCACAGCATCTTCTTTCTTCCACAATGCAAAGTATCTCCACCGGCTCCGCGACCATCCAGGAACATGAGTTTCAAAGCGCAAGTTTATCTTGTGAGCGATACACAAACACATCCAGGCTGAACATCTCGTGAAATACTCCATTATGATCCTTTCCGACATCGAGCGTCTCCCCATAATCTCCAGAAGGATCCAAGGAGGACTCTCTACGGCAAAAGCAAGACAGGATATGTAGCACCCATCCGCACCGCCAGGACCACACGACTACTGCAAAGATAATCTGAAACATCATCTCCCCCCAACCACTGGAGCCTTTCCTTCGCAATCGTCTCCCTGGACAGAGGGTATCTCCCCGTCATCTCCAGCAGGCTTCAGCAAGGACTCCAAAGGACGAAAGCGAGTCAAGGCGAGCAGAGTCAGCATTCACCGCACCAAGTCTCAGACCCATGAGATCAAATACAGCACGAACATTAAACACGACAGCACGATCAGACACCGTCATCGTCACTCTCAACAAGTCACGAAATGAAACGGACGGTGCACAGAGTTGAAAGTCAAGAAACTTTCATTTCATCTCATCTCTGAAAGCAATCTCACAGTCTCTCATGGACTGCAAGCACACAGAAGAAGAAGAAGCATCATCACAATCCTCCTATTCTCCTCAAGCCACAGTCCTCCTATTCATCCCATCAAACCACAATCTCCTGATGAGTCTTCGCCTTACGCAATTGCGTATGTGTCTCTCCATCATAGAACTCCCCACACTCCACCAAGCAATCAAAGACCCGCCGCGGCGACTCATTGGTATCGTACGTGCTCCACGCCGAGACATCGCACTTCGGATACTGCAGCATACTCCACGTGGCGCCTTCGTCGTCGCTGAGCGAGATGGCGAAGAGGGCGTCGTAGTCGGACCACTTCTCCGGATCGAAGTTGATGGCGCCGATGGGACTGCCGTTCTCGAAGCCGAACATGAGGCGGGCGGTGAACCAGAGCGCTGTGTCGTCGTGATGGAGGAGGTACGGAGCGCCGAAGCCGTTCTGAATTTCGCTGTGGAAATCGCCGCCCCAGATCAGTTGGTCATGGACGTCCAAGAGGTTCACGCGGATAAACATGCCACCAGCTGCAGTACCGTTGTTGGTCTGAACGGAGCTGGTATCAAGGTCCGAGACCTGCTGAACGACATTCATGCGGCATTCGGGGGAGGGCGTGGGCGTAGGCGTAGACACGGATTCTGAGGTGGAGGATGGTGGAGGGACTCCCAGGCCGCACTCGAAGTGGCAGGTCATCGTTCGACCGTAGTCTCCCCGATGATCGTGGTCACCAAGATCTCCGCTCCACTCCGACACCGAGCAGAATGGAAGAAGCGTTGGATCGTTGAAGCTGTTGTAAAAGACCATGTCGTTCGCTCCAGAGAAGCCAACAAGCAGATTCTCCCACTCAGTGTTCCTGTGCCATTCATCCATCTCCCAAATGGGAAAGGGCTGGCCGGTATTCCAGTCAATGTCAAACCTCACCAGGATCGGATCTGCCCAGTTCGGTGCCTTGATCGGATAAACATGCTGCCACTCCCAAACTGAGAAGTATCTGTTGTCCAGCACGGTCTCAGACGCATCCCATAGTATCATGTGCGTAATATTCCAGCCCTTGTGAATGTACCAGTAGTTGCCATAGACTATATCGCGGTTCTCCTCGTCGTAAACCTTCTGCTCGATGTAGATGGTGCATGCTTGAGTCGGCTCCGAGAACGCTGACGTGACTGCAGTGATGGACTGAGGCCAAGTGGTCGTGGAGTAAGTGCCGGTAGGAGTGATGACCGTCGTCGATGGAGCTGTTGTTGTGGCCTCTTCTGTGGTGGAAGCTTCCCCGCCGCAGGCCCAGTAACAGTCAACATCTCTCAGCTGATTGTACATGCCGTCCTCGTTGCCGTACCAAGGTCCAGAGACGCAGTACTGATGAGGTGCAGAAGCCAGAACGAAAGGCGAAGCGGACTCGTCGGAGAGGATGCGGCTGCCTCCGTGGGTAACCTCAACCAGCCACTTGCTCCAGTCGTCGCCGCGCACGATGCCATCCGTGTTGTTGCGGAGTTGATCAGGCAGCGTGTGGTTACGAGTTGCGGTGTCGATGGCAAGGAAGACATTGATCTCGTTGTCGATACCCAAGTTTGAGCCGGAGAGCGTGAAGGTATCGAGCCAATCTCCATTGTCAAAGGTCTGACCATCCAGGGTGTTGTCATTGGGGTCGGAAAGTTCAAGCGACACAACCCAGCCATCGTGCGTGTCGCCTCGGTTGTGCACCTTCTGCTGGATATGCAAGTGGCAGAAATCAGCCGGTGTTGCTTGCGGGCCCTCGGTGATCGTGGGCGCGGCGGTGCTGACAGGAGTGAAGAAAGTGACGCCCGCTGCACAGCCAAGAGTCGTGGAGTCGTCGCTGCCAATCATCGTGACTGGGTTGATCGGCACGTCTGACTCGCAGTGACAGGAAGTCTCCCAAACATCAGAAGAGCCTCCATCATTTGACGACCACAAGCTGCACGAGCCGAACGGTGCTGAAGTGATTGTCGGCGTCGACGTGGTGGTCGAATTGGACATCGTTGGCAAAGATCCAGACGCAGAAGTCCTGCTGGTGATGCTGCTGTTGGTCGTATACGCCGAACTCGTCCAAGTGCTCGTGACAGACGCAGGTGGGCCGGTCATGGTGAGGTATGAGGTGAAGCTCGTATACCAGTCGGGATCATAGGTCCCAAGGCTGGAAGCCCTCGAGATGCTGCAAGCGGGAGCGTCGTCTTCTTCTGCCTTGGCAGCGAAGATGTCGCGGTCCTGAAGCTGCTGCGGTCGACCAGGAGGCGGCATTATACTCTGGAACGGGAACTGCGTGCTGAACGTGGCCGTGTAGGACTTGGGCACATCGACGTACAGACGGATTTCCGCCCCAGTGCAACCCTGTGGAAGGTCATCTGGCGTGTTCTGTCGCGGGTCGTACTGCACCAGCACTTTGCCAAACGCCAGCTTCTCGACCAGCTCTGTGATACGAAATTGAAACCGGTCTTCTCGCATTAAGACTTGGTATGCAGGCATTTCGTTCACGGGAACGTACGGTATGAATTGGGTCGGATCTCTTCGCTCGGCCGTGCCAAACTCCGTGTTAAGGTAGTCTTGCAGCTCCCAAAGCTCGTCCTCGCCGTAGTTGACCTGGCGGTCAAGGCTGATAGCATGAACGATGAAGACGTTGACCTCGTACCTGTTCTTGTCGAATGCTCCACCAGGCTGCGTGTACCTGCCGAAGCCCTTGAGCTGCCACATTGGATCAGGGTCGCCATCACGCAACTCGTCGAAGACGTTCCGGAAGTCATCGTCAATTTGGCGTTGTAGGATAGCCGTCGCCTCCCAGATGTGCGATATCCAGACGCCCTTCTCGGACATGATGATGACCGACCAGCAGCCCCACAAGCCCCGGAGTGCCAAACTTGTGGCCTGGTGTCCAAATGGTAGAAAGACGGCAGTAGATCCATGCTTGTAGTGCTCAGCTCCATGAAGCACGATGTTGCCGGCCTTCTCGCATTGCTCAAACTGGGCTCTGATCCAGTTCCAGTATCGGAAGAAGTTGAAGTTGTCGCCTCCGCCAGGCACGATCACAACTTCAGGCTCCGAAAGAACCAGCTCGTTGGTCCAGCGGCTGCCACTCAAAGGTGTACCACTCAAGTCCAAGGGCTTGCAGTCATTGCAGACATCGTCGGGGGCCGCGCGCACGAAGATGTTGGCAGGAGTCACGTCGCGTCCTGAAGAAGACCCACGCTGGTTGAGGATGCTGTCGGCGTCGCACCTCCCACAAAGAGCTGCACTGCAAGCGCTGCGGTCGTTCGGGTCACATGTGTCGTTCGGGTCGAGTTGGAAGTTCGCTGCCACCCACATCTGCTCAGCAGCCGGTGTTTGTCGAGTATCGACCCAGAGTCTCCAGATAGCCCGCTGTGGGCGCACGACCTCGCCCTGGGCGTTCTTCACGCAGCGAACTTGCCGCGGGTCGTACTGGAGGACCACCTTGCCGTTGGCCTTCCTCCGGAGGTCTCTCCTGAACTCCGCCGTTCTCATGCCGTTGTCGTCATAATAGCGGTCTTCGTCCGCGTACGAGAGCGGTGTGTATGGAAAGGTGGTGGGCCGAACGCCGAACTTGTTCCTCATTTCGTTGAAGAGCAAACGGATGTACCCTGGGTACTTGAGCTGGTCGCCGTCTTCCTCGTAGGGAGTGACGATGAAGACTTTAAGCCCAGATGTGCCAGGTTGCAATGGCTCGCCATCCTCCATCAGATCGTCCAGGCCTTGGAAGATATTCGGGCGGGCTTCATCACCCGTAGAGAGCTGAGCGACGGTGAGGGCAAACTCGGTGTAAGTCTTGGCTCTGTATGGGTCGTCAAGGCTGTTTGGTGGGGGCGGGGGCACCTTGCGTGTGAGGAAGCCGTCTTCCTCGAAGATATGGCACTGCCAGGCGCCTCGCACGGAGACGACCACGACCGAAGTACATCCGGTCAAGCCCGTAACGGCCAGTGTCTCAGGTGTCTCATGGAACGGGACCCATCTAGATGTTGTCCCCGAGAAAGGGTTGCCTGCGGTGCTTGAATCGCCTTTGACGAGAGTATCAGCGTCTGCTGCAACGAGCACTCGGCCCCTCATGAACGAATCCAGGTTCGCGGCGCCAGGGCCTAACGGCGTGGGCAGAGTAAGGATATTTCCAAATGCGCCCTCACTCAGGGTCGACGTGGAGTTCGTGTCGTTGGATGATGGAGTTGGCTCAACACAGTTGCCGCATATCGTCCTGGAGCATGGTAGAGGATAACACCCCATTTCAGTGCCGTCGGCGTTCACGAACATTCGCTTCCAGGATGGACAACTAGCCGGGCACTGCTCATCGGCAGCCTTGATGAAAGCCTCACGCTCCTCATCAGACTCATCACCGACTTGATCCTCATCGGCGTCCCACAGGTGCTCGTCAATGGGCTTGAGGCCATTCTCCTCGTCGACATACAGCCGCCAGATGGCTTGCTGCTTGCGCTCAGGGCCGTTCTTCCGCTGCTCGCAAGGGAACTGCTTGTTGTCGTACTGCAGGATGACTTTGCCACGGCCGGTGGTCTCGAGCTCCTTCTTGACGGCTTCCTTGTCGAGTTCGCCGTTCTTATCGTAGAAGCGAGCTTCCTTGGTGAGAGGAATGTAAGACCAGATCTTGGGCTCAACGCCGACGTTGTATCGCATCATGGAGCGAATGGTGTCGACTTTCGATGGCCAACGCAGGTCTCCTTGCTTTGGCTTTGACTTCTTGGCGAATTCGACATCGATGGGCGAAATGATCCAGACGCGGACGTCTTCATCGCCCTTCGGATCGAAGGAGCCGCGGTCTTTGAGGTAGCTGTTCAGCGGTGTGATCTTGGCGTCTTTCGTGTTGCCTTCGAACAGCTGACGAGCCACGACTTGGAAGTCCTTGATGAAAGTTGCCGAGAACGAAGGGATCTCCCAGATGTGCGACATCCAGGCACCTTGCTGCGAGACGACCACGACGGTCGTGCAACCGAACAAAGCACCAACAGCGAGATTGTCGGGGAAATCCTCGAAGGGCATGAAAGTGGCAGTCGTGCCCCAGCGAGCTGGATCCGCTGGATCCTTCGGAGGCCATGGTGTCTCTGGCTGCTCAACTTGGTTGGACTTGTCGAACTCTTGAATCATGAAGCGACGGAAGTCAACCAAGCTGTTGCTCGCGGGAGTAGCCAGCACAAGACTGTTCGTCAGGTCTCGAGGAAGAGCCATGGTGGCATTGGAGGAGATGTTCTGCTTTGGATGCCATGCGCACGCTTCCCCGCAAGTGTCAGAGGAGCACATCTGCAAGATGCATTCTGGCTCGCCATCGGAATTGAACGACTTGACAGGACCAGTTGGGCACGGGATGGCTGTGGTGGTCGTGGTGGATGCAGTAACATCGCAGCCGCTAACGAGGGAAGTGGTCGTGCTGCAGATGAGGCTCGTATCCGTCCATGATGCTCCAGTGATGGTCTGCGAGCAGTTGACTGCTGCACCAGTGACGGTTGTCTTCTGCGAGCAGGAAGTGATGGTCGTGGTGGATGCTGTCGGCCGAACGCTGCAGCCTCGAGTGATGCCAGTGTTGGAGGAGCAAACAGTCGTGCTGGAGTTCGAGCCAGCGCTGGCTGGGCCGACGGAGCACGTCACAGCGGTATTTGTTGCGGTGATGGTCTCAGAGCATGATTCGGTGGATGTCGAAGACCTTGAAGCAGTCCCAGATGGATCGTTGGGATTGTCATTAGTCGGATTGTCATCCTCGTCGGGGCCATCCTCAGTGGGATTGTCGTCGTCATCGGGCTGGTTGGTGGGATTCTCATCGCCGTGGCTGCTTCCACCTCCAACCTCCGGGGGCCAAGGAATCGGTGGCCAAGGAAGAGATGGAAATTGCGGAAGAAGCTTCAACAGGTCGTCGAGGATACCGATGTCGATCTTGATGCCGTTGATATCGCTGCCGTGGATGCTGCAGATAATGGCCTTGCCGGCGTTGATGAGGCAGCCGACGCACCCAGCGGGATTGGTGATGCCACAGCTGCACTTGGGATGCTGACAGTTGCCGCCTCCACCACCTCCGCCGCCGCCGCCGGTGTTGCCGCTGCAGTCGAGGTGGAAGAAACCACAGATTGCGGAGATGAAATGGTCGAGATCGCCCTCGACTTGGCGGCAGGTGTCGATGTTGAAGATCTCGATGCAGTGATGCAGTCTACCGAGGATGTCCTTGAGCTGGAGTTGCCATTGCTCAATAACATCATCTGTGTCGTCGGTAGAGCCTGTCACGTAAGGACGGATGGCAGACGTGGTGAGAGTCGTGGTCGTGTGGTCCCAAGACAAAGTCCAGACGGATTGCGGGACAGTGGAGAACAACGGCCAGACAGTCTCCGTTGTCTCCTGTCCATCTTCGCCCCAAATGGTGACGTACGGAGAGGGAGTACCGGACGCCATAGTCAAGAATGGCGGCAGCTCATCATCCGAGCCCGTGAAGGTTGGCAGACTCATGATGCCGGTACCAGACGTCGATGACGAGGTGGACTGGCCGAGTGTGACCGGTGGCAGATCTCCATCAGGCGAAGTCGTATCCCATGAGACAGGCGGCCAGAGCGTCTTGGTGGAAGAAGAGCCGTCGGAAGTCACCAGGCTGAACGATGGAACTGCTGATTGCTCAGGCCAGTATGTGAGCGTTGAAGTCTCTCCATCGACCGGAAACACCGTTACGAACGGGAATGGCTGTCCAGAAGGTGTGCTCAACTGAGGTCGCGGCGGAAAGTCACCAGTGAAGGTGCTGAAAGCCGAGCTTGTCGAACTACTCGGCTCCGTTGTGTACCAAGACACAGAAGGCCAGCCAGTGGCGGTGGACGTTGTGCCATCTGAGGTGACAATGCTGATGGAGGGATTTGGCGTCTCAGCAGGCCAGTACGTGAGCGAGGATGTTGTGTCATCGGTTGGAAAGATCGTGACAAACGGAGATGGTATGCCAGACGGAGGCTCGAAGGTCATGAAGGGTGGCTCATCGCCTGAGAAAGTGCTGTACACCGAGCTCGATGGTGGAGTGGTATCCCACGACATGGAAGGCCACACACTCATGGTCGAAGTGGTGCCGTCAGTAGTGATGAGGCTGATGGAAGCACTGGTTGGACCGGCAGGCCAGTAGGTCATGGTCGTCGAGCTGCCATCGATTGGGAAGACAGTCACGAACGGCGATGGCTGGGCTGTGGTGGGCCCAAAGGTCAGCGGCGGAGGCTCATCGCCCGTCATTGTGCTCAGGTCCGATGTCTCGGGCATAGGTGGCAGCGAGAGCGGAGGACGAGTGGTATCCCAAGTGACTGGAGGCCAGATGCTCATCGTAGAAGTAGTGCTCTCTGACGTGATGACGCTCAAAGACGGAGAAGCTGTGGTCTCCGGCCAGAAGGTCATGGTGGTGGAAACGCCATCTGTTGGGAAAACGGTGACGAAGGGCGAAGGAACGCCGGTCGTTGGACCAAAGCTTGATGGAGGAGGCTCATCGCCGGTGAAGGTGCTCAGAGGCGATGTTGTGCTTAGTAGCTCTGTCGTCGAAGCAACTTCAGTGGTCGAAGGTTCCGTCGTGGCCCAGGTGACAGTTGCCCAGACCGTCATTGTGGTCAAGATGCCGCTGCTGTTGACGACGCTGATGGTGGACTGAGCTCCTGGAAGAGGATAGATTGTCTTCGTCGTCATCTCGCCACTCATCGAGTAGACGGTAATGAAGGGCGTTGGAGAAGCTGTTGGAGCCGACAACGATGGCAATGTGGTTGCAGTGCCAGTGAACGTGCTCAAGTCCGGCTCAGACGAAGACTGTATCGTGGAGGTCTCGCTGGTCGTACTATTCGCATATGGAGCATGAGTCGAGCTTGTCGTCGTCGACTCCGAAGTTACTGGCGTTGTACCATGGCTGGTCGCCTTGCTTGTAACACTGCTGTCCGAAGATGATTCAGACAAGTGTGAGCTCGACGATGTGGTGGTCAAGGCAGTGCTGTTGCTTGATATCGAAGTTGTACCAGTGCCAACGCTGCTCTTGCTCGTCGATGAAGTCTTCGAATAGCTGCTCAAGCTGGACGAGACTGTCGAACTCGTAGGTGCAGGAGAAGGCTCGGTCGAAGAAGACGACGTCGAGCTCGCTGCCGTTGGCCATGCCGTGGAATTGGATGCCGAAAGAGTGTAGGTCCACGAACCAATCCAGCTGCTGGAGGATGTCGAAGAAGAGATTGAAGGCGTTCCAGTGCTGCTTCCTGAAGTGGAAGGTGCGGTAGTGGTTGCCGTAGAAGATTCAGAAGAGCTGGTCAAGCCGGACTCAGACGAGCTGGTGAAGCCAGGCTCAGAAGGCGAAGTGAGCGAAGTGAGCGAAGTAGTGGTTGTGCAGGAAGTGCTGCTCGTGTTGAGGGCAGGCGAGTAAGTGAACGAAAGCCCACTGCTACTCTCAGTCACCCCAGCAGTCGTAGACTCCTTGCTCGACTCCGACAGCGTAGTCAAAGCCGTATACGAGCCCGTGCCAGGGACCGTCGACAGAACGACAAAAGCGGTGGTGGAGTTCGTCGTGCAGGTCGACGTGGTGTTGAGCGCGTTGGCCGTGAGCTCTCCCGCCGCAACGAGGAGAGCCCCGAGCAGGCGGAGGGTGCCCATGGCGAGGGCGGTGCGGAGGGAGTGTGTTGATGGGTGTATCAAGCGTGGGGTGTATGGAACGAGGGCGATGCGGTGGTGGGTGTTGTGGTGGTGGTGAGGGTTGGGGAAGCGGAGGAGGAAGGAAGGCAGCAAACGGACGGCTCTCACGCCAAGACTAGACAGGGTATACCCGCGTTGCAAGGGTGCTGGACTGCATGTGAGGAACACGGTGAAAGCAGCAAATGAAGGCGGAGGTGAAGGATTGAGTTGTCTGATCGATGCGGAGTTCGTTCATCTGAATATCTCGTCTGAACTATCATTCATGTCCTCGTCGTGAAAGCATCGTTGATCTAATCGTTCGTCAACCTTCGTCTCGCTCGTCTTCAAGTCCGAACTCACGACAAAATCCCGCTCCTCAACATCCCGACATCTCTCCCTCCCTTCTCCAATCTCATTTCACGCTCAACCCGGATTCGACGCGATACTACGGCGAGCAGGCAACGAGGACGTGTCCATCGCGTTCGGAACCGTCTTGCAACTCTCAAAGACCCTCCGACAATTGCGCAGATTCTCTTGCAGCATCACAAGACGATCCAGACTTTCGAGCGGACACATTCGCGCAACGACGACCCTCCCTCTCCTCCGCCCCTCCCTTCCGCCGACAGCAGTGTCCCGTAGAGAGCATCGTGCAAGCGCCAGCGACGAGCTTCCGACTCCTCCTGCCTCGGCAGTACCTACAAATCGGCTGCAGTATGCAGAACGAAAGGGGAAGTGAAGAGATGGGAAAGGTTTTCAGCAAAACTCTGGCATGACCTGAAACGCAAGAGGAGAACGACATGTCCACTATCAGCTCGAAAATACGCTAGACACCTATCAAGAGATCGCGTGGTGACTTTCGAGATCTTGGGACGCGTCCATGAAGTTCTCTCATGTCCTGGGGAATGCCGCAAGTGTCCCCTGCATCCGTGAAACAATCAGCCTGCTACTACGACGACTGGGCTTTCAGAGGAGTATAGGACAGCCAGTGAAGCTGTTCGGGTCCAGAACAACACCTGGCATATACCTGCAGCATGACGGATTCCTTGGCCTGTTCCCGATGCTCAAGGATTCTCAGACACGTGGAGCCCTGCTTCCTGGATCCCCGCGTCCTACAGGCCATTGACACACTCCAGAAGGACTGATTGCCGTATCCGGCCCATCGGACATTGAACAAGTGTCTGGAGGCAGAGCAAGGACCTCACTATGGATCGAGCCGGCTACAAGGGCACGAGGGTTATCCGAGAAAAACCAGCGGGCATTCTTCCAACACTGGCATCGATATCACTGTTTCCATGTTTACATTCACATTCGGACGACGGAGCATCCTGCCTGAGCCCAAAGTGACGAGGGAAGGCCGAGCGGTTCAAAGGTTCTTACTACGAGATGCAACGGATAACTGAGACGTCGTTTCCCCGCCGTCTATCGAATGACTGCAGAGGAGTCCAGTGATATCCATCCGAGCTTCCTGTCGACGACCGGAAAACACTGCCAGGGAAATCATTCTCTTACAGCTGTCTTCTGCCCTCGGTAGAGGAGCATCAGGCCGGGAAATCCGAGACATGCCCGACATTATCTTTCTTCCACCACGAGCACAATCCCGTTCTGGGAATCTGGGCTCCCAGAGTATTTGAGCGTTCAGGAAGTCAGCCAGCATCTCAATGGTGCTCTTGACCCAGCCAGGAGAGCCGGCATGGCGGCAAGTAATTGCAGACAACTCGACATTGGATGCCTGATCAAGAACCTCATCACGGCGACGGAAGACCTGGCGACCGCCGTGCCCAAGATACGAGATCCTCCACGCCTTGAAACATCATGGATGAATGAGAACTCTATGCAGACTGGATCATCAAACTTCCTCAGTAGCTCACACCATGAGCTCTACTCGCGAGCCCCATTTCGAGCTCCCAAAACAATATGACCAGGATACCTAAATCTCCCCGCAAGATCATCCATGGCCGTTCAAGAATTTCCGCCATTCGCCCGCGAGTCTATATCCGCACTGCCAATGTGGCTCGAGGACATTTTCACAACATCGCTTCATAGACGCAAGACAAGGAACGTGTCTTTTGAGGTGATTGTGCGGAGTTGCATTGCATGTGAAAGCTGATGCCGACGAGGTGAAGTCGGGATTTGCCGCCGCTTCCGCCGCTGGAAGTTCAGGGGCTGCGGCTTCTGTTTGGCGCTCCCTCCAGTTCGGGACGCTGCGCGAACGCAAGAGAAGTAGGAAGCACCGAGTTGGAAGGAGCCATCAATAGACTCGTGCTGGGGTCTTTTGGGATCGGCCAGCATCGAGAAGAAGTTTGATGCTGGCATGGCTTTGACAATTTCTCCAAGATCTTCAGCAATCTATGGGGTTGGCCGACGGCTATCAACTTTCCGCAAAACGTCGTATCGTGGCTCAGTGCGATCAGAATTGAAGTGCGGCCAGCATCTCACAAAGAATAGCAACTGCCTGAGAGTCATCGAGAAGGCACTTATCCTTGATCATGCAGCCCAGCAAACATGCGATGCAGGCTTAAAAGTACTCTTCCGATCGAATTTTCCCGGAGCAACGGGACGATCAGCAGTTCGCAGCTATGGAAGTGGCAGGGGTTGCTCTCGGCGTCGCCTCTTTGGGCATCGAAACATGCAAAATCCTTCTCGACTTCTATCAAGACTTTCAAAGCCAGAACGACGACATCAAAGAGATCTGCAGCGGCGTTGGCCGACTTTCCAGCCTTCTCGAGCAGTGCGATAGAGTTCTCAGAAATACCAAGACCAGCGACGAGGCACGGACCTGCGTTGCTCAAAGTGTCATCGCTTGCAGAGAGGGTGTCGACAATCTGAATACAGCCGCAAAGAAATGTCAAGGCGTCGCGAATCCACACACTCTGCTGGAAAAGCTCCGCCACGGCGGAGATCGGGTGAAGTATCCATTTCGAAGAGCCACTTTGCTCCAGCTCAAGGGCATTGTAGAGGGTGCTCTGGAAGATCTTGGAGTTGCCATCGACTTACTGCAGCTTGAGGTTTCGATCGAGGGCTTTGCGGAACTCAAATCCCAAACAGCGAAGCTGGCTCGGCAGGCCACGGCAGTGGCAGAATCAATGACAAGAATCGAAAATGGTGTACAGTCAACAGCATCAGATGTTAAGACGTTGTTGTCCGACAATGAGCGGTACAAGCTCCAATCGGCACTGGATTGGCTGGATGCCCCCGATCCCTCCACGAATCACCACAGCGCTCGTGAGAAGCACGAACCCGGGACCGGCAATTGGTTTCTTCAAAGTCCAGAGTACGAGAAATGGTTGACCGGCGACACCACAAGAATGTGGCTCCATGGCAAACCTGGATGCTGCAAGACAGTCCTTTGCTCAACGATCATCAATGACTTGCAGATGAAGCTGAGGCAAGGGCTGGATGGGCAATTGGCATATTTCTACTTCTCCTTCCGGGACGAGGAGAAGCAGTCGTACGATCAAATGCTAGCCTCACTGATCACTCAGCTCAGCCGCGGCCGTCAGCTCCTTCCAGACCTCGGTCGGGCTCATGAAGAAGGCAAGAAAGACCTTGCTACACTCGAAAGCATTTTGACCAGCCTATTCAAGCGGGAACCGAGCTCCATCATCATCATGGACGCCTTGGATGAGTGTCCCGAGGCCAATGACGCACGCTCGAAGTTGCTGCGCCGCTTGGACTTCCTTGCTGTGTGTGATGGGGTACGACTTCTTATGACGAGCCGAGATCTGAGCGACATTCGGCATGCAATCACCTCTATGACCACCAACTGTGTCAAGATCGACGAGGCGCGTGTGAATGACGATATTATGATATACGTCAACAGCCACCTGAACATGGTGGACACTCGGACAGGAAGAGCGAAGTTCGCACCGCCACAGCAGGAACTCATTTCGAATACCTCCCAAGAGAAATCAAACGGGATGTAGGTATTTGGCACGCGACTGTGTGGCGGCTTTGTAAGGCTAACAATGTCAAGGTTCAGATGGGCACACTGCCAGATCGAAGAACTCAAGCGAAGAAAGTTTCTTCGACAAGATGACCTGTCCAAGTGCCTCCGGGAACTCCCTCGGTCGCTCGATGAGACATACGAACGTATTCTGGTCCACATTGAGCAGACTGAAGGGTGTGGAGAGGCGGCAAAGAAAGCACTCGAGTGGCTGACGTTTGCCGAATCACCACTTGCCGTTGGAGAGTTGGTGGAAGCTTGCATCACCGAAGCACGACCAGAGTCACATGTCAACGAGACCAACCGGAATAGCATGCTCAATATCGTAGAGACTCTTGGTCCTCTCATCGAACTCCGGCAGCAAGATCAAGAGGAGGTCATTGGAGACGGTACCTTAGAATCCCACGTGTATCTCGCTCATTTCTCCGTCAGAGAATTCCTGCTGGCAGACCGGACCCTTGCGGGAGTTGCACGGTACTTCTCCTTGGAACGATCTTCAGGCTTTTCAAACCTTGCGCAGGTCTGTCTTGCCTACATCTATTGCCAACGTGAGGGTAGTCCGGACGGACTTCCGAGCAAAGAAGATCCCGCTTCGTTCTCAATGAACGGCTTCCTGAGCCACTCAGTCCAAATGTGGCCCCACTATCAGATGAGAGCTGAACTGGACGAACATTCGGAAGCATCTTGCGAGTCTGCAGTTCGGCTTCTCACGGATCCAGCGCTCCAATGTTACTGGGGCAGCCTGCGTCACAACAGAATGAGGCCGGACTACGAGTTCAGACCCGCATTGTTGGCAGCGGCCACCTTGCGACTACCGCGTACTTGCGCCGAGCTGTTGAATGCGGGTTTCCCGCCCAACGTTACTGGAGGGCCTTCTCGCTCATCACCTCTCTATATCGCGGTAAAGTTGGGCCACACAGAAACAGTGAAATTGCTGCTTCAACACGGGGCTGATCCAAACTTCTCACAATCAGGGCTACCTTTGTGCAAGGCGGTGGAGCGAGGTTCCTACGAGATTGTACGCCTACTATTGGATCATGGGGCGGACTCGAACTGTTCTGGTGTTGCTGGGAGCTCAGCACTGGGCATAGCGGTGGCCAATCCTCAGCACGAGAATGATCTGAAGATTGTTGAGCTTCTGCTCGAGAGGGGTGCCGCCGTGGAGCCCTCTACGACTGCTGCAGCGTGCTCCGGCCCCAACATCCGTGCACTGAAACTACTTCTCAATCACAGCGTCGACGTCAGGGAGAGACTGGAGGAAGATAAGACGTTCTTGCACGTTACGGCTGAACACACGTACTCACCTCGCCAGGGAAGTTACGCAGACATTGCGGAGTTGCTGATTGAAGAAGGGGCCGATGTTGACGCTAAGACTGATGACCAAGCCACAGCCCTACTGCACGCATGCAGAAGGGCTCAAAAAGATGACGCCTTTGACTTTGTCCAGACTCTGATAAGGAACGGTGCAAGCGTGAGAACGACAGATCAGTGGAACCAGACACCGCTGCATCACGCTATTTCCGGGAACTCGGTCCAGACCGCCAGAGCTCTTATCGCTGCTGGCGCAATAGTCGATTATGAAGACGATGCAGGACGGACACCCCTAAGCCACATTGATAAGATGTTCAGTTCTGCCGCTGCAGCGCTCCTTCTTGATCACGGTGCAAATATCGACCACGGTATTGACAGGCCTGCAGTGGGCTCGCCGTTGAAGCTAGTCTGCGCTATCCCGCCGCCGAGTTCTGAGATCGTTCGCTTCCTTGTATCCCGGGGCGCTACTATTGAAAAGGACATCGCTGTGATAGGCATAACGACAGAGTGGTACTTATCAGAGCGCACTAATGTTGCTTCACTGTCGTGCGAAGTGGCAGACTATCTGATTGGGTGCGGCGCAAGGCGTCTATGCTACCAGCTGACCGAGCCCCATAGTCTAGAGGCGATAACGGATCTCCTTTTGACAGACGATGATGGGGCTGAATTGGAGCATGAAGACGGATGGAAAGCTCACTTTCGCACCTATCTACGCTTGGACCCGTCCAATGCAGAGTCGTTGGAGACTTACTGCTGAGGAAATCGTATAGATCGTGGCGATTAGCCTCACTGGTGCAGCGGATGGATGATCTGATTCTCCAAGACTCTTCCTGCCCTTTCCTGTACCAGTGTACTTCTGCTGTCTACTGAATACCGTTACGATCGCAAGTTCCCACGGCGGCATCAATCAAAGCGACGTTAACAAACCTGCGACTGAGCATATTACAAAGCGTTGTTTCATTAATGCAGCTCACCAGCAGCTCGCCGATCCAGACACAAACATTTGGCGATACGTTCCCAGACAATGATTGTTACCCACCGGATGATCGCACTTCAACCATCCGTTGAAATTTCCCCTTCTCCCCCTCATACCGCAAGCCATCTTCTAACTCACTTTCCACAAGCCTCAATGGACGCAGGCACTGGTCTTGGAGCTGCATCGCTCAGCATCGAAGTCTGCAAGGGTCTATGGGAATACTATCAAGCATGGGAGAGCTATGGCCGCGACATGACCGAAGTACGCGAGAGTCTTTATCAGCTCGAACGTCTCTTTGCACAAGTTCACACGACCTTCACCAACAGAAAAAGCGCTGAAACCACCGAGTCCCGTCTATTCGTTCAAGATGCCCTCAAACAATGCGAAGTCTATCTCCAGAAAGTCAGAACGGCAGTTGGCAAGCTGGGGAAGGAGGACCCTCCTGCCGATTTTGGCGAGAAGCTGAAGGCCGCAGGCAAGCGTCTCACCTACCCTTTCCACAAGGAGACGATTGAAAAGCTCAAGCGCCTCGCCAAAGATCGGCTGGACTTTCTTGGCATTGCCATTCATATGTTTCAACTTGACCTCGACATCTCAAAAGCCCAGGCGATTGAATCCGTTCAAAAGGACACTACCGAGCTACGAAAGCAATCTGCAGCAATTCTGGAAAGCACGGCAAGAATTGAAGCCACCACCGCTGCTACTGCCCAGGACGTCAAAACAGCAGCAGAGAAGCAGTGCTTCGACGACATTGCTAAGTGGCTGAATGCACCCGACCCATCCACTGATCATGCCAAAGCGAGAAGCGAACATCTCCCAGGTACTGGCGTATGGTTTCTCCAATCTGACAAGTACAAGGACTGGTTGAACGATGACACGAAGCCCGGCCTCTGGATTACTGGAAAGGCTGGCTGTTGCAAGACTGTACTCTGCTCCTCTATCATCGACGACCTAAAAAGCAGGTTCTCGAGCCCAGAGACACCGATCGCTTACTTCTACTTTACCTTCGCTAACGATCAGAAGCAAGAGTGGTTGCAGGTGCTGACGGCGATAGTTCAACAGCTTTGCGTTGAGCCATCAATATCTAACGAGCTTCAGGCCGCTTTCGACGGAAAGAAGAGGGACGTAGACACGTTGGCCTTAGTGTTGCAGTCTCAAATTGCAACAACGAACAAGACTCTAATCATTCTTGATGCACTGGACGAGTCGCCTCGGCGGTTCATGATCAGGAACCAAGTGCTGCATGAACTACGGAGCTTGATGACGTCCTTGCCATCCAAGGTCAAGATAATACTTACCAGCCGTTATGAGACAGACATTGAGGCTGCAATGACGACTGATCTGGTTCAGCGCTTCATCATCGGGGCAGAGAAAGTCAACGAAGACATCATAGCCTACGCCGAGCATGGACTCATGCATGACATCAACCTGAGGGTCTTGTCCACTGAACAAAAACAGCAAATTGTAAACACATTTAGAAAGAAGGCTGATGGGATGTAAGTAGTTGCTGGGATGACTAGCTGCATGATCGATGTCTGACATTTTGCAGGTTCCGATGGGCGCAATGCCAGCTCAACGAGATCAAAAAGTCCCCCATCTTGATGGCAGAGGACTTGGAAGAAGTTTTGAATGCATTGCCTGAAGACCTTCCCTTGACCTATGACCGTATTCTGGCGAACCTGCCCGCACGAAATCAACGGCATGCACGAAATGCGCTGCAATGGTTGGCGTTTGCACAAAGCCCGGTGACCGTTGAAGAGCTAGTGGAAGCATGCATCACTCGTCACACCAAGCCTTATATCGATACATCCAGCCGAGAGATGATGCGAAAGATCACAGATGAGCTGTCACCCCTGATAAATCTGACACCTGGTCGACAGCGTGTCATGGGACAGCACGGAGGCCTAGACATCGACGTTACGATAGTGCAGCTGGCCCACTTCACGGTCAAAGAATTCCTCGTGTCAAGCAACGTCAGCGCTGGCCGGACTGGGATGTTCGTCCTCGAGGAACGCTTGTGCCACGCACACATCGCCAACACATGCGTGGGTTACATCCTTCATTCGGCTCAAAGCGCATCTGCGAATGAGTGGCTTGACCATCATCGGCGCCCTCTGATGTTGTACGCGGTCGAATTCTGGTCGAATCATCAGAGATTGGCAGAAGCCCATGGACACGTAGTTCAGCGGGGTGATCTGCATCTTCGGCTTCTCGGCGACGAGTTCAGTGTTTACTCAAGCATGCTATGGCTGGGTGATCCGCAATTCCGTCGTCTCAAATCGAAGAAGAAGCCACGGTCAGCCTTGTTTGCAGCCATCGACAACGAACTCGTTCAAACCTGCGACTACCTGCTAAGAGACGGTGCAGACCCAGACGAGATGACCGACTGGTGGGGAGATACGGCCATTCCCTTGAAAGTGGCACTGGAGAAGCGTTCTGCCAGCATTGTTCGCATGCTCTTGAGCTATGATGCGGACCCCGAGACTCCTTTGACGTACGACGCCGGCTCATGCTTGACCTTCGCTTGCGATCAGGGAGATGACCTAGTTGAGATCCTGCTCGAGAAAGCTGATCCCAATCGCCATGCGAAGAATGGGGATACCCCTCTCATAGCTGCAATCAAGTTGGGAAAGTCGGCGCTTGTCAAGATGTTGCTAGGCGCAAGGGCTGATCCCAATCTTGCGGGTAGGAATGGAGAACCACCTCTGATCCATGCCTGCGGCTACGACCCGTGCGTTGAGATCGTCAGGCTGCTCGTTCAAACAGGGGCTGATGTAGAAGCACGGGATCGATCGGGGCAGACAGCTCTGCACCATGCAGCTGAGAGCTCCTGCAAAAGGAACATTGTCGACGTACTCGTGAAGGCTGGTGCGCCCTTGGAGGTGCGAGATGACAAGGAGCGGACGCCTCTGTACTCAGGTTGTAGGGCAGGGAATTACTTCTCCGTTGAGGCCCTATTGAATGCTAAGGCGGATGTCAACGCTGTCAGCACAAGCCCCAATATGACCCCCCTTTACGCTGCATGTTCCGGTGCGTCGCCCGATTTGGAGATGGTTGAGTTACTGCTGAGAAACAATGCTGAAGTACCGTCGCCGCTCGTGGTCAGCGAGCCAGGCAACGGAATGTCGAGATGGGCCGTATTTGATAGGGAGCGCGAAGCGGAAAAGTCTCGCAAGATTGCGACCTTCTTTCTCGAAAGGAATGCCAAGGATCTGTGGTACAAAGTTTCCATCGCATGGGATAGCTCTCTGGACTTCCAGCTGAGCTACTCGGACGGGAAGCTCGTCTATCCAGAGCAGGACTGGGAGAAGGCGCTCGACAAAGCCATCGCGGAGCGAGTTGAGGTATACGCAGCGGCACACCCGCCGACGCCCCCCAGTGCCACCCGTAGCTGGAGAGAAGGTGTTCCAGAGTACGTAGGATCTTGAAGTTGGGAGGAAGCAGATGCTGGCTTACTTGAATGGGCAATCGCAGCGTCAGCAATTTCTCAGGATATCGATTAGAATGATGCCATTCAAAGCACCACCTGTTCATTTGCAATGGAAAGGATGCCGTGATGATGCTGTCGTCCCAAGAGGTGACGTCGAAATTGAATTCGCGGAAGTCGTTCCGCGCCCCAAAGTTTACCCCGCGCGGCCCCACAGCAGCTCCGGGCGCTTATCTCGACCTCCCTCTCCTCTCCTCCTTCCTTCCCTCGTCTTCAACATTCACTCACAATGCTCGTAAACCGCCTGATCGGGAAGCCGCGACCGGCGAGGAGCTTCCATACCTCATCAGTCCAGCAAGCATCCGTGCTCTTCGCCCTGGGAGCCTTATCGAACAGCCGGGAGACGCAGCACTTCAACAAGCTGTCCCATCTCTCAAGAGTCGAGCATTCGCCGCCGTTGAAACTCATCAAGAGTAGTGAAGTCGATCCGTTTCCGTTGCCAGAGCCCAGCAAAGCTTCGCCGCCCAGAGTGCCGGGTGTACGAGCAAGATCAGCAGCAAAGATATGGGACGATAAGGCCCTCAAAGTTGGTCGAGCCATCCTGGCCGACAACGCACGAAGCATGGCTCGAATGAGCAAGGCCTTGGAGAGAGCCAGGAGACGACAGTCGAAAGCAGACACCATGATGCAGCGTTCTCTGGCCGACTGGGCCAAAGAGCGGCAGAAGATGCATAATGAGATGCGGCAGGCTGGGGTTTGGATTCTGGCTGCTGTGGGTACGGCGACGGGGCTGGCGATGTGGAGGTTTTGGCCGCAGAATGAGATGGCGAGGGACTCGGGGCAGTTGGGGAAGAGGATTGCGGCGACGGCGAGGCAGGCTATGCCGTTGCCGGCTGCCAAGGGATCCGGTGAGGCTGGCTCGGTGGCGGGAGGAGTGGCAGTATCGACTGTGCCATCGACGGCTGCTACTGCAACTCCTTCAACGAGCTCTGCACCTGTATCCTCTGTGGTCTCTCACGATACCGCGGCGTCCAGCAGGAGTTGGTGGAAGGGTCTGTTCTGGAAGCAACACTGAAGATGACGGATGAACGAACGACCAGTCGACGAGCGAATGAGTTGGGTAACAGCACGAGTTGCTTGCATGGGAGGGATGGCACATCGGGTTGGCAAGTTTGTACAGCATGAGCGTTCATAGTTGACATACAGCAGCATTCTCAAAGCACCTCTTGTTTTCTGCGTTGCTGACCTCCATTCCTCAAAACCTCATGGTCTACTGCGAGGATGAGCTGGGGGCTATGCGAGGAGCATCGGAGTCCTATTCCATCTTCATGTTATTCTGCGTGACATCAAATCCATTCCAGCCCATTCCACGTCAAAGATTGCACACAATCTTCCGGATGGGAAAGCACGCTGGAGCCTGATCTCACGACTAGTGAGACATGTCTCAACTTCACGACTTGGTGGCTTTGTCTGGAACACGACAAGAATGTATCGTGTATTACGAGAGATAAAGGAGCTCATCAGGGCAAGAGTCAGAAGGCTTGTGTTGTGTTCAGCTCTACCGCGATATTGGCAGCGTAGCTATGGGGTACGAGAGTTTTCTTCTCAATCTTTGACAGCATGGACGAGTATACTTCGAACAACACCACAACTTTATACGCATCTACAGCGAGCCATCTTGTGGCAATGGTATCTCGGCTGGGTTCAGTTGTCCGGACCCCAGACCGCCCAGATACGGTGGTGGTGAGGTTGTCGACCGCGCTCGGTAGTCGAAGCTGAGATCTGTGTCGGTGCAAGAGAGTTGCTTAGCGCCCTTCGCTGCATCGAAACTCCGAGATGCCAGCTCCGACAGGCAGTCGAGTTGCTCATGGCTCAGGTCGCCGGCCTCTGTCTTCTACCCAGCATCGACCAGCCGAGCCAGCCTCTTCTTCGAGACGACGGCGAGCTGCAGAGCTATGATTCTGGCCAGTTCATAAAAGGCATCTCGACCATCGACGGCTCTTCCCTCCTCCCCTGTGCAGCCTACGCCAAAGGCCCCATCTCCGCCGGTGTCTCCACCCCTTCCAACCACCTCCACAACCTCTCCTTCCTCTCCTCCCTCGTCAGCATCCCCCTCTTGGCCGGATCCCTCTCCCCAAGCTCAAACAACTCCCCGCCCTCAAAAGCCCCAGTCACCTCCCTCCTCTCCCAAACCCTCGGCTCCACCACGAAATCATCCACCCGCACACAAACATGCCGATTCGGCCCCGGCGCCACCACAAAAAGATGTCCACACAACGAGCAAATCAACCTCTTGCACGACTGACACCCCACAACACCCGGGCCAATCGTCTTCGCCCGAACAAGATTCGCACACCGTCCATTCCCACGAGGCCCTTTGCAGTACAACTTCACAGCCATCGGCTGTCGTCTCAACGCCTCCCGCTCTCTCCACGCGCTTACCAGCCGAAAGGGAAAGTCGAAGACGTGTGCGAAAGACTGGATCTCCAGTTCTCGACCAAGGAATTTCACCGGCAGGGCGTGATCGTCGACGACTGCGCGCTCGAAGAGAGGCACGATGGCGGCGACGAGGCAGGTGCTGCAGACGCGGACGGTGGGTGTGCCGCAGGGGATTCCGGTTCCTACGAGGTGCCTGGTGCAGAGGACGCAGGTGAAGGTTTGGTCGAGGAGGCGGCCGGTTGTGCGGGCGTGGGCGGTGTGGTTGTGTGAGGAGGGGGACATTTCGGCGGCGCGGCGATGATGGTGATGAGTTTCGCGGTGAGGTAGGGGCCGCTCTTTGCGCGACGGTCTCGATGCCCCTGTGGTCTCGTAGATCGTCTCGCGGCTTCTTGAGTGGGATCTCTGTTCTGTGCGGTCGGTAGGCTCTTCCCGCTTGTTCTTGTGGGCGTTGTTGCTGGCGTCAGCGAGCTTGTCGAGGAAACGAAGGAAAGCCCCCATGATGGGTTCTCGGTGGATGGTAGAGTGAGACAGGTGTCGTGCGTGATTTGAGTCGAGAAGTCTCGCGAAGCCGTGAAGCCAGGACATTCACTCCCTGCCGATCTTTGCCCGGGGCGTGACGCGCTAGCCGAATCTTGTCCCGCTCCTGCCGCGACTTCGAAGTTGCGACCTCGAACTGGACGCACTCCAACGAGAGCATTCTTGTCTTTCAGCATCGACGTCGACATGGCGAAGAACGGCAAAAGTAAGCGTTTCTTATCCAATCGAGCTCCCGACATCAACGGCTGACAGAAGTTCCTCAGACAAAGCGGCTTCGAAGAAGGGCGGCATCCCGACCACAACTCCCTCTAGCGAGTCGGATAGCCCACTGCCAGGTACCTCCGCCTCCGAATGATGCGGCATGAACTCTACTAACACCATCAGTCCTCGGGATGCTACGAGCCAGCAAGCACCACAAATTCATGCCGCCGGAGCTCTGGACCATGATCGCCGAGTACGCCGTAATCGCCGACCGACCTATCTCCTCCATGAAGTTGAGCAAGCAATACCGCAAGTTGCTCCTGCCCTTCAAAGACACCAATTTCCAAAAGAAGGCAGAAGAGTCCTTCTGGGCCAACAACACCATCCACCATCCAATCAGCCCTTCCGACGTCTGGCGCCTGGACTCCGATGTGAAGGCGTTGAAGAAGCTGCCCAAACACTTTCGAACGAAGATCCAACACCTCCACATCCCATTCAAATACCTCGACGAGTTCTACGAGCCGCTCACAATTGCCAATGCGGTGGAACCCTTCGCGAACCTCAAGTCTCTGACCGTTCAAGTCGACGTCGAGAGTGCCTTTCGCAGGGGACCGCAGGATGTTGCTCTTCTCTACAGCTCGCGAATGGTGAGGGACGTGCGTATTGTTCGTGCGCGGAAGGTTGCTGTGGTCTTGACGTCGCGGGGGCGCAATGGCGGGCTTGATGAGGCGGAAGATATGGAGAAGAAGATTGCGGCTGGGGAGGTGGAGCGGATTGAGGAGAGCAGGAGTACGGAGGAGGTTGCGAGCAAGTTGCTGCACTTGAAGTATACGCCACTCCTGTTTTTGGAGTGATGTGTGGAGTAGCTGGCTGCTGGAGATGGGGATCGGAGAGGCCTTGAGCAGGGGAGTGGAATTAAAGGCACTCGAGCATTAGACGCTCCGTTCTCCGTAGATGACATTGAGTCTAATGCATTAGCTGATCGATTGATACCTTCATTGGTTGCTACATGTGCTGGAGATAGGTCCAAGATGTGGGGTAGATGTTGGTATCTTGCTGCCCTGAGTGAGGGCTGTTCTGCCTCCATCTCTGGCCGTGTGAAGGGAGTTAGATGCTCCATCTATCGATGCTATCCCCGCGAAGACTGCAAGAGGCAATAGCATGTCAAAAGATCTACCAATGGCATGGGCAGAGGCATTGAGATGGAGAGAGACTGGTTAGAACGCGTCCTACAGCTTCGATGAGATTGACCTCCTTCTTCAATTCGGGACGCGATAGATGCTTTCGGGACGCGATTGAAGCAAGTTTGGACGCGATTCCAGCCGTGAAAATCAGACCGTTCCGTCCAGAATCTCCTCGCGTCCGTCCCAGAACACCTCTATCTCCGCGAAACGATGCTCCGTCCAGCCCATCAATATACCTATCAGTATACTGAAGCCACTGAGAGCGTTTTAGAGATAGCGTCGGTAGTATAGAGTGAATTTCATCCTCACTTCGGGCTCACTGCGGCAAGCTCAGTGCTAGCGCCAAGACCCTGAGTATACCTCCTCCAGCGCGTTTGCTCTCCGCTTCTCCTTGACATCCACACCACACCGCATTCTCACGACCGCACCAACGACGACAGCAAGCACAGCACGAGAATGGCGGATGTGGAAGGACAGCAGCAGCAGCAGGAGCAGCCGGAGCACCAGCTCGACGGTGTGCGCCTTGTGTACACTGACGGATCGATCGCCCGCCGACCGCAGGGGCCGGCCGTGGGACCGCCGCGCCCTGCAGGCTGTGCTTGGCTGACGAGGAACGAAGGTGATGATTTGCCTTGGGCTGGGCAATTTCACGCCCTTGGATATCAGACCGACAACGAGCACGTGGAGCTCATCGCAATCTGCTTTGCCCTGCGTTTCCTGGTGAAGGAGTGCGAGGACGAGGTCTTCGCCCCGTTCAAAGTGGTTCGAATCCACTGCGATTGCGACAACGCGATCCTCGTTGCTGAGGACGCGTGGGAGCGGTTAGATCGCTGTGAAGCACCCCACCAGAACGCAGCGGCGGCAGAGATAGCGGAGCACCTGCGTACGCTCAAGTACGTCTACAATGTCTGGGTGGAGATCAAGTGGGTGCCAGCTCACGCAGGATACTTCACCAACGAGTTGACGGATGCGGAGGCCCGCAGAGGGAGCTTTTTCTCCTGGTTGGGCTTTTGGGGCAAAGGATGGTGGGTGGCGCCGGGACTGGGCCCGATCCCACACATCTTCGATGTGGATATCCCATGAGGAATCCCATCAATATGACAGCGCCCAAATGGGCAACCTAGCCACCCGCTGCGTGGGAAGCAGCGCGGTGAGCAAACAAGCCAGCCGCTGTGTGGGAAGCAGCGCGCGAGGCAAAAATACCGGCCGCTGTGTGGGAAGCAGCGCGACAACTTGTCGATCAACGATCGGCAACAGGCCTGGCCGGGCAGGCAGGAGACGCAAATCCGACTTCACACCTCCACGCGGTGTCTCTGGAACGCCATCCATCATCAACATGGCAACCAAGTGAAGAGGTCGATGCCAACGAACAAGCTTTCAGTCCATCAACAGCTTTTCGTCGAAACGGAGATCCATCAACAACACCTCCGTCGGCATCAAACGAGCAACCGGCGAACGAAGACCACGCATCAACCATCAGCGGTCTTTCAACGTCGAACTCATGGCGCTTTCATCACAACAGCGCCTCCACCAGCAGCAGCAACAACCAAATCAATCACCATGTCGTCACCAGCTGAACCATCATCGTCAGCTTTGCGGTTATACTGTGCACCTTTGCTGCTTCTGGAACCCAACAGTCCACGATACGAACATCTTCATCAAGGTTCGAATGGAAACCTGGCGAACAACACATCGCCATCAGCTGCGAGAACGCAACATCCAACGCGAGCTCGCCGCTCTGAGCATTACATCATCTTCGATGCTCAACACCCAACTCCCACTCTTGGCTCATCACACTCGCAAGCCAAGTCTATCGAAAATCAACCAACACGATCATACCCTTCCCATCTGCTCCATCTCAAGACAGCAGACTCTGGACAACGTCAATCAACGTCCATCAGAACCAATGTCAGAACCATCAATCCCATACACCTCATGCAAGACCAAGCCGCATGATTTACCGCCAATCGACGAAGCCGCTAACAAAATCCAAAGCGGCATCGACGAGGAATGCACATACACAGCATCATCAGCGTTTGTGCTATCAAATCAACAAAACACCCACACTCAGAGGAGGCTGCGAACAGCTCTTCAGTTTTGAATCAAGCCCGACACTTCATCGACAGCACCCTCAAGAGCTACTCCAAACCTTCGATTCTCGAAATCGACGAACCTCAACGAATCCGTATCCCGATTTCCGAGATCAAGCAGTACCGACCACTCCTCCCGAATCTGCTTCACGACCTTGCGATCTTGGCGACGGCCTCAACTACGTTGCTCAGCATTGCGACGGTCACACCCACATCATACTACTTCTATTCGGCAACATTAAGAGCTGGGAAGTTGAAGAAGAACCAACATGGATATCTTGGCCCCTACACGCAGCAATCTGAGCAATAGTTGGGGTTGAGGACAACAAGTTCGGTATCTGCGCCCACGCCTGCACTGGAGCTTCATTTCTGCACCAAGCGTTCCATTTGGCGGACTCCAGTCTTACCGTCGGCAAAGCACGTCGACGAGCGAAGTCCAAGCAGGAGACACAAGATCTGCACTTGGCGCCATCAACATAGCCACTTCGAGGTGCCGGATCCAGGAGCGAGGCGAAGTACCAGGCCAAGACTGCCGAACATTAGAATACCAAGGCATTTACAGGACAATCTCGCCGGCATCCCGTCATCGACCTCTCTGGATCTTAGTGAACACCACCACCGACTCCAGAACTGAGTTCTGGAGATACTGGACACCAGGGTGAGTACTTGCACATTTCTACTTACACGTCTTATCGCAATGGTAAGTACTGCGCCTTTAAGTTCCTGGACCTGAGTGCTACCCCAACAATGGGCCACCGTTGCTGCTCGAGCATATCTTACCTTGATCTTGCTCGAATGAGACTGCCCGCCGTAGCCTTGACTTCTGTCCGAGGAACTGCATCTTCGAAGCAAGCTGCTTGCTATACTCGGCCTGGCATGCCTGAGAAGCACTCGACATGGTGTAAGTATGCGAATCTTTCATCCGTCGTCCCTTCAAAGGACCTCAGCACCTCGACTTCAGGACCCCTCGAGTACTCCGCGTGCCAGACGACGGCAACGATGTGGATTTCGAATGCATCAGTGCCTCTGAAGACCTCGTCGTGGATGGTTGTTCGCCAACCGCACGTATTCAACCCGGCACACACTCGAATGGGACCTCCTTGAACGCCATCAAAGCCACGACTGCGGACTGGAACGCCTCCTACAAGGCCAGGTCCTTCTGCAGGTCCAGGCCAGGAATCAAACGGATCTCAGCTCACACCTCAACCATCAGAACCAACAGAATACCTCTTCGGCACTTGAGGCTGGCTTTCCGTCTTTCGAGCTCGAGCTGAAACGATCGTTGTTGGATCTTGAAGTGTGTCCACGCGACGCTTGCCAAAGACGGCAAACCCAGATATGGCACAAACTCTCCTTCGCCGACGAACGAGCCGAGAACGTTGACACATCATAATGGGTATCACTTGAACCCTCTCGACCGTGGCACTGGGCTGTCCATCTTGAAGTTGCCCAGCTCAAGCGTCTGCTGCTCGCTGAGCGCCCAAAGTCGTGCTGGAACTAGGTCTACCAAGACCCCCACGACAACGAAAGCTGGCACCGGCCACGTCCCAGGCGAAAAGTCCGCCAATGTCGACAAACGATGCCCAAAACCTGCCTCTCAAGAGCACTGGACGACATCCTCTGGCCGTGGTCTTCAAATCAAGAAATCTCAACGGGTCTCGAAGCCGGGACACAACTTTGATTTCAAATGGTCCAAGTACCTCTGCTGCATCCACGATGTGTGCTGCGTTAGGACTTCGGACCATTGCGGATTCATGTGTCACAAATTCCAAGAACCAGGCCATCATCGGCAATTGACCGAGGCGATTCTCGAAGGCGATAGATGTAATCTGTGGTGTTTTAGCAACGATATCAGTCGCATCGAAGCAACTGCCTTTCGATTCCCTGGACACAAGACGGAAGGCCTCTTGTCCACGCCGGGACTGGCAATTTGCAACAGCTTGACGGCAACACTACGATGATCTTCCCTTCGGGTGAGAGGCTATATCTCACGACCTCCTTCGTTGCTAGAACCATGGCACCCATGGACAACGTCCTGTTGTCAGCTGAAGCTTGCATGGGTGGACGCCCGGAAAGCGACATCCACCGCCGGGTATCTAGAAAGCACCGCAAGTTTCAGCGTCTCTGTACAACACTACCGGCTTGCCCAAACCATCAGAATGCCCTCACAACTTCCTCAAGTGGATGTCTTGCCGCTGAAACGCCATGTTCTAACCGCGGCTGACGCCTAGACCATCACAAGTACCCTCCGCAATCGATATTCGGTCAGATTGGCGCTGATCTCGATTTTCTGGACGTCGCCACCGATTGTGAAACGCGGGAGGTGAAGTTGGATTAAGGTCCGACGCGAGACCCACTTCGCTTGCGCACGCTCCACGAGCTTACTTTCACCTCATCTCCTGCCGTTTTCACGTCAGCTGCATCAATGCTGTCAACGCATCGTGTCGCACGGGCGAAGCGACTCAGGCGTTGAGCCAACGAAAAATCTGAAGATCGTGGCCCAGATGCCTTCCAGCTGCTCAGCAGGGAGGTCGAAACTCTCGGCTCTGGCGCAGCGTACTGGGTCATGAGACATCGATTATCGGATGGAGCGAATCATTTTTGAGGGTTAGCGTGAGTCTGTGATCCGAACACTTCAACGCAGACGCTGACGTTTCGCAGTTGAGTCGCAGGCCTCCTGGACCGAGCCCCACCACTCCCAGTGATACCAGAATGTTGGGCGGAAGAGCTGCGAAGCAGCCAGACTCCTCGGCGTGTTGCTACAAGATGTCGCTTGTTGGTCGCTCCCACCTGGGAAGTGTGGCGAGCTGGGACGGTCATGGATACCGAGTCAATAGGTCCATGCAGTTTCCAGTGGAGTTGGAGCCATGACGAGCAAGGTACCTATAAACTCCGCCTGACCACCATTGGATGTTCAACGTTACTAACAGCTCAACGGGCAAGGCAGCTATCGAGCCATCGAGACGAGCAACAACATAGCCTGCCAGGGCTGAGGCAAATGATACGATACTACTTACCACGGAGGACGAAGCGATTGATCTGAAAGAAGAGGGATCTGGGTGGTGAAAGGGTCGTGGCGGCTGCAGAGACGCCGATGGGCTGAAAGGAGATAGGAGATACAATACGGAAAGAGACATGGATTGACATGAATTGAAAGAGCAGCGAGGGGCAAAAGCTAGGACAAAAGAGCAAGGATGGATACCAGACGGACTAGAAGAATAATGGAAGGAGTGACGGGGTATTTCGTGGTCGAATGCGATCTCAGCAAGTTTCTGAAGGGGCGGGAATGTATGGAGACTCATTTCTCGAATACCATGTGAGCTGCTCGCTGGGCTTTGACTATTCGCGATGCCGTTGTTCTGTCCCAGTCTCATCGAAAGCCCAACATGATCCCTTGTGTGTGCTTCTGTGCGATTGTGCTCGACAATGCCCCCCATCCATCGCCATCATCTTAAGTCTTCTTCGTGGATGCATATCTGCTCATTCTGAGGGTAGCACGCGGCCCATGACCGTAATCGATCCCTTCAACTGCGGGGACCCATGCGTCAAGACGTTGAACTCGCCCTTCCCGTAGAACCGGACCAGCTTCTCAACAGTCTGGTGATACTCCTCCGCAACCTTTCGCTGCCCATCCTCCATCGCAAGCGTATCGTCAACAATCCCAGCCGGAGAAACAATCACGGCGCCACTGAATGCATGTCCATTGTCGAGCGATTGCAGTGCTGCCAAGTACGCCCTCAAAGCCACTTCTGCGAATCCCTTCCCTCTGAACTGCGGCTCAATCCTGAACTCTTCGATATGATGCAGCCGTCTCTCTCCCAAAATCTCCTTGTGCTTCTTGACAGCTTCTCTCGGCTTTCCAGCTTGTCGATACAGTCTCATCAGGACCTTCGATAGCTCAGACACCTCATCGTGCTCGTGAGAATGGGTTTGAAGATGGCCTTGATAGCCAGTCGGCGGGTGAAGAAGTTCAAGCCAGGCCGGACGGCCGTGCGTGCCAGGGACTCTCTTGTCGATCGTTTGCCCGAAGGCCGTTCCAAGTGGGACTGGGGTACCGCCACAGACCGCCACCAGGAACGACGCGTAGGTATCCCGGTAGTATGGGAGGCGAGCTTTGTTCAGGTCGGACGCGAGGGTCACGCTCACCTGGAAATTGTAGCCGCCGTATGAGTGCCCTTGGGTCACTGCGGCGATCCCGAATGAGCGGATCGAAGTCTCGCCTCCATCCCCGTCTTGATGCGACGGGGCTGTGGCGTTGATGGCTGCGTTGGAGGGTTGGAGAGACATTGTTGTTGCGGGGATTGATAGATTGTATAAGTGAAAGTGGTTGTTCGAAGAGGTGAGGTAGAGGCGAACAGGGCGGGCGGATGGGGCGACGAGAGGGCATCGATGAGGGCGTTTGCTTCTCTCGCAAAGCGCTTTTTGAGGTCAATGTCAATCAATATTTAGTTGAAAGATTTGAATAACAAAAAGGGGCATTTCGGCCTAAGGCAACTCTACTTACCGGGGCTGAGCACAAGCCCCATGATCGTCATCGAGCCATCAAGCTTGGGATTGCCTGGCATCCACACCTCAAACCCACTTTTGCTGTAAAACTTCACCAGCTTCTGAACAGTCTCATGCCAATTGCAGGTCTTTCCGGTCTGCTTCTCGATGTACGTGGTATCGCGCAAGATCCCCGCCGGCCAAAGGATGACCGTCCCAGCAAATCCGAACTCAGCCGACTGAAGTGCTGACAGGTATGCCTGCATTGCAAGCTCAGCCAGACCCTTTCCACGGAAGCGAGGAACGATCGAGAACTTGGATATGTAGTGGAGCTGGTCATGCGACAGAGAAGCCTCGTGCTGACGCAAATTGTGTAAGACCTGGCCTTGCTGGCGAAAGAGCCTTCGCAGTGCTCTTACCAAGTCTCCGTAGCCTTCACGATCGCCGTATGGACCCAGAAGCTCATGCCAGCCAGGACCGCCACGCCAGTTGCCGGAGGTCTTGTCGACGATGCGGCCGTGGACCGATCCCAGCATTGCTGGTGCACCATCGCCTGTGCGGACGGATAGTACCGCGTGCACTGTCCGGCAGTATGGCCGATCTGGGTCGCTGGCTTTGGAGAAGAGCTTTGCGGTAATGGTTTGCTGTTGGCCGTCAACGGAATGCGTCTGCTCAAGAGTGGTCTCTCCAATGGGAGTCATACCGTTGGACGGTTCCTGGAAGTCAAGCGCCTCCGGGCCACTGATCGATCTTGAAGTCGTTCCAGACGACATCGTGGAGAGTTTCAGAGTCTGGCTGTCTGGGTGCAGTAAATGGTTGAATCTAACAAACCATCTCAGGGCTCCCGAAGTAGCGGCCTCTTCTGCGTAAATGCCTACAAGACGAATCGGACAAAGAAACGCATCCGAAACACAATGGAGAAAGGTCCTTTATTGAGACAAGGGAGCTGTTGCTTCTTTCGTGCTTGAGGGGCACAAAGAGCGTTCTAAGTTGGCATTTGAAATACACCGTATAGCCGGCAGTGCTGCGCAGGAAAGCGATCACGATCTGGTGAGAGTCGTTAGAATGATTTGAATGAAGCGTTTCTCTGGGCTCGTCAAATGCTTCAAAAGGCTGCAGGTCTCCAGCGACCTACGAGGGCGTAGCAAATGATCGAATGCCTGAATCTGTCGGCACAACCCTGCCGAAGACATCAATACTGCATATAATCGCTTGGGACGATTTCCCGGGAGGCGGAATGTACTGCATAAGCGAAAGGTACATCTTGACCTCATCAATCAGGGCTCTTTCGTGGCTCTGTGGCCGAAACAACACTCGACACCACGAGCTCGTTTCGGGAATTGTGAGAATCAATACTTGAAGACAAGCCTCTGACGAGACTATGAACCCATGAACGGGAAAGGAAGACTTGAGCAAAGGGATTAAAAGATATCTATCTTGTGAATTGGTAGGAGACGAGGTCCAGCCTCTCCCCTTCCGAAACGAAATCAAGCTCGTGTTCAAGCGGACTTGGCCTCACCAGACTTGGGAGGGAGAACGAGAACCATGATGGTCTTGGATCCCTCACGGCGTTCAGAACCGGCAGTCCAGACCTCAAAGTCCGACTTCACATAGAAGCGAACCAGCTTCTGAACTGTCGCATGATAATCGCACTTGATACCGGTCCTCTCCTCAATCTCAGCCTCATCGGCACCAATAGCTGAGGGCCAAAGTATTGCCGTACCGTGGAATGCAGGTCCGTCACGTACTCCTTGAAGCGCTCGCAGATATCCCTTCATTCCCATCTCGGCAAGACCTTGGCCCCGAAAGATGGAATTGATCCGGAAGATGCTGAGATAGTGGATGCGATCGTGCGTTAACGACTTTCGATGTTTGCGGACCGCCGCACGAACTTTGCCGCATTTGCGGTACAGGTTCTTGAGAGCGTCTGACAGGTCAGAGATTTCGCGGGCCAAGACGGCACGATATCTGAAGTCATTGATGTTGTCAAAGCCGAAAGACTCGCGCAAGTCGGCCGAGCTCACAGACTCATTATCATCGGAATCATCAGAATCATCAGACCCCTGGAAGTCTTCAGCGTCGGAGTCATCGAAGGTGCCAAAGCTGTCCTCAGGGTCGGCGTCTTCGAAGTGGCCAAAGCTATCCTGCTCGTCATCATCCTCGAGCAGTTGAAGCCAGGCGGGCTTGCCAGCTCGTCCAACGTATCGCTTGTCGACAATGTGGCCACGCACTCCGCCCAGAACCTTCGGCAGTGAGTTACCCCTCATCACCATGATGATGCAGAATGTGTCGAAGATAAAAGGGTGGAGGGGGTTCGGCAGAATGATCATGCTAACGAAGAGTGTGTAAGTCACTCCGTTGATGACGTGTCTCTGGAAAATCTCGTTCCTGCCCGTCTGCTGAAGTATTGGGTGGTTCGGCGGGCTCGAAGGACCAGGCAGCACCGGGCTGCTAGTCGTAGTGGTGGTCGTTCCGGACGACATTACTCCTCGCTCTCTAGTTCACCTGCGTTGGTCAATCAATTGGTATGGGGTAGTCTCCAATCTCAATCGAAGCACGAGGAGCTCATCGGTCCATCTCAGCTCTCACATTTATGTATAAACATGTATGCTCGCGACAAAGCGAATCTGAACAATAGTTCGTTCTATAAACAAAGGTAGACAATGCACTCTCTGGGTTCCAGTCAAGGCCGCGGGGCCTTTGTCTATCTTTGAATGACCTCTGGGTATCTGGGCCGGCAGAATCGTTTGCGTCTCTGCAGATCAATAAGTCTGGGGGTTAACCTGGGAATGCCGAAAGTAATTCGTCTTCTACTTTCAGTGCGTGTATCTAAAAGTCTTCTAACGTGTTCCCGCAAAGCACTAGGATGCAAGGCTTGAATCCGTTTCGACTCATGAGATCATGCACCATGAAAATTTCTGGCGATGCCATTGAATGCCCAGGTTGAATGGAATTGACGGGAACGTGAGCCGACTCAAATATGTGTGAAGTCGAACAATCAAGAGTGATGTTGAAATTGCGCCATATAACAATACATCCAAAATGAGACGAGAACAGGTTGGCAGAAGGCTCTCTCGTTGAAATGAAACGCATCATTTGTAGGCTACCTGCCATTTAACTCAAAACTCCAAATGCCGGCTACATGCCTTTAACCTTCATCTCTAAACGTTGGCTTTCTGCCTTGCTCCCCGTATCCCTCTTTCTCCCCCTATCGTACATTTGAATTTCCGAAACCATCGCAATCTACCTCCTATTCCACGCCGCAACTGCAGGAGCATTAGCATTCTCCTTCGGCTCCCACGTATCGGCATACTGCTCACCTGTCGATGAAGGCATCCATCGAATCAGGTACTGAGTAGCATTCTCACCGATGATGGCCTGAATCGCATACTCCTGCTCAGGATCAATCAGCCCATGACTTGGATGGCGAACCCGACGAGGCTTTGGCTTGCCCTCTTCGATCCAGGCTGGGTCGGTGTCAGCGGTCTTGGCGTAACGCCGACCGTGCCACGAGTACGACTCGGTGAAAGCTGAGGGTCTCTTGTCAGCAGCCGGAGGATTGAGCTTGAGACTGCTGATTTCACGGGACTCAATGGGCCTCATGGTATCGGAAGCCGACTCGGTACCAGGACCAGGGATGACCTGTCCCATGATGTGCATGGCATCAACGGTCCGTGGGCCACCGTTCAACCACTCAGCAAAGCCTACTTTTCCGTAGACCCCTTTGAGCTTACGAACAGTCTCGAATGAATCTCGAGTAACTCCGTCAGCCTGCTCCATGGCAAGTGTTCGCTCAACGATGCCAGCGGGCGCTAGCGTCACCGTGCCCTGGAAACCAACGCCGTTGCTCAGCATACCTAGAGATGTCAGAAAGGCTGCTAAAACGGGCGTGGCCATCCCCTTGCCGCAGAAGTTGGGGACCAGCTCGAAATCCTCGACGTAGAAAAACTTGTCGTGAGACAGCTGCGATGCCAGGTGGCTCACCGAGGTCTTCACTTTACCGTTCTTCTGGAAGAGAAGCATGAGAGCCCGCTCAAGGCCGCCGACTGGATCATTCTCAGCCGGATGGATCTTCAGGTTACCCTTGTATCCGGGAGGTGGAACGAGTAGCTCAAGCCAAGCTGCCCGCTTCTCACCGGGGCGTTGGAAGGAGCGATCGACGGCAGTGCCCTCCAGGGACCCCAAAGGCTCCCACTGACCCTGGTCTTGGCGGATGCTGAACTTGGCAGTGATGTTGCGAAGCAGGCCTAGCTTGTTGTTGTCAGGCATCGAGGTGGTGATTACGCGGATCTCGTACTCTTGACCTCGGATCAGGTGGCGTTGGACCACTCTGGCCCGGCCGATGGCTTGGGGGTCGGTTTGCTGGGAGGGTGTTTGCGAAGCTGCGGACGGACCTGCCGTCGCTGCTTGCTGGTGGGACGCCATAGTTGCTGGAGTCTTGGTGGTGGTAGTGGTGGTTCGTCAGGGTATGGGTCAGTTGAACGAGGGAACGGAACACGAGGAACCAATTCCTACACGGTTTCAGCGTTAACGTATATCTTCAAGCGAGACAAAGCACCGAGCACAACGCCTTGTCCTACGACACCCCTTTATCTGAACATGGCCTACGAAGTATGCATTGTGCTCGTCAATGTCATTGTTTGGTGAGAATCTTTGCAGAAAAAGGCTTTCCTCAGTAAGCTGGGTCGTTGAGGACAGCTGAAGTCGCTATGGTACTTCTGTTGAGACTGAAAATCATACAGTGCAGTAAGCAGAGATGTGTACCCGTCCTGCACTGAGTATTTGGAAAGAAGCTACCACAAATTCAGAGCGAAAGGTGAAACGAGGCAATGTCCTAATTCTCCAGACGATCTCGTCGGGGTTCATGCTGTTCGTCTACAATTCTGTGAAAACTTCATGTCACCTGTTCTCCCATTTTCAGTCGATGGTCATCTTAGTACACCAATAATCGATACGGCCATGTTGATGCAACCCCGTCGAATTCGGCTCAGAGACCTTCTGCGGATGCTCATGGCACACACGATGGATCGGCATCTGAATAACACGATTGAGCGACTTCTCTACGTACAACGAGAAAATCAGCTCAAAAGTACGGGCCGAAGGCCTTGTCAACCATTTCATCAATCTGCTTGGCTGTCATGTATTTCGTCATTCCATTCGCGGCGAACTGGACCTTCAATGCCTCTCGAGCACAGTTGTATAGCAGTCGATACAGAAGGCCGGCTTTCATCTGTTGCCCGTCGAATCTCTTTATGGTGCACCCAGACACAGCTATTCCTCAAGCTGCCGCCAGTACGGCAACAGTTCTATTACCATATTTCGAAGGCTGAGCGCCATTGAACGACTATCAAGTCATTCTGCATGATACGGTATTCGCATGATCGCGATTAAGGAAAGTAAGAAGAGCCAGACAACATTGATATTGCAATGAAAGGGGGTAAGAAGTTGTAAATGGGAAGATCCTTCAACAATGAAATGAGTGAATGAACATACCTGTCTCCCAGGACCCATTTTGCGGCGAGATCGCCAGTCAGACACTCCTTCAGCCATAAGCGTTGCCCGCAACTTGCTACTCCGTCTTTCAAGAAGTATAAGATCTGACCAATTCTGGAACCTTGACGTACAGAGCCATGAATGCTGTCAGGCACAGTGTTGCGATTGCCATCACCTTCAAACGATCCAGCGTGAGAGGAGATATTCCGAGTCTACGGGCAAGTCGATGAGCTTTGCGTCGCTCCGCTGCGTCCACGGCGGCGATGCCTGCGTCGCCTGCGGGTGCAGGTGGCTCTTCCTCGATCAGCAGCAGGATGTTCTGGATTAGCGGGGGTCTCTTCTTCATGAGCAGGAGGCTCTTCCTTATGGGTAGGAGGCTCTTCTCGATCAGTGGGATTGTCTTCGTCATCAGCAGGGGGTTCGCCTTGATCAGTAGGAGTCTCGTCTTGATCAACAGCTGGCGCATTCAGAATAACCTGCCCCATCATTGTGATGGAGTACTTCAGGGTTGGGTCGCCATGGAACCAGACCTCAAAGCCGCACTGGCGATAAAATGTCACGAGCTTACGAATGATCTCGTGGAAGTCAAGTGTCTTACCTTTGAGCTTCTCAAACATCTCCCAAGCGTCAGGAAACGGCCCGGGAGAGAGTAGGACGGTGCCGGCGAAGGCATAGCCGTTGGCCAAGTTCGGCAAAGCCTGGAGGAACATGTCCATGCAACGGCGCCCAATCCCTTTGCCTCCACGGAAATCTGCTAAGATCTCAAAATTGCCGACGATGCACACTTTATCGTGCGATAGATCATCGTGGTGCTCCTGAAACGCTAGTTGCGGCTCGCCGGTCTCCTTGAAAGTCATAAACAGATCTTTCTCGACCCATTGTAACTTATCGCCGTCGCCCTCCTGGGCACGAACTCTCAGATCGCCTTGATATCCTCGTGGTATCCTACGGCGGTCTAACTCTTTCAGCCAGGCTGGCTGTCCAGTCGTGGGATTTTGAACCGTTTTGTCGAAGATCCATCCGCAGACAGATCCGACGGTCGTAAACTTTGAGTCGGATTGTCGTTTGATGCAAAAGGTTGTCGTGGCGGTGACCTGATCTGGGCACTTGGGCACCTGCTCCACCTGCACGGTGATTGTCAGTATGGCTGGCTCGTCTTCAAAAGTACAGTGCTGCTCATTTTTGTAGATGTTCATATTGGAGGAAGACCCGCTTCCCCGGTCGTGGTCGTCTTGGGTATTCATCTTGCGTTGACGTGGCACCAGGCCTGCTGATGCGTACTGCTAGGAAGGAAAATTATGATGTGAGTCCAAGCCTGCCACTTGCGTGGGGCGATCACTTCTATATCATCCTGGCAAACAAAGAAGCCGGCAGGGCATTGTGAGAGTCATGAAGAGAAGGACTCCTTCAACATACATACAAAGAACCGCATCGCATTGTCATCGTCAAAGAATCCCAGACATTCCCCATCTATTGTAAGACGCTACTCCAATCATCCCATGCATCTGTCGCTAGCGGATCTCGAGCTGCCTCTCAAGAGCCCTATCCACCCATTCTTCCCTGTAGGGATCCACCGCGTATCAAATCCACCGCCTTCACAACAACCTCGTGGCAAAGGTTTAACTGGGAGGTAGTAAACACGCTTAGACCAAGATCCATGCTACGAAATAGGACGACCGACAGCAAAAGAAACGTACCTTGAGTAAAGGAAGCAGTCCATGTGACAGAATTTTATAAATGAGAGAGTTGCAATAACGATACGATCCTGTTCACATACCTAGGTCCCGAAATCCGTCAATCCAAGCTGAATCAGGGGGATCACAGTTGTCTGCACGTCAAAGTTGCTTGCAACTGTTCAGTGCATAAGGAAGTCGTAGTAAGCAGTGCCCAAAGCTTTTCTAGCCGGAACACCGAACCGCGCGTACAAGATTAGTGCCACAATCGCTGCCGGCACTCCCAAGCTGAGCAGCCACAATGGACAGTATGCAAATCTCCGTGCGGGAGGAACGTTGGGAATGACTTGTCCCATCAAGGTAATCGATCTGTCAACGGTTCTATCGCCGCGGAGCCAAGTCTGGAAGCCACAACTGTGGTAGAACTTCTCAAGCTTGTCCACAATCTCGTTGTAAGTCAACCTCTTGCCGGTCTGGTTCTCGATCATCGCCCTTGCGTCATCATAGGGAGACGGTGACAGCATCACAGTTCCTTCAAATGCGTGGCCGTATGGTAAGTGTGGCAAGGTTCTGAGGAACATATCCATGCAGAACTTTCCATATGGTTTACCTCCACCCCGGAAGCCCTCGTACATCTGGAAATCAGTGATGAAGCACAACTTATCGTGGGAGAGTGCCCTTCGATGCTGGTGCAGTGCCGGCTGCACATTGCCCGTGGGCATCCATGTTAACATGAGTTCCCTCTCGATCGGTTTCTTGTGGTTTCCTCGGCCGGGTAGAGCATGCGTAGTCATGAGGTTCTGAGGATCCCAGTTGTCCAACTCAACAAGCCAGTCCGGCTGGCCTGTAGTGGAAGTCTGCATCGTCTTGTTAAAAATGTGACCAACGATCGTGCCAACGTCTTTAACGTCGCCAGATCCACCTCCTTCTGGCATTACCTGGAAGCGACAATCAGCTTCCAAATACCAAGGGCGACTGATGCGAGAGTTGAACTCGATCGACATAAAAACAGTAAACCTCTCGTTTCCAGTGGTCAATGTGTCCTCTGCACACCATTCAGATTCGTTCTCTGGCCCGGAGTCATCAACTCCGATGTTGTTCGCATGTTCGTGTTCCATTGAGATTTCTGCAGTAGGCATCAGGCCTGAAGAATAGTAAAACAGCAAAGAAAGGAAAGCAAGGAAAGACTATGCGTATGTTAGACTTCTCGCACTCAGCGTGTCTGGCACAAGGTTGGTCTATATCGACTCGCAAACAGAGAAATCAGGAGGGCATTGAGAATGTCACGAAAAGAAAGAATCATTCAACCTACAAGAAATCTCCTTGTCTCCTGAAAGCCGACGAGGGCTATTGTTAGACCCGCTCAAATCAGCCCATGAATCTGCAGTAGACGAGCCCGGATCTGCATCGCGCGATTCCAGTCGACCCATTCGTTTCCATCCTTCAACTTCGTCCAATCAACCCATTCTGGTAGCGTCTCGTCGCTGAGCAGCCACCTCTCATTGTTCCACAGGTATGTGACCGTCAAGCTTTTGTTGAAGATTCCGGTCGTCGGGTCGGGATCGTTGATGTACTCTTCCAGCTTGGCCCTCTCGCACTTAGATTTGATGCGTACGTGGCTGTCGCGAGGCAGAACGTCTGGTTCATAGTCTTCGTCGCTATCATCGTCGACACTGTCATCATCGTCATCGCTGAGCTCTTCCTCCGAGTCCGGCATGACAGTGGCGTCGTCATCGCTGTCTTCCTGGTTTTCAAGGTCTTCATTTTCGGCTAGCAGATCTGTGAGATCTGTCCGCTTGGGTTGGGCGGCCGACGTCTTTCTATGAACGACGACAATTACCGTATCTCCATCGCTATCGATGTCTTCAATGAGATCAGAACTCGTATCAGTGCGTGTCTGGCGAGCCCTCTCGACAGCCGAACAGCTGCTGGCAATCGACGAAAGGAGGGAGCTGTCGTCTTCTTCCGTCGGCCAGGGAAGCTTTCTGCGCCGACCAGACTTCAATGCTCTTGTTTTGTTCACCTGACTCCTACGCTCGGCTTCGTACGCCACGAGTCTCTCGTCGTCGCTCTCAAGAATGGAAAGCTCGGAGCTGTCCACAGTAGTCGTATCCTGGCGTCGACGACTCCTGGTCCCTTCCTCCAAGTGTCCTGCCTCGGATCTTGGAGAGCCTTCGTTGTTGATCAAAGTCGGCGTGCGCTCCCCGAGCTCGTCACTGCCGTCGAGGGCACTATTTGTCTCTCCAGCAGCACTGTCTTCTCGATCTGATCTCGAGATTGCGTCGAAAGCTTGCTTGTACGCTCGGTCTTCGTTCTTGCTCAAGTTCAGTGGATACAACGCAAGGTCGTCTTCTCGGGCTGGGCGTGGAGTCTCGTCCAGGGAGACGCTGCTGGACTTTGATACCATTTGATCGTATTCGCTGGCCTCACTCTCCGTGTCGTCGTTGACTTGCGTGGTCGTCCGAATCATGACAGAGATGGCATTCTCAATGCCTCGATTCTCGTCAAAAAGCATCTCAAACCCAGACTTCTCGTATGAGGCGACAATCTGCTTCTTCGACTCGAGCCAGGATCTCACTTTCCTCCCAGCAGCCTCCTTGCTCTCCGTCTCGCTGGCGATGGGTGCCGGTGCCAGAACAATCACACCCTGATGTCCGTTCTCTTCCATGGTGTCAAGAGTCTGGAGGTAAGTGAGCATCGCTGGTTTCGCAAGGCCCATTCCACGCCACTCTGGCCCAAGTCGGAATTGCTCAATGTAATGGATCCGGTCGCCATCGAGGAGATGCGCATTGTCCTCGCCGACTTGTTTCTTTGCTTTGTGCGTGACGCTGTCAAAGAGAAGCTGGAACATCTTCTGCGTGTCGGACATCTCGTCGCCCTCCCCAGCATGGAGCGTCTCATCACCAGCGTAGGCGACCGGCTTCTGCAAGAGTTTGGTCGCCCAGACAGGTGGAGCCCGCTGGCTTCGGCCGGCGGGCACGGTCTTGTCGATGGTGTGCGCGATGACTCGTCCAAATGGAAGGCGCTGGTTTGTTGCGTCCATGATGGTGAGGTCGCATTCGTAGCGCGTGCAGCAGGTAATGCGCTTGCTCTTGTAGACGTTTAAGTTGGCGAAGATGGTGTATTGCTTGCCGTTGACCTTGCAGCCACGACTGTTGAAGTCGCCGTCGAGGGTGATGTGGCTGGATGTGGAGAGGGACGAGGGCGTTGCGCTGGATGGAGACATTATGAGTGAGGAATATGGTGCGAATTTCCTTCTGGGAATGCGTTTACAGGTCTGTCGGCGAAATGGTACCTTCGGGTCTGAATGTGAGGCGGCTGTTGAGGTTGAGACTTTTGCGCAGTTGTGTTGACTTTGAGTCGCGCGGGGCGACCTGTACATGGCAGGAGCGATTTAGAGTTTCGCGCTAAGCTAGCGCGAATTCACATGCGAACACCACTTTCCATCTCCATCGCTGGCGTGGAGATGGAGTATATAAATTGATCAAGAGCTTATACATGATGATGTATATAGCGCTTCTGTGTGACTGACCCCCAGCCATATATGTGTCTGGCGGTGTCGCATCATGACCGGCAGCCTACGCTACAGGAATGTCTCAAAGGCGACTGTCTCGGCCACGTTGGGCACAGATCACATAAGGTATACAAAGGATCTAAGAAAGGCATGCAGAGGAAGACTCAACGGATTGTATATCTGACATGTCCTCTACGGGGTACTTGATCAGGCATTGTGGAAAAAGTGCTTCAGTGCTTCAAGTAGAACATGATATCGAACATTTCATTATCGAAAGAGTGTAGCTACTCCAATTTCCCAAATTATTCATCAGGAGTTGCACATACAGCTTCCTGGCCCAGGCTTGCCCAACATCGACCATACTTCTTGCAGTGAACGCTATTGTACACGGCTTTATCCATGCCCAGGTCGTCTCTCAACCCCACCTGCACATCCCTCCATTGTTTCCCATCGAGCTCTAGACATGTCTACCGTGGAATGTAATAGTCCTTCTGGGGCTGGCGCGTCTGAAACCACTTCGTGCCAGGTGGGTAGTGATTTGGGTCCGTGTCGAAGCGATCCATTGGCTGAGGATCGGGGTTGTATTGCCACTTGAGCATCCGCGCCTCGTTGTCGGCTACTTTGCGCATCACCGTGATTCGTCGACGCTGGCGCTTGCGAATTTCTTTCTTCTCCTCCTCAATATCGATCTCTTCGTCAGTCTCATCCTCCTCGCCTTCCTCGCCGGGGTAGTCTTCGTCCATTTCGTTGTCGTCTTCTTCAGATTCAGAGTCCTCCATGCTCTCATCGTCAGCCTCTTGTTCTTCTTCATCGCCAGTGTCCATCATCTCGTCGTCCTCAGAAGCAGCGTCCTCCGGGTCCTCGTGGAACAGGTAGCTCTCCCCATCATCAGTCAGGCTGAGATCCGTATTTGGCCTGGCCATGATGGAAATAGCACCATTGTCGAGATTCCTGCCCCGGTACACCCACTTGAAGCCAGTTCGACCGTATGACTGACCGATGTCGCCAACAATCTCATCATACGGCTTCACAAACACGCCTGCATCGCGCATTGCGCTCGTCTCGTCCTGGAGAGGCGCAGGTGAGAGCAAGATGCCGTTCACTCGATCGCGAAAGACGCCGTTCATACGCAGTCCCATGAAGTAAGTGAGCATGACCGGCGTAGCCAGACCCTTGCCACGATACTCCGGCTTGAGGGAGAAGCTCTCGATGTAGTGCAGGTTCTCTCTCTTCAGCATCTGCCGCAGCCCAGATGCCAGTACGTCCTTTGGTCTGCCGTCCGGCTTGTAAAGCAATTGAAGAACTTTGTGCAAGTCTGTCATCGGGTCTTCGGTGTCGGAGTGCTCCAGCATGTTTCCATCATAGTCCTCAGGGCACCGGAGGAACTTCTTGACCCAGGCTGAGCCCTTGCCGCGCTTCACCCTCTTCGCCTCAAGCTTGCCGAGTTCCTTTTCCTCCTCGCCGTCCTCAATGATGGTGAAGATGCAGTGAAACTTGTCGCAGCATTCATACGGTGCGTGACGTACCCACTGTACATGTGCGCTGATGGCGTACTCCACGCCTCTGACTTGGTGGACCTGGGTATGCGTAACGGATGCGCTGGCGTTTGGAATGCCGTTGGGTACGACCCTCGTGGCCCGCGACTGGTTGTGCCCAGCAGCAGGAACAGCTGGAAAGGCCATGACAAGGAAGTTTTGCGCGTGCAAACGAAGTCGTCGTCTCAGTTTCGGGAGTATGAGGTGCTCTATTTCCTTGCTTGTTTGGGATGGAAGCCGTGGGAGACAGCGTGGCAGTTTTCAGGACCAGCGCCCATGGCAACCGCGCATTCACTGTAAACAGAATCTCGCGCGCGAGTCTCCAGCGACGCTCGCCGCGAATCGTCCGTCGCGAGCCCTGCTGGGAGCCGCGAGTGTAGTAGACGGCATGCCGACCTCGGTCTTGTCGACATCCCGAGCGTGTGTAAGTCCAGTCCGTATACGGGTATACGTGTATAGCTTGACGTCTTGAGGTATGTCTCGCACGCAGCTCGTTTACCAGAGCTTTTGAGATTCTGGCACCGAGCGATGGGTCTTCATATGCATCACGCGAGGTTTGCGGCCACTGTCCCGGAATGGCAACAAAGGGAAGTCCGGGCTTTGTGTCAACAATGACATCTTTCTTCGTTGGGATTCGTTTATCGGGCGCACGTAGCAGAGCTCACATATTGCGGTATCCGTGGAAGGCGTGGAAGGGGAAACGTTAGAGCAGATGAAGTCGGCTTGAAAAGAGGTGATGAAGTCCATGAAAGTTCGGACTCTAAGCTCGCAATTACCGAAGAGGACCCGACGGAAGGATCCGATATCCACGCTCCATGGCTTTTTGGAACGAGATAGAATCCAGCATCAGGAGAGGGAGAATGGAAAGAGTCTCAATTTGCATCCTCTATCCCATCGGCTAAAGACAGAAAAGCTCGAGGGTGGGTATCTATTGCAGGGCCCAGTTGATTTTTACTCGAAGAAGGGGTTCTGGCAACATTACATGCCACAACAAACTGTTCAGAGAAGCTGTGCGATCTCGTGTAAGAAGGTCGCCCTGGTCGACACAAACGACAGCAAGCGATCTGCCTTGCACGATGCGTCATTTGTTGGACCGGAATGGAGCCGTCTTCAAGCGGGAGTGCTGCGACTGCGACTGGTACCGGATCCTATTGAACAAGTTCTCATAAACGCCTCATTGAAAGCTCAACATCCTGCACCCGCCATGGTAATCCTCCAAGTCCCAAAGTCCTTCAGTTTCCAAGTCCCAATTACGCCTTCTCAAAGCAATGCACGCGTACCGAACAGAGCTTGTATCTCTTGCCGTCTAGTCCCACAAGGTTCCAGCAATTGTTCAGACAGAGACCGACCGCATTCCGCGATGAACCATCCCCTCAAGCTCCCTCAGCGAGCTAGTCAAACCTCGAGCGGCGGCATCGCTAAGATCATCGACGTCCATGTCTTCGTCCGCCATTTCCACTTCCTCCGACAAGAGTGTAGTCCTCTTGCAATCCGTCATGTTGTCCATCTCGGAAGATGTCGCCTCGTCCTTCGTCACCGAAGCACCTTTCTGCTTGTCGTCCACGTTGGCGTCCTCGTCGGTAGACCCAACAAGCGTCTCGCTGTCGCTCATGTCGGAATCGGTATCGACAGACAACTCCAGCTGGGTACTTCGGCGGATCATAATGGAAATTGAGCCGTGCGCGGTATGTGTGCCGCGATGGCACCAGCTGAAGTCGCAACCCTCGTACATGAATGCCAGTTTTTCAACAACCTCGTCGAAGCTCGCGGTTGGTATGTTGGAAGCCAGGAGTGCTTGAGTTTCGCCTGCAAGAGGCGCGGGAGACAGCGCGACTGCGCCTTGGTGCCGGAAAGCCGAATTGAGGTTCATCGCCGAGAAGAAGGCCATCATGGCTGGTCTCGTGAGTCCACGTCGACGGTACCGAAGCTCCAGGCTGAAAGATTCGATGTAGAGCAGGTCTCCCAGGAGCATCTCTCTGACGTCTTCTGCAAGATGCTCCTTTGCAGAGCTGTCGATAGGTGAATAATTCAAGTCGGAGGGTGATATTCATCTTTACGTCACGTTAAAGGGGTAGGCTCTTCATCTTCATAAAGAATTCTTCGAATACTGTCTTATTATGAAGAACGTTATCTTCATAAAGAATCTTTATAAAGAAGGGGGTGTTATTAAAGAAGGTAGATCTAAAGGTATTAATCGCGTTAACGCGTCTATTAAACGCGAGAATTTTACGACAATTGTAGGCAGTTTCTCGGCCTCTAATTGGCTAACGCTAGAAAGGGCGGTAATCGACGTTTCTCGGTAAGTTAAGTAACTTAAGTAAGTAGATTTAATTAAGTAGAGAGTCTATCTATATTAGTCTATATTAGTGTCTATTAAGTAGCGTTACGAGGGGGTATAAGGCTATAGAGATCCTCGTCGTCGTCGTCGTCGATAGCGGTCTAGTCTTCCTTACTACTACTACTATAGTTACTATTATTAAGGAAGTTATTCTAGATCTATAACTTCTAAAGCTTATTCTTCTTAAGGTTATTAGGCCGCTATAATAGACGGTCCTATAAAAATAACCTCTATACTATTAAGAAGATACGCTCTACCTCTACGCTTATTACTAGAGCTAATAGTACGTCTACCGCTATACGTAAGAGGCGTAGATAGGTAGCCTACTACGTCGGCTCTAGCTACTATTATATAGGCTTATCTACTATAATTACTAGCCTAGTAATAAAGTACTCGAACTCGTTACTAACGGCTAGCTTCTACCGCTTCTATCGCTCTTTCTAGAGCCTAAAGGTAGATAGCTCGTTAGAGGTACTAGCGGTAGCGGCGGAGGTACTATCGTTAGCGGAGGTAGCGGCGGAGTAAGGAGAGGTAGGTAGGTATAAGTAGTAAGTCGTCTATAAGCGACGTACGCGCTCGATACCTAGCTTAACCTACGCCTTCTTCTATTCTTTATTAAGATAGGCTTAGCGGTATAAGGGGTAGAGTAGAACCGCCGTAACTAGTAGTAGTAACTCGTTAGCTTTTAAGTAATACTTATTAAATATATACTAAGCTATAGCGATAGCCGTAAGTATTACTAGGTTATTATAGTACTTATATTATAACTTCTCGAAGTAAATAACGAGGTAGTCTATAGATATCTATATTTCCTTAAGCGTAATATTATCGCCCTTATAATCTAATATAGCTTCCTTAAAGGGTATTAAGAACTAAAGGGTATCGTCTAGTATCTACTAGTCCTTATAAAGAAGCTTAAACTCGTAGAGGTTATTATAGCGCTCGTCGATAAAGCGATTAATAAGGTACTTAAGGGGGAAGGCGCTCTTAAGTATTAAAACCTATACGTACTACTAGGTATCGCTAGGACGAGATAAAATCTTACTATTATAGGCTAACCTTAACGCCTAAGTTACGCCTAGTTACGTAACTTTAGCTCGGGCTATCTCGCTAACGCCTAGGCTTAGCGGTCCTTTATCTAGCTCCCTCTCCTCGCGCTCCTCTTAGATACCTCGTCGAATATTAAACTATTTACGCCTAACTCTATTATTACAGTCCCCTTATATTATATTCGACTATACCCTCTAGACGCTCTTCTAAGACGTCCTCCGATACTACTACTACTCCTCGATAGCGATAGTACTTACTAATACTCGCGCCGCTCCTCGATAGTAATAGTATTTAGAACCGCTACTACTCCTTAATAGTAATAGTATCCTCGAGTCCTATAGCGACTCTTAGGTTAAGTACTTTCTATAGTTATTACCTATTTTATTATATCTTCTAATATCTCCTACCTATAGCTACCGAAGCGCCTTAACCGCGACTCGGCGCTATTTATATTTAACCTAGCGCCTAATACTTAGGCTACTTTCGATAACCTAGCTCTAGATCCTTTCGAGTAGTATTAAGCCGCTTAGGATATAATCCTCGAAGAGCTTCCCCTTAGCGAGTCTATAGTTACTCTAAATACCCTAGACCTTATATATCTCCTACCCGCTAACGATATTAACGACTAGTAATAGACGACTATAATCGACTTCGATAACTAGTAAGGTAATATAGATACCCTTCGTATCCTATTAAGCCGACTTAGAGGCCTCGACGCTAAGTAGTTTATCTAGCTAGTACGAGAAAAGCTAGATAATATCTACTTCCTTATACGAAAGACTTAAGGTATTTAGCGCGACGTCCTTACTAACTATATCGCGCTCTATAAGGTAAACGAACTTAATAAGGAGAAGTTCGAGAAGGTACTTAATAATATTAAGTACCTTAACGAGAAGCTTCGTAAGACTAAGGGAAAGAAGAAGGATTAGTATAAGGTATACTAGTAAGAAGAAGCTAATAAGCTCTAACTCTAGACGAAAGTCGACTAGCTTAAGTAGGAGCGCGATATACTTTAGGCCTAGTATAACGCCCTATAGTAGTATACTACTAGCCGCTCTCGAGGCCGCTCCTCTAACTATCTAGAGTAGTTACTACTATAATACTTCGACTCCTCCCTCTTCCTCGAACGCCGCTATCGTAACGGCTCTAAGCCCGCTCCGCGACGCTATACCTCTTATCGTAGTAGTAGCCTAGACGACTCCTTATTCTCCTCTAATTCCGACTCCGAGTTAGGTAGCTAGTACTATCGCCGAGACCCCTATAAGAAGAGTAAGAAGTCTAAGCCTAAGAAGAAGAAGAGTAAGAATAAGAAGGTAGTCCTACTTAACTTAGACTTAGATAATAATAACGATAAAGGTATCGTTAAGTACGACCCTACGCTATCTACTAGATTTAAGACTAGCCGAGACGTTCGTAATCTATAGTAATTCTCTAGCGATAGTAAGGGTATTTCCTTTAACGAATAGATAGATACCCTAGGTAGTAAGCTTACTATTACTCGCTTCCGCGACGTACTAGCTACCCTTAACTTTATCCTTAACTATACTACTAGCGTCGCCTACGGTAGTATTAAAGCTATAGTCCCTCCTTAGCTCCGTCTTCGTAAGACGTTTAACTTATAGAGCTACTTTACCTTAGCTAAGGCCTACCTCGATTTCCTTAATAACTACTTCGGCGCCTATAATACTATAGGCGATACCTAATACTAGATAGATAAGCTAGAAATAGGTGCTACTAAGAAGTTCTTAGACTTCTATCCTTAGTACTAGAAACTCGACGCCTACCTACCTAAGATTACTAGTAAATAAGGTAACCTACTCGAGGCTCGTAAGCTTTTTAAGAAGCTTAATATTAAGTATAAGACTAGATTAAGAATATAGATCTACGAGTTACTAAAGGAATTAGTAGCTCTCTACTAGCGTTTCTAGTAGGAGACTACTATTATCGACGATATATATCTACGCGATAAGCTAAAGAAGGACACTAGTACTAGCGGCTAGAAGAATTAAAAGACTAGCTTAAACGCTAATACTAACGCTAACCCCTTAGGCTTAAAGCTATAGAGCTAACGCCCTAACGAGTTTAAAGGTATACCTTATATAACTAACGAACTTAAGAAGTAGCTCGACGCTAAGAACTACTATTACCGCTACCGTCGTACTAGTTATAGTCCGAATAACTCTACCTACCCCCTATACGAGTATAAGCGACCTACGAGCTATATCCCTCTAAAGACGACTCTAGCTCTAGCCGCTACTACTACTACTACTACGACTACTACGCCTATAGCCGCCGAGTCGGGAAAAGCGTAAACTACTATTCTAGCGCGACGAATAGTAGTCCCTCGAGTATATTATAAGAAGAACGTATATACGCCTTATTATTATTAATACTAGTTTCTTTTATTCCTTCTATAGACAAGACCGATATACTAAGTATAGATAAATACTTTATCGTTACTAGTACTATTAATAGTTATAATATAATAATCTTTCTTAATAATAGTAGTACCGCTTCCTTCTATAATATACTCTACGCGTAATAATACTAGCTTCCCCTACTACTATTAAAGACGCCTATTCCCCTTAGACTAGTAGATATATCTAAAGCCGCCTCCTCTATTACCTACTTTATCTCGATCTATCTAGATATTAGTAGCTATACCGAAAAGCTTAAATACTTTGTTACTAACCTAGGATACGACGTATCGCTTAGCCGTAATTAGTATCGTAAGTACTAGCCGTATAAGGACTAGCGAAGCGATCGCCTTACCTTTACCTAGTCTAGCTACTATAGTTATAGCCTATATAAGGACGTTTTAGTCCCTACCTTACGTAACGTACGCCTAACGCCTTTCTATAATCGATACCGCTCTACTAAACAGACCGATAGGTTACCTTCTCGATCCTTCTAGGATAGAAATAATAATATCGAGGAGGTAGGAGCCTAGGCTTTTAGTATATACGCTTAACGCGAAGGAGTAGAAGTCTTCCTTTACTACCTTTAAGTACTAATCGTAGATATTCCTTTATACTCTATATAGCTAGCCTATTCGTACGCTATATATACTCCTACTAATATCGCTAAGTTTATATAAACTCGCGATAAGGACGAAGACGTTCTAGATCGACTACTAAAGGAATATTAGGACTAGGCTAATATCTAGTTACGTAGAGAGGCTAATAAGTTACTACCTTATCGACCGACCGATTATAAGATTTACCTTAAGGATAATAGTAAGCTCCCGTATATTCGCCCTTAGCCTATATCTACTATTAAAAATAAAGTTATTAAGAAGTAGATAGATAATTAGCTAGAGAAGGGAAATATTCGTCCGAGTATATCTTTAGCCGCTTTACTAGTCCTTATAGTCTATAAGCCTAGTAGCGGGTTACGAGTCTATTAAGACTTCTAAGCGTTAAATAAGCTTATAATTAAGAGTAGGTACCCTATACCCTTAATTTAGGACACCCTTAATAAGATAGCTAGTAAGTAATAGTATATAAAGCTTAACGTAATTGCTACTTTTAATTATATCCGTATCGCTAAAGGCGATAAGTAGAAGACTACCTTTACTACGAGGTATAGGTAGTTTAAGTACCTTATTATACTATTTAGGCTCTATAACGCCCCTAGTACGTTCTAGTCGTATATTAACGACTTACTTCGCGATTATCTAGATAACTTTATCTCCGCCTACCTCGATAACCTCCTTATCTTTAGCGATACCTACGAAGAATATATTATTTACGTTTAGAAGGTACTCGATAAGCTCTAAGCTATAGGACTTTAGCTAGATATCGATAAGTGCAAGTTCTACGTTAAATAAACTAAGTATCTAGGCCTTATTATCGGTACGGACGGTATTCGTATAGACCCTACTAAAGTAGAAGCTATCTACGCCTAGTAAACGCCTCGCTTAGTTAAAGATATCCTCTCCTTCCTTAGCTTTGCTAACTTCTATAGACGTTTTGTTCGCGGGTACTCGAAGCTCGTACTACTACTAACTAACCTAATAAGGAAGACAGACAATAAGCGAGAAGCTTTTACCTAGACGGACGCCTACGAGAAAGCGTTCGTAGCCCTTAAGGTAGCCTTTACTAGCGATATAGTACTTATATATTTTATTCCTAGAAGAGCGATAGTTATAGAAACTAACGCCTCTAACTTCGTTACGGCTACTATACTATCGTAGTATAATAACGAGGGTATCCTTCGCCTAGTCGCCTATATATTAAAGAAGATAACTCCTTAAGAATATAACTATAATATCTACGATAAGGAGTTACTCGCTATTATTAAAGCGTTCGAGGAATAGAGACTAGAACTTATATTATATTACGACTATAACGATATAGACTTATCGGATACCGAGGGTAAGCTAGTTCTCGTCTACTTAGACTATAAGAATCTAGAGTACTTTACGACTAGTAAATAACTTAATAGGCGATAAGCTCGTTAGTCTAAGTTCCTTTCGTAGTTCTTCTTTAAGGTTATCTACTAGCTAGGTATATAAGGTACTAAGCCTAATAGCCTTACTCGCTAACTATAAGATCGCCCTTCTAATCCTTCCGACCTACGGCTTACTTAGTAGCTTCGTATACTACTACTAGTAAAGAACCTCGTCTACTTAGATATTAACTTAAGTTTAACGAGTATCGACCTCTACTAAGAACTAGATATCTTCGAAACGATTCGCTAGGCCTATATAGACTCGGATATCTAGCTAGCCGCCTAGTAAGTAACTAACGGACTACCTACTAAACTACTCTACTCGTAGAAGATAGACGACCGCGATACTAAAGTCGTTAGTAGCCTTATCTATATTAAGAATCGCTACGGCCTCTATACCCTCTACGTCCCTACTAACTCCGAGCTTTATCGTAAGATTACAAAGTACTATTACGAACAATATAGCTACGTAGGACGAGCTAAGATACTCGATTATATCTAGCGAGACTTTATCTAGTCTAGCCTCTCTTACGCCGCCCGTTAAGCGACTCGTAACTATTATAACTACCTATCTAATAAATAATCTAATAATCTTAAGGCTAGCCTATTATAACCCTTACTACTACCGTTTATAGTATAGGATAATATAGCTATAGACTTTATCGTTTCCCTCCCTTCTTACTAGAACGCTATCGATAGCTAAGAGTATACTAATATTCTTACTATTACTAACTAGATAGGTAAAGGCGTAGAGGCTATTAGCGTCCTATCTATAGAAGCTAAGTATATCGCCTATATTATAGTTAATAGGTACTATCGCTACTACGGAATACCTTTACGTATTATTAGCGACTATAGTAGCTAGTAGATCTCAGTATTCTAGCGCCGCTTCTACTAACTCCTTTATATTAATTACCGTTTATCTACTACCTTCTACCCTTAGACTAACGGATAAGCTAAGAACTCGAATAAAGATATAGAACGCTTCCTCTAAGCTTTCGTATCGTATATATAGGACGACTAGATAGACTAGCTTCCTTTATTCTAGGTCGCCTATAATAATAATATCTACGAGACTATAGGAGTATCGCCTATCTACGCTAAGACCGCTAGAAATCTACGTACCTCTATTACTACGCTACCGCCGTAGCTCTAGACTATACCTTAAGCCTAACGACTTACTACTACTACTACTAATAAGTTCGCCGCTAGGATAAAGGATATTTAGGCGTTCCTCTAGGACTAGATCCTACTAGCTTAGTAGACGTAGGCCGACTATACTAACGTTAATAGAGCTATACTACCTTACTATAAGATAGGCGATCGGGTTTACGTCGATACCTAGTACTAGATAACTTCGCGCCCTACTAAGAAGCTCGATATTAAATAGTATAGACTAGTTACGATTACTAATATCCTCTACGGTAGTAAAGCCTTTAAGCTCGACTTTAACCTAGCCTCTATTATAGTCTATAATACCTTTAGCCCTAACCTATTTAAACCTTACCCTCCTAACGTCGACGTTAGCGCTCGCCCTCTACTAATTTAAGTTACCTAAGCTAACTAGGTTAAAGACTATTACGATATCGATACTATACTCGATTCTAGAAAGAGGGGGAGAGGGGTATAGTTCCTCGTATAATAGTATAACCCGGCGCCTATAGACTAACCTATCTATACGCGCTAAGTAGGTAATAGAGCCTAAGAGGGGTTATAGGCGATAGATCTTAGTAGAGGGTATAATATAGCTCTATTAGCAATTTCGGATATACGGAGGTATTCGTATATATAGAGGTACTTCCAGAGGAAGCTATAAAAGAAGAGAAGAAGTTTAGTATATAGGATTTTACTATATCTATCTATGTCGTATAATATATAAGAAGCTAGTCGTATATATAAAGTAGGTATTATAATAATAATAATAGTACTCGTAGCTTAGAAGTTAAAGGTAGGCGCTAGTAGCCGCGGTAGTTTCCGTAGAAGCTAGCTAGCTAGCCTATATTCCCTCCCTTACTATAAGTCTAACCTATAGACTTATTATATCTATCGCACTTATTATACAAATCGCTTAAATTATAAAAGAAAATCTTATATTAAACGCCCTACTACCTAGGCCTATATAATAATTTTATACCCCGTAGGGGTACGAAATCTTTCCCTCCTTAAGATAGAATAGTATTACTACGAGAGTTAATAAAGTTGTTCTCGAGGTAAGAAGGCGGCTCTTCGCCCTTATTATCTTCTATGTCTATAGAGTAGTCTAGCGGTAGGAGCTTACTAAAGTCTATACTATTCTTAAAGAAGCTCTTACCCTTATATAGATCCTTCTCTAAGATCTATACCTAACTCTAGCGCTTCTAGAAGTCTTAAGTAATACACTTACGGTAGTACGATAAGAAGTCGGTAAAGTTAGTATTCTTATTACCCTTACCGTTATTCCTAGGTCCGTACTAGTTTCGGAGGCGTTATATAAACTAACGCTAAGCGAGGACAACTTATAGATCGTTCTACTTCTTCTAGTAAGTTAAGGCGTAAGTAATATCCTACTACTTATCTATACGAACCGCGGCCGGGAAAGCGAAAGGGATCTTTCCGTACTTATTCGGGTAGCTAGAGGGTATTATAGGCGGAGCCGTTATGTCGCGATAGGAGTAGCTTATCTCTTCCTAAGTACTAGCGCTAGTAATCTCCGGATCTCTATTCTAAGGATTAACTTTAGTATACTAAGGGAAGAGGTTACTATAGTCCTAGTTACGGCTACTACTAGGTACCGGATTAATCCTAGGCGTACTATATAGAAGAGTAGGCTTAGAGATACGAATACCTAAAGCCTTACTATAAGGTACTACCTTCTAGTTACGGCTAGTATTCTAGATATCTTCCGGAGTCTATATCTTATTATTAATCGTCTCGACTCGGCTACCTTTCTTATTAGGTATATCCCTTATAATACGATTTACCTACTTGTTCTATAGCTCTAGCTTATATAGGCTAGGGATAATCTTAGTATAGTTATTACTCGCCTCTACGTATAGAGAAAGGGAGCCTTAAATTATGTACTACCTACCTCTAGTCTCTCTTATCTTACGAATATTACTATCGATATATCGAAATCCCTAGGTCGAGAAGTTATTCGTATACTAGTCTTTAATATAGTACGGGTAGGGGTAGAGGAAAGGCGTATAATCGCAGCGTAGTAGTATAGTTAGTAGGTAGTATATAGGATCTATACGTATAATCTACTAGGCGAGTAAGAAGACTTAAGTTCGACCCTAGCTAGCGTTATTAACGTCGCGGATCTTTCGCTAGTACTACTAGTATATCTTAAGCTCTTCTAGTATCGTATTATATATAGTCTAACTAGTCTTAGAATTCTTAAACTCCTTCTACTAGTCGAATAGTCTATTTACGATAAGGTTACTATCGCCGTCCTACTTATCCTTATTAGCCTTAGTTAGGCCGAGAGCTCGGAATATCGCCTATTCTAGATTCTAAGGGTTAGTTAGGTTCGACTACTTAGTAGGGAGGAAGTACCCTCTATTCTTTAGTCTAGTACTAAGTCGATATAGTCCGAGAGCGTTAGAAGGAACGTTTCCTATTCCCTTAATATAGAATAGATTAGGATTCGCCTACCGAAAAGCGTATAGATCGCGACGCCTATTATATATCTTAACTATCCGATCGTACGACTCGCTAGGCTTAGTCTATAAACCTATTAGACTAGTAAGCTTCTTAACGTATAGAGTATAGAGTACCTTACTATTCTTCTAATACTCCTAGTAGTAGATTTCTAGTAGTTAGATCTTATCCGGATCTAGAAGGATATCTTATATCTTAAGGGTAGTATTCGAGTTAATAAGCGAAATTAGGGCGGTAGAAGTACTATAGGCGTACTTCGTATATAACTTAAGGTCTAAGTTAGATTTCGGATTAGAGGTATAGGAAACTTCCGAACTAGCCTTTCTAGAAGCCTAGGATTAGCGAGAAGTAGGCGACTATAAAGGGGTCTACTTACGAGACTAGCTAGGCGTCTAAGAGCCCGACTTATAGGAACTCTAAGAGTTAGTACGTAGGCGAGTATAATCCGCGAGCTAGGTTTAAGGCTACTCGTTAGGGTTAAGACGCTTACTACGGCGAGTAGCTAGTAGGTTCGGATTCTAAACTAGCTTTAGCTAAGTAGTATCCTTCGAGGGCTTTAGTATAGGTAGCCTATTTAGCCTAGGAGGAGGAGGATTATTAGGGCGGGGCGTAGGCGGAGCTAGGGATAGGTAGGTCTTCTTCTAAAGGAATATATTAGGGGTAAACTCGTATCCCTAGGCGTCGATATAAGCTTTAATAGTAGGGTCCTCTAGATTAATCTTCTTAATCTCCGCTTTGTTCCTTATCTACCGCTCGGCTTCCTTTCTAGTATTAACTATTAAGTTCTAAAGATCCGAGGAGACTAAATAGAACTTATTATTAGTACCTCGCTACCTAGACTAGTTAATAGTTCGCTAAATAATAGCCTTCGATAAAAGCGGGGCTACTATTAGCTAGTTCTAGTACTTAGTAATAAAGGCGTATATATACTTCTAGCGGTCCTCGGCTACGAACGGCTATATAAAGTCGTAGATAAATTCCTAACGGAGTTCGTTACTAGTCTAGTTAGTACTAATAAGTTTTAGTAGCTAACAGTACCTATCGCGAGTATCTCGGCCGACTTTCTACGCTTATTTAACGATAGAGAACTTGTCGGGGAGATTGCTAATAATTCGCTAGGCCTTTAATCCGAGGGCGTTTTCGAGACTAGAGACTATAATATCGGTATTAATAGCCGCCGCGAGAAGTTATAAGTTAAGGACGCTATAGATAAATTCGGAAAGACGCTTCTACTAATACTCTTCTATACCGGAAACACGTGCCTTAAAATCCTTTATATTTAGGTTAAAGATCTTAATATCCTTATTACTAATAGAGCTCTTAAATCCGAGCTAGCGGCGGCGTATCTTAAGGAAGGGGAGTCCGCCGAGGGCTTCGCGGAGTACGATCTCGTCGTTAGCGTCGGCCGTAAGGGACTTTACTATATAAGTAATAGCCTACTCGGCTATATTATCGGGGATAATAGGTCTAGCTCTAGAAGGCGCTATAGTAGTAGGCGTTAGAGATCTATTCGGAAAGATAGTATTAATAGAGTCTATAGATAGTGTCGAAGGTAGTAGATCTAAAAGGGGTAAAGAAGAGGTAGAGGAAGTAAAGCCGGAAGTTAGTTTAGTAGTAGTAAAGTATCGGAAGTTCTAGAAATAAACTAGGCTTAAGAAGGGTAGAGGACCGTAGATTTCGCGGCTACTACCGCTAGGGTCTTCTTCTATAGCAAATAGTAAATATAAACGCTTCTAAGGCACCTATAATTATTCTAGTCGATTCCTCGCCTCGTAATTAGCCCGTATTCGCCGTAGAGGCGTAGTTTATAGTAGTTACCCGGCACTCTATATACTAAGCCCTATAAATTAAAGTATATAACAATAGCGGTAGTCTTAAAAGGTTTTTAGATACGGAGGCGGTTGTCTTATGTCTTCGGAATATAGGCGTAGGTATTAGGTGCCTAATAAGAGCGGAATCGATTTTATATCCTATAGGGGTACGAAATATAGTTAGGGTATACCGAGCCTATTAAGGGTCGAGAACGTCGGCTAGGTAGTTCTAGAATCCACGTTTAACTTTATTAGAATTAGGCGGTAAGTAGGGATAGCTTCTATATCTATAATAGTAACGAGCGTAGGTATTAGTAAGGGGTAGGGGAGGTATAGTATAGACTTCTATTACCGCCGACGGTAAGGATACAATTTCAGATATTATAAAGGAAATAACAAAAGAATATAAGGTCTAGAAAGGTACGGTTAATCGTATTACTAGAGAACTCTAATCCCTAGATCGGTTAAGGCGGTATCTATCCTCCGCGACTTATATATTCCTATATCTTTTCTCCCTAGTCCCTCCGAACTTTCCTCCCTAAACGCCTCTTAAATTGTAAGGATAGCCTAGTCGAAAGGACTTTTCGTAATTAGTAGCGTAAATTATAGGCGGCTTAGGCGGGACTAGTCGGCCTAGGCTACGTTAGTCTAGTCCGCGTATACTAAGTTAAGCTCGGGGCGCTCCTAATAAAGTAGAGGATCGAGTCGAGCGCGGGCGCGGTAGGTATTAGTACGAAGCTAGTCGAGTTAATAAATACGGGCGCTAATCCTAGCTATAGCTATATTTAGGGGATTAGTCTCTACCTAGCGATCTACTCTATTAATAGTAGCTCGGCGGGTGTTAAGAGTAGGTAATATCGGACTATTAGTAGTACCGAGCGTACGATCCGCTAAGTCGTTAGTATATCTAAGATAGTAGATAGAGCGACGAGAGTTACTAGAGCTAGGAGCTAGATAGTTACGGCGACGCTCGAGTTCTTACTAAAGATCCGCCTCCTAGCGCGTACGGATATCGCTATAGGCGGTATACTCGCGGAGGATAGTTTCCTAGAGGGTAATATCTCTATTAAGATAGCGTAGGTTCGTATCGATCTCGGCCGTATTAAAGCGAGGATCCGGGTTGTCGTCGCGCTAGCTAGTACCGCCTTATTAGAGAATCTAGAAGATCTAAGTCTAAGGGCGGGTACGGAGAATATATAGTTTAACGCGATTCTAAAGATACTAATCCTAGAGATACTAAGGGGTAGCGGCGCTATTATAGGCGGCAGAGTAGGCGTTATCGAAAGTACCTATTAGGTTAGCCTTAATCTACGCCTCGTCGTTATCCTACTAATAAAGCTAATAGGTATCCGTTATAACCCGCTTAATTAGGTTCTCTAGTTCGCGAATACGCTAGCGGCGAGCCTCTAGTATAGTCGTACTAGTAGTAAGGTAGTTACGCTCTATCTATAATTCGAGGTACTTAGTCTTAGCTACTTTAGCTAGCTCTTAAATCTCCGCCTAAACTATCTTACTCTTTCTCGCTCGGAAATTAATAGGTATATAGCGTTAGGCGCGTAATAGGCGTTTAGCTTTTAATAAAGCTCCTATTAGATAAGAGTAGATACTAAAGGTTAATATTATAGTATAGCGGAAAGGAAGTTAAAATTCGAAAAGCGGCGGGAGGTTATACTAGCGGTATACGCTAGTCCGAAAAAGGAAGTTACGGCTCGTAATCCTTTTAGTTTAAAGATTATATAAATATATCGTATCTATTAGATCGCTCTAGAAAGTTTAATACGTCTCGTTAAGAAAGGGAAATAAAGGTTTTATACTAAGGAGCTCTAAACTAGAAGGCTCGTAGGGAAGAAGTAGCTATTACTATAAGCTATCTCCCGATTCTTCTATCTATTTCTCCCTAGCTATCCCCCTTTCTATACTTAACTCGTTACTTCTAGTACTAGTAGTCTAGGACACGATATCCTTATAAGCGTTCTAACCTACGGCGGTTAGCTTATACGACTTAGCTCTAATCCTTAGAGACTCGGTTAGTCTTAGGCCTCTCCTAACGAAGTAGTCTATCTAGACCTATATAGCTACGACGAGTATTTCTTCCTTACGTATCGAGCTAATAGACTTAGGTAGTAATCTAAGCTATCTATAGGTTCGAGGGATTCGGGAATAGTCTATTAACGCTATCGATATATACTATAATAAAGTTAGTATTAATAGGTAGCTAGGGACTATAGGTAGTGCCGACTATACGGCTAGTAGTATCGTTACGATAACCTAGGCGATAGATCGAGCGGTAGGAGTCGTAGTAGCTAGGAGGGTAGTAGGTATAGCAATTCTCGAGCTTACGCTATAGATCGATATCCTAGCGGAGGCGTTCGTTTCCTATAATAGTATACTTATTAAGGATACGCTCCTATAGAGCGATATCTCGCTAGAGTAAGTCTAGATTAGCTCGGATCTCGTTAATATTAAAACGCGTACCTCGATTGTCGTCGCGCTACCCTCTAGTACCCTCTTCTATAAGGCGGAAGATCTAATACTATAGGCGGGTAGCTCGAACTCTTAGTTCTACTACTTGGAATATATAATCCTTAGTAACTATAGTAGGAGTAACTATCGCTCTAGGGTATACGGCGAGGTAGTCGCGAATAAAGGCGTCTATAATATCCGATACTCTATTCTCTTCGCCGATTAGGGTTAAGCGGATCTAATCTCGATCTATCTTAAGATACTCGATAGTATTCTTAATCTCGCGGACTTACTATTAGCGGGCCTCCTACTCGTAGCCGCTATTTATAGGTAAGCTAAAGATATAGTTACGTTCTATCTAAAGCTCTTCGTACTCCGTCTCTAGGACCAATTTAACGGCCTTAAGATCCGATATATTAGCGTTACTAGATCCGCGGATATAGTACTTAGCGCGGTAGTTAGCGAGGCTATATTATTAGGGGTTAGTTTAGCAAGGAAAGTTAAGCGCGAGGCGGCGACGTCGCTTTAAAAGTCCGAGTCGTTACTCCGTAGTATTATCGAAAGGTAACGGCGAGCCCGTATATAGTATATCGTTAGCGCTAGTTACGCGCTATACCCGAAGAGGAAGTTATAGTATCTAATAATCTTTAGCTAATACCTACCCCTCTATTTACCTCTATCCTAGTTAGATTTATATTAGAGCTAGGTTTAGATACGCCTAGGTGTCTACTCTTCTATAGTAGTCGGGAATTCGATACTTATTAGGCGGTAATAATTTCGTACCCCCGCGGGGTATAAAATACTAAAGGCTATAATTCTAGGTATAGGTATCGCTTTCTCGGCTATATTACATAGATAGGAAGTCGCGATTAGTCGTAGTATCGTTATAAGGAAGGTACGTTAATATGTCGATAGTAATATATACTAGATACTAATATATTTTCCTCTAAAGCTAGTAGTAATATACTTTAATCGCCGGCGTACTAGTAGTTAAAGCTTTCGAGGTTAATCCTTTAGTTAAAGTTAGAAAGAGAGAAAACAATCCTTCTTATATAGCGGTAGAGCGGGCGGTAGCGTTAGTCGCGGTTATTAAGATATCGTTATTACTATAGTAGTTTAGTAAAATTTAACCCGCTAGTTAGTCGTACCTTTAGTACCCTTCCCTTTCTTTAGAGCTTAGCCGCGGGAGACTTAACTACGGATAAGCGATACCTAGCTTAGTAAACTATAGGTCTTCTTCCTTAAGATTATTATCGTCTAGTTCGATCTCGTCTTTAGCTTTAAATAATCGCGGCTAATCGGCTTTAGCTACCTTAGGGATAGTAATATCGGTATTATCCCCTAACGTATAGAATAGGTAGACTACCTTCTTAAGAAGATAGTAGGTAAAGGTTCTATCTATCTCGGTACTATCTAGTTCTTCTAATAGATAGGAGTATAGTCGCTCTAGTTTAGAGAAACCAGTTATATCTCTTTCCCTAATACGAAAGGGGCCCTTCTAGCGGAATAATAACTTATTAGACTTATTATACTTGTCTTTAGCGCGATATATAAGAACCGTGTCGCTAGGCTAAGTTTTCCTCGAAGCTAATATTATTACGGCTATCGTAGTACTACTTAGTAGTAGCCTTTATTCGCTTTTAACGAGCCTAAAGTTCTTTAAGCGATCCTTCTATACGTTAAAGTTATTTAGCGCGATACTATAGAAGTGTTCCGCGATTACGAACTATACCCTAATCTCGTATAGTAGTAGTAGAGTATTCTACTTCGATAGGTAGTATAGCCTTATACCCGAATATAATAGTATAGGGAGACTAGCTAGTCTAGCTATTAGTTATCGTTCGATCTACCTAGGCGATAGCAGGAACCTATTTTCTCTATCTAGTTAGGGTACTATTAGTAAGCTTAGTAAGAGTATCTAGTAAAGGGCGATATCTAACTTTAACTTAGGCATTCGAATAGGGATTATATAGAGAAATACGGACTCTCTTAATACCTAGGCTAGTAAGTAGGCGAGCTACCTCCCTAGTATACTACTTTATATTATCGAGAATAATTTCGAGGGGAGTACTATACTAGTAGAAGACGTTAGTATATAACTAGTTAGCGATAATCTAGGCAGTTACTTTCTTCGACGAGTAGTTAATATACTTAACTTTAATCTATCTACTAAGTACCTCCCTTACTATAAGTAGATACCTATAGGTATCGATATAGACGGGATCTATAGCCTATCTCTCGCTAACAAAGTTCTATATAGTCGGGCGGAGTTTAGCTAGGCGAGGATATCTATTCCGGTAGTTATATAGGCCGTAGGATTTAAAATGCTTTAAGTAAGATAGGTATAGTCCTTCCTACTAGTACCGTCGCTAAATTATATCGAATATAATGTCGGTACTCCGATAGCTATTCTTTTCGTAGAAAGAATATAAGATCTAGTCCTATATATAAGGCTAGTCTATAATACGCTATAATAGAGTATATTTATAAGGGTATCGGAATAAGACCCCGCCTTAAACTATAAACTTCCTCGACTATAATACTAGTATACGATATCTTTAGCGTATTATTCCCCGAGGGCGGCGGCGCTTAGTAGTAATCTAGGCTAGTTACTAGGAGGTCTCGTTATAATATTCCGGGTAATTAAGAATACTAGTATCCTCCTAAGGGGGATTAGTTCGCTATACTAGGTATACGAGATAGAAGTTATCGTCGATTATAGCTTTAATATCCTCCTCCTCTACTAGCTCCTTATAATCTTAATCTATCGCTAGCTTCCGAGATAGGCTATTAGGGGTAGAATACTTAGTTCTAGGTATATATCGAACTTTAAAGGTAAATAGCCGAATCTAAGCGATCTATCTAGTAATAGCTATATTCGGTAGATCCGATAAAGCCTTATTAAGCTAATACATTAGCGTATTAGTATCTACTTCTAAGATAAAGTAGATACTAAATAGCTATAGCTTTAGCTTTCGTAATGCTTTTAGTACCCTAAGGTATTCGCGTTTCCTAGTATTATACTTCTACTTAGGAGGACTAAAAAGGCTAGATTCGAACCGAATAGGATATCGAACTTTAGAGTTCTTCGGATCGTATTATATAAGGACTACTCTAAAACCTTCGCTAGAAGTATCGACTATAAGTACGATACCTCCCCCTTCCTTAGAGTAGTCGATTAACTTTAAAGCTAGAGCTTCGATAAGGAGATAGGTAATAGTATCCTTAGTATCCTAATACTTCTATTCCTAGACAAACTCTATATCCTTCCGTAGGAGCTAGAAGAGTAGCTTTCCCCGAATAGCTAGTTTAGGTACCTAGATCCGGAAGTATATAACTAGTCCTATCTAGATCCTAATATCCTTTTAGTAGGTAGGGGTAGGCTATTCTAGTATCTTTCGTACTCGTACTATATTAGGGTAGCGACTAAACTTATTAGTTATATAGCCTATAATCTTAACCTTCTTATAGAGAAGTTAGAGCTTCTTCCTAGCTATAGTATAACTAGTATATTCTAGATCCGTAAGGACTTTATCGATAGCTATAATATATTCTATAACGAATCTCCGTAAGCTAGGCTCGATATATTCCCTATTATAATCTATCTTCGGACCTTTAACGCCGATATCGTCTAAGAAGGGCTAAGCTTAGTAGGATATATAGGCTATTAACACCTAGGTAATAGCTCTTATAAACTAGGCGACTAAATTCGTAGCTCCCTATAGGAGAGTAGTCTATCGGAATAATCCGAGCGGTATATCGAAGGCCGTAATATCTCTATAGGATTTATATAGAGTAACTTAGTTATATCCGGAGAAGATATCGATTAAGCTTGCTATCTTATATCTAGTAAAATCTTCTAAGAAGCTATTAGTATTAGGGGGTAAGTTAGTATCCTAAATAGTAACCTTATTAATCTTAATAGTAGTATTAATAAGACGATAGGTCCTCTCTAGCCTAGTAGACTTCTTCCTAACTAGGAAGTAGGGATTCCGATAGCTCGAGTAGCTAGATTCGATTGTCTACGCTTTAAGCCTTTTACGAATTATACCTTTAACTATAGACCGAAGTAATAGATTTAAACGGAAGGGCGGATATTACTATAGCGTATATAGTATCGTCCGGATATATTATAGCCTAATTACCTCTTCCCGAATTCGTCCTAGATACTTAAAGCTATAGGCTATAGTAGCTTCTCTATTATAGAGTATCTCGTAGATTATTTCTAGTTCTAGAGGGAGTAAGTCTATACCGATCTCGATAGTATCTAGACGTTCCTAGGTTAGCTAGCTTCCTTTAGGAATATTAGAAAACTTCTTAATTAGGTATTTCCTATTAAACTTACTAGTTCCTAGGGGAAGTATCGCTTTATAAGCTAGGTAATCGTTACGCTAGGTAAGAGATCCGCCGGGTTTCGAGCTATTAGTCCTCGAACTATCTTCCTCGATAGGGCGGACTTTCTCCGCTTTCCGTTTATATATAGTATATATATCGGTAGTTATACTAATAGGCGGGCGTATATAAGCCTATCTCCTTAATCTTCGAGCCGCTTTATTAATAGTTACGGCGAGGAGAATACCCTCGATATTATCGTCGTCTTAGTCTTTAATATAGAGAAATCTAGCCTTAGCGATATTAGGTAGTAATTCGGTAGTAGTAGTAACGTTAGGGTAAGAATTTTTAACTTCCCTCCTCCTTTTAAATACCGCGAACGCGGATATAGAAGGCGATAGACGTAAAGAAGTCGCTCCTAGAGTATAAATAGTAATATCTAATTTCGTACCCTATAGGATATAAAATCTAAATAGCTTACTATCTCCGCGGATCTCGGGGCGCGAGCCCTTTAAAGGATCTTTTAATCTATCTATATCGTCTAGATCTATTAAATTCCTTTAGAAGATTACGTATACCCCTACTATAATAGGGGAAGTCGGCGTAGATAGCGAATTCCCTATAATTTTAGGGCTAGCCTAGGACTACGAAGGATATTATCTATTCGCTTATACCTAGTTATAGTAGCTTAAATTCCCGTAAAGTAAATAGAGTTCCCTCGCCTATCGGTAATAGTTCCCTCCTATATACTATTATTATAGTTAACGCTAGTTAGTCGGACCTTTTAGTACTATAGTCGTCCTAGGATAAATAGTATAGACGGGGAAACCGAGACTAAGAAATCCTAGAAGAAGGTAATACCGTATACTATAATCTTTAGGGCGCGGGTAATACTACTAAATTAGTAAGGTCCGCTAGCGCTACTTATATTAATGTTTATATTACCTATAATAGGAAGCCCGAGCTAGGAAGCTAATTTATAGCTTATAATATAACCCTTAGATCCTTCGTTAATTAAAGCGCGAACTATATACTCGATATAGCTAACTATAGCTATTACCTAGGGGCTAGGAGCTAAGACTAAATCTATAGTAATACTAGAAAGATTAATTTTCGCGCTATCTTTATATAGCTCGCTAGCCTCGGGTGGTCTAGAGAATCTTATGTCTTCTTACGGAAGTTAAATAGCTATAGATATACGCTAGTTAGGTAAATTAACCTATACTATAGCGCTCGTCTATAGTATCTCCCTATACTTCTTAAGCTCGTCTATAAACTCGGAGTTATTAAGGATCCTTTATAACTAGTACTTTACAAAGGTAGCGTTATAGGTTATTATATCGCCGACGGTAACATTAAGAGGAGTATTTATTACCTACTTACTCTAGAATAGCTTATTATTCCTACTACTATAGGCGCGGACGTAATATAGAAATACTTTACTCTTAGGCTCTCCTCGGCGGGTAGTAACTAGCGCGTTAAGAGGTATAGTATCCTTAAACTTATCGTTACCCCTATCCGTTATAGACTCGTCTCGCTAGGAGCGGTTCTAGTCTATAGTCTAAGTCTATATTTAAGAATCCTTAGTTATATCCTTAACTCTAGGCTAAAGATCCGTCCTATAAAGTTAATCTTAGGACTCGGGAAGGTTAGCGATAGGGGTATTATTAGCTCGGAGCTATCGAGTCTTAGCTACTAAGGATTACTTACGCTCTTTGTTCTTAAGGATACTAGTAGGGGCGAATCGTGTCTTCGGAGTAGGATTTATCTTCTCCTACGAGCGGGTAGTAGTATTAGAGTAGTAATTTCTATCTAGTAAGTATTTAGAGGTAATATAGAAGGATCTATATTTATACTAGTCGAAGGTATCCGTAGCTTCTTCGATAATCTTAGAGCGTTAGATATACTAGAAAGTAGGATCGTATAGTTCCTTAGACTTTCTAACTCTAGCGAAGTAGACCTTTACTAACAATAACGTAGGTAGCGCTATAGAACTTAAAGTAGAGGTCCTAGTAATAGAGCTATTATTACTTCTCTATTTAGCTAGGAACTTATTAGCGTTAGTTCCCGTAAAGGCGATCTTCTCGGTAGGCTATTCTATTCGAATAGCTAGTAGTATACTATATAACTTCGGCTTAGTTCTATCCTATCGCTAAGTTATAGACTTCGGGTTATAGCTACCCTTCGGTCTTAAGTACTACTTATTGTCTAGTAGGTAGTAGTAGCTAGTATTAAGGAATATCTTAAATATCTCGTAGATAGCGCTAGTATAACTAGGCTTACTATAGTTCTAGTACTTATCGGCTATAGTAGGGCCTATTAAGGGAGCTTTCCTCTACTATATAGTAAAAACGCTAGTATTATACCTACTAGAGATATTCCTTATCTAGTCCGTAGCTTAAGGGTTAAGTAGTATTACTCTACTTAGGTACTAGCGTTATATTATAGCGATTTCTATACGATAAAGTCGATTAGTAAGTAAGCTAATCTTAGTATTATAAGAAGCCGGAGTAATATTCGAAATATAAGATAAGCTAATATCTAATATAGGCTATCTATCTTCGATAGACTTCTACAAAGTCCTTATTTATATAGTCGTCTCCTTCTAGGCAAGGTTATACCCTTTATTCCCTTCGATTAGGCGTATAGCTTCGTCGAAGATCTTGTCGAATTCTCGGAAGCTATACTCGCGTAAGGGGTATAGGTTAAACTTCTAATATAGCTTTCGCTATAACTAATTAGGGAGTCCTTAGAGGAATAGTTAGGTACGGGAATTGTCTTCTATATCTACCTTTTTAATCTTCTCGCTTACGGTAATAAACTAGCGGTAGTAACTAGACAAGTCGTCCCCTATAGAGCGATTAGTACTAGTAAGTTATTCTAGGTACTAGCGGGTTCTAAGGAGTATAAAGGTATTAGTCTAGGTAAACTCGCGAGTAACCTCGATACGGAACTTCTTATAGTCTCTATCTTCGTACCCTAGAACTCGAGTAATACGCGGGCGAGTTAGTAGGTTAGTGTTTAGTCGGAAGCGAGACAACTTCTTAGTATCGGTTAAGTTAGGGTTATACTTAGTAATTAAGTTATCGAAACGATTAATAAAGGTAGAGATATTCTTCCTATCGAAGAGAGGATTCTCGCTAGAACCTAGTATAGGTATCTTAGGCCGTAAGTTAGGAAGAACTAAAGCTAGTTGCTAAATAATAGCCTAAGGGTTAGCTTACTAAGTTAGGGTAGCGGAAGATCTAGTAGCCTAGCTATTTCCTCCGCTAGTACTATTATTAGTATTAGCGTTAGTAGTAGGAGTAGCTATCTAGGAACGATAAGATCTTCTACGGGTAAGGAGTAAAGGGCGAGGGCCGGGAACTTTAGAAGTAGTACTTATACTTACTCGGGTTAGTAACTATTCTAAGCTAGGAGTCTTAACTTCTTCGGAGCTAGAAGATCTATTAGTAGTAGATATCTTTAGCTTAGAAGGGCTAAGGTCTACTAGTAAGTTACGAAACTTAGGGTTAGCGTTAGGATCTTCCTATCTTAAAGGTTAATTAATAGGAGACTCTTCTCCCGACCTAGACTCTTATAGTAGCGAGCTACTTATAAGAGGTAACTTTAATCTACTTAAACTACTTCCCCGAGTAAAGTATGTAGTAGATAGTAGGTAATCCTAGGGCGTAGAGTCCGGAATCCTAGTATAGCCTTTTCGTACCCTACGGGGTATAAAATTAAGAGGTAAAGATTTGCTACCTATTTAGTAATACGAGGGGTACAAATTAGATACGAAAGCGTCCTTATTAATTAAAACAGACAGGAGTAATGTTTTTGTAAGGGTTTTACAACTTAGGTAATAATAAGATATAGCCTTAAGCCGAGTATAGTAATAGGGTATAGATATAGATAAATAGATATAAATCAAATAGTTTAAATAGCAAATATATAACGAAAAGTAAGGATATAGGTAGGTGTAGTACAAAGTAATATATAAGGGTAGTGCCGGTTATAGTACGGGTATAGTACTAGTAATAAGTTCGCTATTACTAGAAGTATAAAGTACTAATTAATAGTAGTTCTTCTTAGCGAGGTCTAGGGGTAAGGTTGTATATTAATACGTCCTTCCTATACGTATAGGCCTAATAGCCGTTACTATATTAGGCAGCTACGATTTAGTTAGCGGCTTCGATCTAGAGAGATAAACCTTATTCTAGGGATTATAGCCTCGCGAGTAGTTACCCCTTTCTAAGCTCCTACCTAGAACGACTCTTCTAAATACCTTATCCTATAGCGGTTTCGAATCTTAATAGTCTAAAGGTAGTTAAGTCGGGGCGTAATCTCGGCTATCCGTAGATAGTATCTAATTTTAATAAAGGAGAGCGTATTACCGAGGGTAGTTATCGTATTCGCGAGAAGTAGTTATTAGGGTTTCCGCTATACCTACTTCCGCCGAGTAGTAAAGTATAATATTACCCTTCCGAATTCTAGTCGTTCCTAGGATTCGTATATTCGTATATTCGAGCTTCGCCTATTAGATACGTCTATCTAATAATATAATCTCTAGTATTCCGTTTATGCCTATTTCGTTTAACTAACTATAGACTCGAGCCTATTTCTATAGCTAAACTATTATATCTACTATTCCGTATTACTAGGTTATTCGTACTAAAGCTCCTATATACTAAATATCGTATATCTCGTATTTCTTATATTCTTATATCTTTCCTTAATATAGCTACGCTAGCGTTACTCTTATAAATACTCTTACTTATGTCGAATCTATCGGAGTACTATTCCGCGAGAGTGTATTATCGAATACTCGAAGGTTAGAAGTTAGAAGAAGACGGGTATATCTTCTACCCTCGTACTAACTACTAAAAATATAACCCGGCGCCTATAGACTAACCTATCTATACGCGCTAAGTAGGTAATAGAGCCTAAGAGGGGTTATAGGCGATAGATCTTAGTAGAGGGTATAATATAGCTCTATTAGTAATTTCGGATATACGGAGGTATTCGTATATATAGAGGTACTTCCGGAGGAAGCTATAAAAGAAGAGAAGAAGTTTAGTATATAGGATTTTACTATATCTATCTATGTCGTATAATATATAAGAAGCTAGTCGTATATATAAAGTAGGTATCGTAATAATAATAATAGTACTCGTAGCTCGGAAGTTAAAGGTAGGCGCTAGTAGCCGCGGCAGTTTCTATAGAAGCTAGCTAGCTAGCCTATAATAGAAAGGATATCTAGATAGTAAAGCGATATAGGAGCCCGCTACCGTAGTTATTACTAATACGCCTACTACTATTACTAATTTCTATTATAACTACCTATAGAAGCCTATACTAGTAAACTTCTAGCCTCTACTAGACTAGATAGCCTATAAGCTAGTCTCGACTAAGCCGTCTAAGCCTACTACGTTAGCGGCTTTACTTCGCGCCGCTAACCGATAGTCTAGTACGTAGAACTATAAACGTCGCTTAGTCCCTAACGCTCTTAGCGCTAGATTATCTATTAGTAACTTTAGAGTAGACGCTAGTAACACCGCCGCTAGTACTAGCTATATTACTTACCCGCTAGGATAGTAGGATCTATCGCTCGTACTAACGATATTTAATATAGACGGTAATAACGTTAAAGATAATATCGCCTTTACGCGCGTAATAGTTATAGCTTAAGGCTATAGATATCGACTATAGAGGACTACGTCGCCTTTAAAGGGGGGGGTAGTATTACGGGCTAACCTTAACGCCTAAGTTACGCCTAGTTACGTAACTTCGGCTCGGGCCGTCCCGCTAACGCCTAGGCTTAGCGGTCCTTTATCTAGCTCCCTCTCCTTACGCTCCTCTTAGATACCTCGTCGAATATTAAACTATTTACGCCTAACCCTATTATTACGGTCCCCTTATACTTACTACTAGTAAACTCCTTAAAGGTATTACCTAGGGCGTAATTTCCTAGGGCGATAGTAAAGTCTCTAAGCTTCCTTATAGGCTTAATTACCTACTACCCTTTACTCTTATCCTTAGATACCGATAGCTCTTAGATTACCTTATCTAGTAGCTACTACTATTATAACGCTAGCTCTTAAGCGTATATAACTACCTCTTAATTCTTAGCTTTAAGGAATACCCCCTATATAATATTTAGTACGTAGCCGTAGTAGTAGAGGCGATTGTCGCTAGTAGACTAAGTAATATCGTCCTCCTTTAGTAGAGTCTTAAGCTAAGAGTAGGTATTATCTATTAAGGAGGCGTTATCGGCTATAACGGCTTTAAGCTTCTTCTTAATCTTATAGTCCTTAATAACCCTATAAATTACCTCTATATAAGTAATACCTCCGTACCTAGCTTTAAGGTTACGGAATACAAATAGTACCTTCTAGAGCTAGCCTCTTAAATTAATAAAGTAGGTATTAATAGCGATATATTTACGGCGGTAGCCTTTCGGAGTAGTCTATATATTAGTTATAAAGTAGATTAGGGAGCGAGCTAGTCGTAGATATTATTTAATTAAGTAGTACTAATATTACTATATAGATCGTAATCGACGAGGTATCGTAGTATATAACTTATCTAGTATTAAAGCCGCTTCTAGATTAATAGAGGTAACGAAGGCGTAAAACTTAGGCTATTCGACGATTAAGTAAGATAGATTACGGCGTAAGATAAGGCGAAGAAGGGCTCTCGTAACTATACGTTTATCGGTAGCTTCTTAAAGGATTGCCTTTAAGTCGATATTAAGCTACTTACGGCGTTACTACTTATTAAAGACTACCTTAATAGACTACTTCTACTACTTTACTTTCTTAGTCTTATCCTTAATAGATATAATACTATAGACGCTCTTAAGGTAAGTACGAGCTTAACGAAGGGTCGCTATCTAATAGTCGTATAGCTTCTTCGATATTAAGCTCCTTATTTAATTATAATACTAGTATATATACCTAAAGCGATCCTTCTTAAGCTCTATACCCTTTAGCTTATAGGTATAGCTCTAGATATCGTAGGCTCGTTAGAAATATTTCTTCTTCGCTTTAATATACTTAGGCTACCTATATATAGTAATAGAGGACGTAGTAGACTATAACTATAACTAAGAGGGTTACGAGAGTTAAGAATCGGCTAGGCGGGCTTCTTAGGATTCGGGTTCGAAGATTAGTAACTTAGGGCGCTCCTAGGTAGGCGGTTTAGTACTAAACTCGGTCGTTCGATAGTCTAATAGGTACGAATTAGTATCCGTAAATAGTATAGCGTAGATAGGCTAGTTAGTAGTATAGTTTAGTATAGTAGATAGCTTAAATCCTTTCTAATAGTATAGGTACGAATTAGTATCCGTAAATAGTATAGCGTAGATAGGCTAGTTAGTAGTATAGTTTAGTATAGTAGATAGCTTAAATCCTTTCTAATAGTATAGCTAAGGTTTTAGAATTTAACTTTACTAGTACGGCGCTAAGAGCGGCTAGTCCCGGGTTAATTAAATCCCCTTTAATGTTTAAGCAATTAATAGACGCTTTCCTAAAGCGGTAACTACGGCCAATTTGCCCGCTTCCCCGAGATATTAAAGGGATTTATTTACTTAAGTATAGATCGATTGATTTAGTAGTTACTAGGCAATTGGTTTAAGATTAAATAATTTGAAGATACATCACGTTAATTTAAAGATTACATTAATTCAGATTCATGAATATTCTTCATGAATACTTAAATAATATTCATGAATACGGAATCCTATCGACAGCTCTGCTCCTTTGGCGTCCCTCGTTTGTCGTACAGTAGTTGACAGACTTTCTGGAAATCAGACATCTCATCGTCCAGCCCGGAGTGCTCGGACATGTTGCCCTTGTAGTCTTTTGGGCGGCGCAGCATTCGTCGGATCCAGCGCGTTTTCTTGCCAGGCTTCTTTGAAGGCTTCTTCTTGAGCACCGTGGCTTGAAGATGGCCGAGCACTTTCTCTTCCTGACCTTGCTCGATGATAGTGAAGGTACAGGAGATGTCGTCGCAGCAGTCGTATGTCGCCTTCTTGAGAAGTTGCAAGTAGGCTGAGATTGCTACCTCGATACCGTTGACGGTGTTGAATGTTGTGAAGTTGGTCCATGCCGAAGAGCCCTGCAGCGTGGGCGGGACTCGTCGAATGTCGCGGTATAGAGCATAAGATGGTGGTGGAACCGTAAGTGAGTCCATTGTTAGCAGATTCCACCAGAGAAGTCGCGGGAGTACTGATTGTAAGACCTTGCTGGATTGGCAAGAGATGTTCGCCAGCCAGGAGATGCTTTGGTATGGGACGTTCGTATGGGTGGTCTTGCTTAGGACCAGCCAGGAAGTAATGGAAGACCTAGATGCGCGCGGCCGCGGCGAGTCACTCCACTCACTCCCGCTCGCGATCGCTCATGCGTCTCATGTCGCCGCCGCGTCCCATCGCCGTGAGAGCGAAATTGAGTTTGGACAGTCACTCGCTAGCCCCAAACAACCGACATGGGCGCCGTATTGTCAGGAGGGTGGGCGGTCCAAAGGTGCTCTTCCGTCGGCATGATGCTGGCTCTGTCTTGCAGTATCCTTTGCCGTGGCGATTCGCTGAAAGGCGCGAATATCTACGTGGCTCGCGGCCCGGGAGCTCCTCTTCATGCGGTAGACCACGTTTCAGTATATACGTCTTTTCTCGATGGGTATATGATGAGCATGGTCGAAGATTCTGTGAGATGGGAGGGCAGAGGGTTCGTCGCGGCCTGAGACCAGAGATGCAAGGTCAGATGTCCAAAATGGAGAAGTGCGGCCTTTGTCTCGGAAGCGTCAGCAAAGAGATGGCCGTTCTTTCTTCGAATAATTGGAGGTCTTTGTGATCGGCGTTTCTTTGATGTCGAGAATTTCACTCGTGCCTGCGTCGGTCGTGCCTGCGTCGGTCATGTCGTGCCGTAAGAGGTGCACGATTATCAATACGCCTAGCTCCGAGACCAGCTTGGAGAGTGCTGTATGCGCCACGAAAGGCTCGCAATTCTGAACGATGCCATTGCGAATGAGTTGTGAAGCAGAAAGAGGGTTAAGCAGCTGACGACCGCTTGGCACGGAAAGCCGCGAAGCTAGCGAGCAAGATGCGGGCAAGCAAGTGTCATTCGACTTTTTCCCGCTATTGGGCGACTTCCAATAAATGAGTCATGGACTCTGCCTGTAAAGCACACACAATCCTTAAGACGGAAATGTAGCGTAACATCGGTTGCACCAGGGGGCGGGGAATCAAGTTTGACTGGATTTGCTTCGACAATAGGGAGTCTGTCTGGACGAATATTAGAAATACTACAGAGCTATCATCAGACTGGCTCACAGGCCGCGGGTAGCGCAAGGAGACAACTCCAACAACAATCCAATTGAGCTAGCCTCTGCTCTGGTCTGATGATCGCCCACGAAGTTGATCAGTCCCAGACTCCACTTCGAAGACAATCCGTGCATCCGGAGGCCTGTCACTTCTGCACAACATCGGTTCAATCCGTCTCCTAATCCAGTGCCAGGGCTTACATCGATGCTGCCTGCGTTGGTACACTCTCGACGTGATGGTTTGAGAATGCTTTCCCTCCACACGAAACTCAAGATCGTGATGGCGCTATATCGTTCAGAAACAGTGCTTGTCTTACAGCTCCAGCGAGCTTTCTGCTTCGAGGCATGCTGGTGGGGTTCTAAGTGGAATCTCCCTGGAAGCCATGTTAGCGGATTGCGAGACGCCTATGAGATGACTTCCTACCAATCCTCGCCGCAAGAGTTCTTTTGGTCGAGTGAAGCCGTGGTCTCTGTCTGGATTCGGGCGGACCATGATGCTGATCGCATCAGGCTGATCCTGTGGTCCGTCGAAAATGGTGGAAAAGCCTGACTTCTGGTACACTTTCTTGATCGAGTTCACCACATCGGCCCATGGGCGCACAGGTTTGCCTGGCTCCTTCATCTTATGCGTCTCCTCGTAGATCGGTGCTGGCGAAAGAAGAACAGCTGCGTGGAAATCGAAAGCGCCGAGGGCTTCAAGATACGCATTCATGGCGTGCTGGGCGATGCCTCGTCCACGGAACAGCTCCATCAACTGGAAGCTGTCGATGAAGTGGATGCTCTTGCAGCTTAGTGCCTTCTTCACGTCCCACGGCAAGTTCGTCTTAGGGCGTCCAGTGCGGGCTTGGTAAAGAATGCGCAGGACCTTCTGAAAATCGCCCATCTCGTCGTCGTCTCCAGAGTGTTGCAGGGGTTCGCCATCGTACTCGACCGGGTTACGAAGGAACGCCCGAACCCATTCCGCGCAGTCCGACTTGCGATCTCCAGACCTCTCGAGGCGGCAGATCTGAGTGGCATGCACTTCTGCGAGCGCCTCTTCCCGGTAGACTTCATCCCAGATTGAAATGCCAGCGAAGATGTTGTAACAGCATGTCGAGGAGTCGCTGCAGGCAATCTCGAGATCCACAGTGATTGTGCATTTCCTGTTCTCAACAGTGCAGTAGTAAGTATGCTGCATGCCATGGCTTCTCTTGAATCGCCAGTCTGGCTCGATTCTGCCATTCCCGTCTTTGTGTTCATGCCAGCCGGGCTCCGGCCAGGGGGCCATCTTGAGTAGAGCAAGAGTCGGACGACACCCGTGCAGCGTTTTCCCGTCGACCAAGTACTATGGGGCTACTGCGTCGCGTCCTTGATGTGTATCTGTAGGCACCTCGATGTGGCCAGTAGTTGTCCAGTAATGTGCGGCGGATCGGCGGCAATGCGTGTCCGGTAAGCTAGCGCTGCGTGATTTGCGGTTGTTCTTAGAGTGGCCGCACTTGGTGATGCAAGCGAGTGGGAAAGGGCTGGTCTGCCCAGCGCGTCGAATGTCGCCCCTCTGCTTGAGTTGGTTTTCGAGGCAGCGAAGTGACCACCAACGAGTCACCCGTGCGTAGCCATGGTAACGGATGCCCCGCCCAGACAGATTCACTTGCTGCCAGGGCTCTTGCCTTGGGAGTGCATCGCATCCCCGACTTTCACACTTCTCGCCCTGCTACACATCTTCGGGCGAGAGATTCCATGGAGCAATAACAACCTTTTCTGAATTCTCTTGCGGCCCTTGATGCGAGATCGATATGGGAGGGCATGTGGTGTACTCTAGTGTTCTGCATATACGACGTTCATTGGAAGGCAATGATCAGCCCATGAAAGCTCATGGATCCGCCGTCTGCACATCAGTTCGGCGCGAGCGGGCCAGAGCATCGTTGCTGTAGGTCAAGAAACCGCACAGGTATTCCCGCAGGCACTGCTGCTCACTTCCGATGCGCTCCAGGCACTCATGCTTGAGTCATAGGGCTTGCTATCGCGCATAATGTTGGGATCCAAGCAGCCAGACCAGCAGCGTGAGGTGTCGCCTGGTGGAATTGGAATCCTGGCGGCGATATCCTCCTTCACGACGTCGACCTGGCCGACATCGCATGGCGACACGGAGAATACCTCTTTCTCGACGTGAAATACACGTTTGTAGGGCCGAATCATGTTACTTTGGCGCTGCAGGGTGATCCAGGATGAGGATGCAGGACACGGTGCTTTAATCCAATTCGGACGGCGAGAGCGGAGAAAGCAGTGCAGGCGGCTTTGTATCCCCAGTTTGGATGAAATAGTGAGGCTGATCTTCAAATGTCGAAAGTGATCGCGCAGTATGTTGTGTTGAACGACTAGCGGACTTTCGAGGTTGTGCAGCGCAGGGCCGCTCCGAATTTGAGTGCAGAAGGAGCGTCTCGCTCCGAAATCGAAGCCTGTGGAGCCCCAGATCAGAGAAGTTCTTGCAATTGATAATTTTCAGTCTGTCTACGACAACGATATCGCCGAGAGCATGATAGGCCATATCGTGAAGGAGGTTCACGCCTCTGAGTACACCTGAAGTATTGGATACCGGGTGCGACGACAAGAGATGAACGATGGCTCGTGGGCACGTGGATGATGTCGCCCGTATGATTTTGATGACAGTGGTAAGCATGAAACGAGCGCTTGTAACGAGAATCAGATCTCATTACGATTCAAAAAGAAACATCACCTCCCACCACAAAAACGTTCGACCTCTCACCAGCCCAAAAACTCACCTCAAAAGCGCAAAAAGCGGAAAAGAAATTCTTGGCCCGACATGGATTCGAACCACGGTCTCTCAATAACCCGCCGCCGCCACGCGCCCCAATATCTCGAAAGACTAGGGATGAGCCGGAGGCCTGCCAACCCCGACCCAAACGGTGCCAATGGGGTTGAGTGTTCTACCACTGAACTACCGAGCCTTTTTTTCATTTGATGTGAGAGGTGATGTGAAAATGTCTTATGTAGGTGAAACTGAGCGCTGACGTAGGCAGCTAGCTTGTGCGTGAAGTGAGGGCGTGGCGTCTGAGACAGGGCGTGGAAGCTGCGGAGGTGCGGGAGAGAAGGGGCGTTTGCAGTTGCGCTTCATGATAATGGCGAGTCTGGGACACGGCACGGCCATATTTGCTACAGCAAGTCATCACCCTGTATCCGACACCTTCCCCCCACTGCAAGGTACTCCTACCTCCGCAGTATCCACATCAACCGTGTGGAAGTTCGCGCCAGCCGTACGGTACCATACGAAAGCACCCGAGCAACTCCTCCACGCCGACGCAATTCGGTGCCGACATTGCCTCCACGAGACGCCCTGTTGCGACAAACGACTCTCTCCTACAGCGCCCGTAGTCAAAGGAAGGCAACATTCATGTCGTGCACCAGCTCCACGATGGAAAAACGAGAATGTCTGGCTTGAAGCCGCGACAGCATCAACGCGACTTGAAGCACCACATGCGGAGGATATCTACCGAGTTTTTCATCTCTCACCCCTCGAGAACGGGAAAGGACACGGGCAGGCACCACTATGCTGATGTTCTGCTGTCCTTTCTCGACGCTTGCAGCGAAGCGAAGAGCCTAAAGGACTGTCAATCTCGGAGCAGCCGCTAGTTCGGGGCTCTTGTTACAGAGCATGACTACAGTAGTACCCAGACAGAACCGCTACGCAGGCAACCAAAAGGATTGAACTCTAGGTTCACGGCTGAAGGCCAATCTGACCTTCCAGGATTCAGGCTTTGGCTTAGATCATCGGCATGGCCTTCATTCTGTTCTCAATTGGACACGTTCAGATCTTTGGACCGAAAGGAGCTGGTCATTTCCGTACGTGGAGGCGAAGGCATCTGGAATATATGGATGAGTCCATTGCTACAGTATACTCCACGGCTTGTGCTCTACAAATGCATTTGATCTGCGGTCTGTTACGGCTTCATGGATCAAAGGCTAGATCCCGCGGCTCTAGAGGACGCCAGGCTTCATCTGTCATCGACGGGCGGTACTTAATTGTATCTCTTACCTTCCAGAACTGTCGTTCTTCGTTGAGCTCGCCTTCATGTTCGCTTGCTGTTATCCTTTGTCTAAGGGATCTTTGTGGCCGGGCGAAAGTCAAAACAGGCGGCCCTCTCCTAGCCTGTGTGGTATTGTCATTTACATTCTAACATCTCTGTATACATGCCAATGCTTATATATGAAGCTGTAGCGGACTCAACATCCTGCGTCATGGTGAAATCGGTTGTGGTCGCTGGCACTCGACCTCAAAAGTTGGCTGCCCCGGCAACGGAGATGCAGCACTTTCGTTGCTTGCAACGAATTCAGCTTCCCAAACCACAATCAGCACGGCCACGTCCATTTCCCACGCCCACATCGTCCACAGATAATCTGCTCGCCCAATCTCGTCAAGAAAATCGACGTCTCAGTCCCGAACAGCATCTACGGCCATCAGACGCACCGCTTAGCATGGCTCGTCGTACTGCTAAGCCTACCTTTGTGGCTCCTTCTAGCGTACGTTTCGTAGCAACACATTGACCATGACGATTGCTAACGTCCAAAAGATCATCACGCGCGGGCAGAAACGGAACTCGAAGGCCGTCGCAAAAATCATGAAGCCAACCTCTGCGACCGAGATGTTGCAAGCCGTACTGAGCTTCCTCCCAATGAAGGATCTGTACCGAGCACAACGTGTCTGCAAGAAGTGGCGGGATGCGATCACCGATTCCATACCACTGCAGAAGAAGATGTTCCTGCGAAAGTCCGGCGAAACTCTCAAGCCACAGCCCGAAGCGAGCGAAAACAAAGAGAACTTCCCAATATACACAGCACCGATCACTATCAACCCAGCAGTCGGCATGTGGCGTACATGGGGTACCAAGATCCATGCTCACGTCGGCAAGGACAGCGAGAAGAACTTTGGCGCCGTTGCGATCAATCAGGTCACAGACGCTGTCCACGACCAGCCCACCGACGAGTACGGCATCTTTCTCAATGTCGGCAACTTCGACTTGCTCCAGAACTGGGTCAAGCGCCGGACTCCCAACGCACAGCAGAACTGGATGCGCCAGCTCGTCGTCCAGCCGCCCGTCCTCGCAATGCAACTCACACATTCTGGTCCCGATGATGACATCGAATACTACATTTTCAATTACGATGGAGTCATTTGGGGCGATGTGTACCGTGAGTTGCAGGCTTTCGGAGAGGATTTCAAGGAGAACCACGGAAAAGCTCCGCCTTCGGGAACGGTATGTGTGGGATTCAGAGTCAAAGCTGATAGCTCGGGATCGGAGATGAAGCAGCTACTTGAGGCTTGCAAGGGACACGCGGATTGGGACGGACTGTGTGGGTGCCTGTGGGCGATCCAGCAGGAGCTGGAGTACTAGCTGTATGGAAGGCGGTGTGCAATCGAATCATGAGAATCCAAGACTACTGCATTGATCGTCTTTGTTGCCATTAAAGTTCTCGCTAGGTCTGACATCTCTTTCATATCACAATGCGAGTACCAGAACGGCTTCTTTGTTTCACGCCATTTGTTTCCGCTCCTCGCCAACTGGGCTCCGGCATAATTCACACATCTAGGACACGCACCATCGCGCCCATTAAAGCTCTTAGACAGCAGCAACGGCATTCGATCTCCCTGAACATCTTTTTTCAGAAACGATTGCGCGCGTGTGAATGTTTGAGCCTGCTGCCCTCGCGACGCGGCTGGGAAGCCGCTAGCGTGGCTTGCTGGCCGCAGCGCGCAGCGAGCTCCGAGTTGGCGTGCAGCTCCGACTTCATCTCACAACGACTCCTCCACACTACTGCCACGAGCATCGCGTACTGTAATCGTCGTTCGAGTCCTCGCTGCCTCAGCTTCACGTCCTCCCACACGCGAGACGCGACGCGCCTTCTCACGCGACATCGAAGCCGACACGCGACACAACGTCGTGAAGTCCATCAGCAACCCTGTATCTCCTCTCCAAAACTCCACCAGTGTCTTCCATACGACCTTTTTCCCACCAAATCACACAGCGCATCAGACTCAGATCAACAATCGCACACTCGTCTGATACTCTCGAACTCTTCCTTTGCACCGAGCTGTGCTACTGTCGCAACGCTCAACATGGCTGGTCAAAAGCGCAAGGCCACCAACACGGGTGATGAATCGGTCCGTCTTTCTCGCAAGGAAGTTTCCACACAGACTAACAGTAGCCAGCGCATCGTGAAGAAGGGCGCAGACTGGCGCCCACGCACTCGCAATGAGAAGACCGTGGCATCTTCGGCCAAGGTCTTCTCCACAGCCGAGCTGTTCGAAGCCGTCGTCTCATACCTGCCGATGAAAGACATTTTCGCGGCCAAGCGCGTCTGCAGGCAGTGGAACGTCTTCATCGACGACTCGCCAACCCTGCAAAAGAAGATGTTTCTCCGTGCATCTGCAGCGCCTATCAAGCCGGACAGTCCACTCAGCAACCATCATCCGAGACGTGGACCGACGTACTCCACGGGCTTCACTCTCCATCCGGCAACAGACATCTCACGCATCAGAAGCACCACCGGCCACCCCAGCGTGATCAAGACCAGCAAGAGCGGCTTTGGTGTCTGGGGAGTCGCAGACGGCTTCCAGCCAGACGAGATTCGGATCTACTTCGACTTCGGCACGGTCGACCAGCGAGACATCCTCATGCCTCCATCTCGCACCAAGGGATCATGGCGCAACACCAGCATCACGCAGCCGCCTGTGCAGGACCTCGGTGTTGAAGTCTTCGGCCCAGCCAACATCCCCTCTCCCCAGAATAGCTTCTTCACGCTGCACGAGCCACAGGGTGTGACTTGGGGTGATATAGCAGCGATTCACGAGGGAACCTTGACCCAGGCAGGAGTGCCTGCTGGAGGTGTGCAGAGCATGATGATGTGGTTGAGTGTCAAGAAGAGTGCTCTGAGTACGGCTGCTCGGTACACGCTCGACCACTGCAAGGGACACAAGGACTGGGATGGAAAGTGTGGCTGTCTTTGGGTGTTGTCGGAGGAGTTGCAGTATTAGCTGGAGACGGCACAGTGTCTTCTGCATTTCGGCGACAACAACAACTACGAACCACAGGTTGGCCTTGATTGACGACAACGCGACTGCCAACACGCCCACCTCAAGCCCCTGCGACATCGACGACCGCATGCATCGTATCAGTCCCACCACATCGACAGAAGGTGGGTGCCAGGGTCTGGGTCTTCTGGCGGTGCTCATACTATCGACGAGCCGCCTCAGGTCGATCTCACTTTCTTCCCACAACTCACACGAATCGACAGCTCGGCAGACGACGTTTTCCGGCCTATACATAGTAGGATGAGATGCGTAGCTCTTTCTTTTTCTTATTTATTTTCATGGTTCTTGATCTTCTTTCCGAGGACGCTTTGAATGGAGTTGGCGGCATTTAGATTGTCAGCCAATCGATGGGTTTTGGGTAATGCGTCCACGGCAGTTTGATTCGAACAGCGAAGAGCGGCTTCTGGGATCGGCGGTGTGTGAATGATCAGTGATAGAAGTGCCCCTTCACAGAACCGAAACAACATTTCCACGGACATATCAGTCCCTCTTTTTTTCTCTTACTACGATTGCTCGTTGACTTTTGCCAACACCACATGTCTATCCTCTCTCCAATCACATGAGTCCCTGGCGGTGTTGCGTAGAGTATAAGAGTGCCTCTAATGCAACTTCGACAAAGGCAGCAACAGTCATTCGGCTGTTCACTCACCACATGGCCGCCCCCTGCCCCGGCTGAGAGATCGCGGAGATCTTCGCCGGCACGCACGGCAACGGAGTAGAAGAGCCAAACATGCATGGGGCTGTAGTCGGCAAGTGGTACTTGATGACTTCAATTGCGAGTCATGAAAGGCTGTAACAGTATTAAGCTGCCATCGGCACAGTGGGCTCGCCGGAGACGTTTTCTGTACGAAGGAGTCAGTCAATGGTGACCGCTGCATGCATTGTGGGAGAGGCTTATCCTGGAACGCACGACTTCGACACAAGCCCAGGTCCTCAGAAGAAAGGTTGAACAATTGGCCCTGGGATGAGGTTTTGCCGACACCAAGATGAACATTATGTGATTGCAACGCTACACCCGCAGGGCCTTCAACACGCGTAGTCGTCGAAAAAGTGAGTGAACGCAGGAGTGCTGTGATGGATATGAAAGTAGAACGCTTAGAAGTGATCTATCTACATCTCGTGCAATCCAGGATCGTGAGCTCTCCCGAATGCACTTGGAGCAAGTGGGCGATTGCAGCTCCCAGAAGCAAGCCACGCCATCCAACATGAGATGATTGAATGATCAATCACCCGCGCGCGATGCACTTGGAGCAAGTGGACCGCGCGGCTGCGCCGGCAGGCCGTATCTTCCTCTGATTGAGACTGCTGCCGGTACCTGTCTGTCTTGCCGCCACAGATGCTGCGTGGCATCGATATCTGATTGATGAGAGCGCTTTGGTAGGCAAGATCCAGGAGAGACTGTTCTGTTGTGAAAGAAAGGGGTTTTCGAACGGATTGATCTGCTGTGAGGTTCCTGCGTGGGCCGATCTGGTGTACCTGGATGTTAGCGATCGAAAATACCCTTGGCCTGGAGATCTGAAGCTTACCATATTTGAAGCATGAGGAGACGCACGACTGCCATTGCTGATCTTCCCTCAATGATGGTGCATCATGCGAGCCTGGCGGTCCCGCATGCCGTGACCCCCATGACCATGCCGGTGTCCGTGTCCACGGCGATGGCCATGACTGCTCTCCTGGCGCTCTCGACTCTCACGACGCTCCTTCTGGCGACGTTCCGCACGCTCACGCTCAGACAGTGGACGGTCCTTGAACCAGTAGCCACGCCTACAGCAAATTGTCAGTTCTCGGTCAAAATCATCGAGCATCCAACAGCAACACTTACTGAAGCATGTAATCCTTCCAGCCCTCAACCCCCCACCCACGCTCATCCCTCGCCATATCCTCCCTCAAACCCTCCCAAGTCTCAACACTCATCTCATTCGACTGACTCACCAACGCAACCGGAAATGCACCCCCTCTCGCCTCCTTCTTCTCACCCATCGCCATAACCTCCCGCAGAATACCCTCCCAATTATCACCCCTCACCTGCCGCCGCTGTCCATTCGCATACTTCAACCACGTCGTCCAAGTGAAACTCCGACCAGAGGGAATGTAAGAGAGGTGCTTCTCGCGGAGCTGCCGCTGGATGTTGGTGAAGCTGGTGGTGCTGTCGAGATTGACGCGCTCGCGGTGCCGCTCGGCGGATTGGCCCCAGTGGCCGCGGGTGCGGTAGTTGGTTTCGAGCTCGACGGGGAAGGAGACGACGCGTGGGCGGTGGTCTTCGCGGGGACGACGCTCCCGGCGCTCGGCGTGGTCGTAGGCTGGTGGGTGTGCGTCGCCTGGTGTGTAGGCGGGTGGGTTGGGCATGTTGGGATGTATTTGTCTGAGGGTTTGGAAAGGACTCGATGTGGGTGTTGGGTACGGAATCGATTTCTAGCGAAGCTGCGCGAGGGGGTTTGAGTTGGAGCAGTTTCCAGCAGAAGTGAACAAGATATCTGCTGCAGGAGGTACGTCATCCATGTTTTTGGTTATTCACTCACGCTCCCTGCTTGCTCGCTTAGGGAAGGCGCAATCATGTAAAAGCGGGGCCTCTGGCTTAAAAAGCCCGCTGCCCCCCCCCAAACTTCTTCCTCGTCGCAACTCGCTTCAGACGTCTCTAGCACCGCTTTTACATCCAACCTTCCAGCGCACTAAAGCCTCCGCCCTGTCTTGTAAGTTCTATCGATCTGATCTGTTTGAAAGCGCTGTGCTAACAACTGTTTCCAGCCTCGACCTGACGCTGCCGTGCGAAACAAGATAGTCCTCTCCACATATATACCCACGCAAGAGGACAATACCCCAACTACTTTACCATGGTCGGCGCCGCAAAGCTTGTCGTGGCTGGCGAGAAGGCCTCCACGACCTCGTCCTCCTCTGTCATCACTACTCCTGCCTCTTCTGTGGGTGGTGAGAATGCTCCCGGCAACAAGAAGCCGAGTCCGCCGCTCGTTGATCCCAAGAACTACGCGATCGACAGGACTGGCTGGGCAAAGACTCGCGACATCGACCACTCGACTTCCTCCCCTGTCATTGTCATGCCTGCATCTGCTATGGCTGCACAGGCGATCTTGATGCATTCCAGCAAGATGCATATCAATACCTTGCCGAAAGAACTCGAGGCTTCGCAAGTTCCGCTATCTCCTCCTCAGGACTTCTCGCCAGCCCAGCCAGACACGACCACTGCTACACAAGACACCACCGAGCCCGAGTTGCCAGCCGCTCTCCGAGCCTTCAAGATCAGCGAACTCACCAAGAACATCCTCGGCTACCTGAACGACCCACAAGACATCTGGTGCTGCATGGGCGCATACCCACTCTTCCGCGAAGCAATCCTCGACACACCAATCCTCCAATGGCGGGCCTTCATCAATCCCTCGAAGCCATCCAAGGAGACCGATCCCAGCAACCGCGCGATCCACGTTCGCTCACGCCCTGGACAGATCAAGACATTCCCGCACTACCAGCACACCAACTGCGTCAACCCAATGATCGAGAAGCCCATCGTCCTCCTCACAAGCACGCCCAACCTGAAGTGCAGCGATAAGGTGTGGGCCATCACCAAATTCGAGAAGAAGTGGTCGATGGACCGGCGCACCACCGTGGTCACAATGCAAGTCAAGAAAGTCAACGCCTGGAAAGACTGCGACAAAGTCGCCAAGCCAATCTCCATTTGCTCCGAGCTCCGCCTAGACACGCGCGTCGCCGATCCCTGCGTGACCGTCATCATCAAGGCCGAGAAGGAATACAAGAACGGCTATCGCGGTGGAGACTACAAGGACTCCAAGGCCGTGGCAGTGTTCCTCAAGCCCGGTGCGACCATCCGCGAGCTAGTCGACTGGCTGAACACGCCAAGCCAGTACCTGGACACCAGCGATACAATCACTGCCACCACGCCACTGAACAATGTTGGCGGCGACGACACCGTTTCGCTGCTTCGCGCCCTTGACTACTCCCAGAAGCAGATCCAAGACTGCAAGGCCGCGGGTAAGGAGTTGAGGACCATCGGCGAGGAGGCGGATGCGAGACGTCAGAAGAAGATGCAGGAGCTACGTAGAAAGCGAGGCCAGGAGATCTTCGACTCGAGCGATGACGATGACGAGTGAGAGCAATGAGCGCAATAGAACGGTCTCCGCCCCGGTGTAAGGTGCTGGCGCGGTTTGGTGGGTACTGAGAGTGGTGCTGTCCATAGAACAGGGGCTTCGTAAAGTCGATCAGCAGACGGCCATGCACAGCAGCATGAAATACATCCCATTACACACAAATTAGTTACCACGTACTGCTTGCCTAGTCTCATGAGTTGTCTGTCTCGTTCCAAGTAGCCTTCGTATCGCTTGGCTTTCCGAGTCGTATTAGGGTCAAGGAAGGGGTATGGCCAGCTTGGCAGCATTTGATATCGTCGTCTCGAGGATCGGTACCATGTTTGAGTGGCAGACAGCAAGGGCTCGTCGAAGTTTGAAGAACTTCAGCCAACGTGCAGGTGCTGGCACAATTAATTTGTTTAATACCAAATGATTCAACCGTGGCTTCATCTGTGCCGTACTTTCTACTAGTTTGTTAACCTTTTGCCCTGATACCCAACGCGCCATTGCAATCTTACTGGAGGTGCCTTGACTCCTGAGAAAGACAGGTCGAAGGCACAGAAAGAAGCGGGAGCGTTCCAGAAGCTCCTCTCCGTCTACTATCTTCCAACTGTGCCACCGTCACCAAGACCGGGCATCCGTCCAACAGTCACCAGAATAGAGATGCTGAAGCGTAGTTGTCCACTCCCCAATGCGACATGTTCGTAATCACGGCGACAGCACGGGTGTCCCCAATCGCGACTTGCTCGACTGCCCCGCTCATCCTCATCTTCTCCTCGGCAGGAAGATCGCACCACTTGAAGAACTCCCGAACCGTAGTCGTGGGCTTGATGATGCCAAGGTAGCGCGTGTGTGCGGAGCCGGGCACAATGAAAGAGATCTTGAGGCCAGGATGGGCGAAGCGCATGTCGAGCAGGAGTAGGTTCGTAACGAAAGTCTCACCGATGCGAGGGGTGGTCATGCGGCATTCGATGGTGTAGGTGGGAGTCGAGCCTTCGATGGTGGACATGATAGTATTCTCAATCTTCCAGTAGCCTAACTTGCGGGTCTGGAGAGGATTGACGTCGAAGGCGAAGGTTCCGGCTGGCGCAGCAATGAATGGGTTGATGCAGTTGGTGTACTCAAACTCGCCGTACTCGAAGTCGCCGCGCATGAGAGGACCGGGTGGCGGCAGCTCGCGGGCGGTGTACTGGAACGGCGGTAACCACTTCAGATACACCGAGCTCTTGATGGCGGCCTCGAAGGTCTTGTTGACTCGCTGGCAGGAGAGAATGTCTTTGGCATCGCCGACTCCGAGGATGATCTTCTCAAGCTGCGTTACCAACGTTAGTGATCTGATCGCCAGTTCAGTGGCTGGGACTGGAACGTACAAGCTCGGGAATGGCAAAGACCTCGTGCGCCTTCGAGCTGGTCGAGGACTGGTCCTCGGCTTGCGACTGACCGGCGGACGACATTTTGGCTGTCGATTGATGGGGGGAGGTTATGGTGTTGTGTATGGCGAGGCCGACAGGATTGTCGGTGTGAGTAGCTTATCTTAAGCTGTCTCGAGAATTGGTTGTTGTACGGCGCGGGAGGGGAAGAGGAAGCCGAAGCGGCTTTGACAGCACAGCTTCAGACGCGGGGCACGTGATTTGTGGATCCACTTTGTGACCGGTGTCTGAAGTACCCTGTAGAAATTCATATTCGACAGTGCTGGCAACATCTCTTTCTGCACCACAACTCCCCTTCGTCTGCTACACAACCTCCAACCTCTCCACAACCCCACTCTCATACTTCTCCTCGAACCCCATCTGACACCACTCCACAAACTCCCCAATCGTAGTCGCAGGCTTCACGACCGCCTTCACAGTCCATTCATCAGATCCCGGAATCTCAACCCTGACCTCCACAAACGGATGCGCCAGCCGCATTTCCAAAATCCTCGGATCGCTCACCAAAGGCTTGCGCTTGCCAGGCAAACCCTTCCGCACAGCGATCATGCACACCGCCTTCAAAGTCGGGACGACGGCCATCTGGTACTGCTTTATGTACCAGTATTGAGCTCCGGGAGTCGAGACGTTGATGGCCAGTGGGAGACGGGAGGGACTTGCGAGGAGCGGATTGATGCAGTTCGTGTGGGCGTATCCGGGATCTCCAATCAGCGGATCTGGTTTGGGAATGTACTTCGTTGGGAGGCAGTGGTCTTGTAGCGGGAACGACGGGAGGAAGGAGAACTTGCTGGAGGAGGCCATGGTGGCGCGAAAGGTCCTGCAGACGCGGGTACAGGCGATGATGTCTCGGACGTCTGCGATTTCTAGGAGAATTTTCTCGAGCTGGATGAAGGTCGTTAGTACTACTGTCAAAGGTATCGGTAGCTTGGACAGACGTACGAGTTCGGGGATTGCGAAGGGTTGTAGTGCTTTGTGAGCCATCTTGACGGTGAGTTTCGGGGCTACTGTCCTGGTTCTGTGGAAGTGAGGTGCGGGTGTAGTTCGCGCGGCGGTGAAGACAAACGGGCAGATTCAGGGTCTATCTCAATCTCCCTACTTGCTTACACACATTTACTGATTGTCACTTCACGCAAAAGGATTCCTCCGTCCCCTCTTATCTCCCACATTCTCCACGCCCGCCTTTCCGCACTTCATCAACTCCCAACTATCCCTCGCACACCTCTGAGTAAAGAGCTTCTTGATCTCATTCTCCATATCCTTGTACACCACGTTCCCCTTCAATACATGTATGAAGTTGTCCTTCGTGAGCTCGGTGATGACGTGCAGATGCCAGTAGATATCCCGCATGACTCTGACGTCCAGATCCTGTCCATCGGCACGGGCGACGATGATGTCTTCGCAAATGGGTGGCGTGGTGTAGGTGCCGAAAGACGGGGAGGAGATGTCGGATTCTAGGAAGAGGAGCTGAGAAACGTGGTTGTCCATGCGAGCGCCGAGAGTCTTTTCTTTGTGGGCTGCGTGGTTCGCTGTCGAGGTTTGTTTGATGATGAGTGGGATGCCGAGCTTGGTCGAGACTGGAGAGGCGTGCCAGATGCCGTTGTTGTTGAGGTCGGAGGCGTCGATGACGGTTGGGATCATTTCGGGCTGGTAGAGCTCGCAGATGATGGCGCGGATTTGAGTGGAGGCTGGCATTGTAGAGAGGATGGATTGGTTTGTACGGTGGAGTATGGTGCGACGAGCAGATTGATATACTGCGAGAAGTTTGCTGCCGCAACAGCTCTGGAACATTCGAATCAAGGAGAGGAATTTGGAACAAAGGACGGGATAGGCACAGAATCATCGCGAGACTTTGTTGATCTTCTGTGCTGGGAGACTGGTACGCTGAAGAACCAGGTGCCAATACTTCTGAGGACGATGTTCATTTGCTGGTTTCAATTCCAGAAATTGGAACGGTTCTTGCGTTTGCGACTCCTCCGCTGGGTATCTCAATGCTTGGTGTGATGTCGTGTGTGAGTTCAAATCCGTCGCCTCGGCATTCAAACACCTGCTGCTCTTCGTCCTGCCAGTATTGTCAGCTCAACGAACTCAGTCCAGGTGGTCTGTGGTGGACGTACCGTAATGTGTTCAAGTCCGGATCATCGCACCAAACGTGGACGTCAGCTGCTGCATCTTGCACGGGAACTTGTGCACCTTCCAGTCCGCCTTCTGGCACTCCTTGGTGCAGTAGCAGACCTGCTTGCAAGCAGCGCACTTCAGCAAGGGCTTCTCCTCCGTACCTGCCTGACCACACGTCTTGCACACCGGCTTCTCGCTGACGGGACACTGCATCGTCAGCCACGTCTGCTTGGTGGCCTCGTCGCGGGCTCGGCTGGCGGCCATGTTGACGAAGCTGTCCCAGTAGAGCTTGAACATGTGCTGGTCGAAGATGTAGGTCATCTTCTTGCGACGCTCGGCGCATGGCTTGGTGTCGATGTTGATGTAGCGGTGGAGGTACTCGAGGATGAGCTCGACGAAGTTGGGGTGCATGTTGACGCGGTCGGCACGCACGACGAGAAGCTTGCCGCGGATTGGGGCCGTCGAGTACTTGCCGAAGTCGTCGCTCTGTGGGTCCATGTTGGCGGCGATGGCGTTGAGGCGGCGGGAGTAGGTATTGGCGCCGGGGTCGTCGTCGGGAGATGGAATCTGCTTGAACTTGAGGGCGATTCCCAAACGGCGAGTGACGTCCGAGTCCGTCCAGGAGCCGTCGTTGAGCTCGTCGGCGTTGATGGTCATCTTGGAGTAGGTAGGCATGCTACCATGGACGGTGGGCTTGACGAACGTGGTGGGCTCATCCTCGCGCCCTTCGGTACCTGGGACGGAGGAAATCACCACGCCGCGAACAGTGCCGCTGGTCGACATGCTGGATGGAGTGATGTTGTTGTAGATGCTTGTTTATCTCCAGGAAACGACGAGCGACCGAAGCAGCGACGAGGCGACGGAGGGGTTGGTGGTGGTACGAGGGAGCGGAGAGAAAGGTCGCGAGATGAAGCTTCAATTGTTTACTCGGCAGCGCTAGTCGCGGGCATACCCGAGCCGCGCATGTGAAGATGACCAATCACGTAGAAGGCTCACTTGCTGACTACTACGTCTCTTATTCCAAACGCGCATCGAGCGTTCAGCTCACTATCTAGAGATAAATGCGATGAAGCCGGCGAGAAGGACGATGGGAACCAGTGTTGCCATCATCTCGGCTCTTCTTCGTCGCGTGCTTGCAAGTCGTTCTATCCTCCTCTTCTCGTCCGGCGACGCCAACAGCGAAGATGTTTCGTCTAACGCTCGAAGATCTGCCGTAGCATTCGCATACACATCCCAGTCTTCATTTCTGCCCTGGTTTCGTCGTTGACGACGTATAGTATCCTCCAGCCACAGACGCCACTCCCGAGGGACTGTTTCGTCTTCATGATGGCAGAATTCAAATTTGAATCTCTGATCGGTGCGAAATCCTTTGACGAGCCACGGCTTGGAAGTCGTTGGGCGAAGCAGTGTGGCGCGTGTGTTCTGCTCCCAAAACTTGTCCGTGAAAAGTTGTCGAATCCACTCTGAGCTGACCTTCGACATGGCAGCGTATGGTGCATGATCCGCAAGTACTCTGATTGAGTTTCCGACTTCTGGTTCCCACATCTCCGTAAATGCACTGGCTGGGGCTTGGAAGTGCACCCAGATCGTCTCGACGGTACCGTCTCCTTCAGCTTTTGCCGCTCGATAACTCCTCCAAAGAGCTGCTGCTGCAAAGCGAGTCCGCATTCAGCAAAGTTGTCGTACTTGTAGAACGGCTCTGTATCCAAATCGCCTGCACCGGCGAGGCAGAATGCGTGACCCAATTCGTGGATGATGGTGTCGGCGAGCTCCAACATGTTCCCAATCGCAGAATCTGACGAAGTGTCGTTAGTCAAGCGTGTAATGTAGCCAGGGTGTAAGGTGATCAGGCTCATGCATCCCGAAGGAAAGAGCGCCGCTTGCGTAGTGGTCAATGGTCCAAATACTGGCTCGCAGAGACCCAGGCCGGTGCCGCGAAGCTCGAATCGAACCATAAGAGCCATTCCGTCGAGGATATCTCGAACTCTGGCCCGGGTGGTTGGATTCGCGACTCTACTGCCGCGTTTTGGGTGGACGGTGATATGCGCATCTGAATCCTGGCGTAGGAGCTGGTGGACGTCTTTGACGCTCGACAATTTGCCCTCCCCAGATGTCCAATCAACGACGTGATAGTGGTGTTCGACGAGGGAGATGATGAAGTGAACGAGGGCGTCTGATCGCAGAAGGCGGGATGCTAGTCGCATGGCCATGTCGAAGCCGGCATTGAAATCGATCGGCTGCTCGTGGGCGAATCTATCCCTGCGCAGTACTGGGAGAATGGCGTTGGAGAGATCTGGCTCAGCTTGTGTAGTGTCATCTTGGAAAGTCGCAAATCCCGAGGCGAAGAAGTCTGACCACGGCATTGTTGCAGGCATGGTATGTTGACGCGTGGTAGAGATTTGGAGAGAGTTTGAAGTTGAGAGACACAGAGAGTGTGGCTTGGCGGGGACATTCATATCACGCAAACGCCGGCCACGCCACGACATAATGCATTGAACTTGAGTACTGCATCCACTACTCATGGGTGTTTCGTATTCCCCGAGCCCAATGTCGAGACAGAATCGCATTGTTAAGTACAATGGCAAGGACGTGCTCGTTGTCCTGGAGAGATAGACAATGATCTTTCATCAAACAAAGCAGACGCTCACCCGCAGGGCAACGGCGTTTGGTAAGCGTGGAAATTGAAAGGCCAGGCTCATCCTGCCATCGCTACAAACGGTCCCATGGGTCGATTATATCGGCTCGAAGGATCTCCGCGGCTCCGCGCGAGCAGCTCGTCAAAGGTCACACATCTCACTTGGATCCATGCCCCGTAATCTGGAGCCAAAGAAGCAAGGTGCAGCAGCGCTTATGAAGAGGAGCTGCTCGGTGGCCTCGACCTTCATAAGGACAGCAGGCACACCGCTTCCGTATAAAAAGACGACAAGATCACTAACCTCGACATGATGGCTCAGCGCCCCGCGAATCCATAACGACGTATATGTCCTGTTGCAACTCGCTTTGGGACGTCTCTTTTCGATTCATACCGATGCTGCATGCCGTGTACTCTCCAGCAAGCTTGCTTAAACGATGTTGAGAAGCTGAAATTATCCATAGCAAGTATGCGGCAATGCTCCATGGACGATTGGCGGTATTGCTTAGGTATCTGAACAGCTGAAGTGCTCTTCAGTGTCCCAATCCAAGGAACAAAGAGGGATAAAATGCCAAGTGATGGATCATTGGTGTCGTTGAATCCCAGTTCCCAGTTATGTCTGCAAAGCTCGCCAAACACACCCACGCAGAGATGAGCAATCGATTCATTCTCGGCCGAGAAGCTCCGCCTATCCACCACACATGAAGGCAACTCGTCGGCGCTGGTCCTCCGTCCCCTGCCACGGCACCCGCCGAAGAGCAGTGCCTCAAGCGTGTCGTCCCGATGAATCAGTGTAGATAACGTTCTCAAAAACCTCGCTCAGCGGTATCGAGTAATCGATGACAAGTACTGGGTCATCTTTTGCTGAGAGCTGCCCCGTTCTACACGTGTATGAGTGTTGGTCATGCCTACCACGGCATACACTATGTCTCGTTGGTCGAGGGACTCGCAATGGGCTGTCTGTCTGATCTTCTGGGCTAGATCTAAACTGCTCCTTTTCCGCGGTATACGTCCCTGATAGAGCCCCAACTCGGCTTCATCGTCAGAAGGTATGGGCGGTGACCTTCGCTGGAGGTGTCTTAGGGCATGCGGAAGATCCACCGTTGGTTTGGAGTCGAGGCTCTTTGTCCCTTCCGTGGCATTCTGAAGCGCCTTCCAGTCGGTAAAACTTTCGCCACTCTTGATACGGAGCTTGCGAGCAACCCACACTTCCTGAATGATCCATCTTCGCCCGGACCACGGTCTCTTGGCAATAGATCTTCCTGAAACAAAGTTGTATCATCTTTGGCTGGCAGGGTGGGATACTTAATGATTCTCTTGTCGTAATCCTCGTAATCTAGGGTTTCAGGGTACGAGTGCTGCTTACCAAATTCCAGAAGATACTGCTCTGCTCGAGACAGATGACCAAGCCACACTGTGACAATCTGCGACTTCGAGAATATGAACAGCATCCGTCGAACTGGTCGGGCCCGCTCTTGGTGATCGTGTTGACTGATGCAGACAGTGTCCACCCACCAAAAGCCAACTTTCCGCGGACTTCGCAGGTTCTTCAGCGCCTCGTGTAAGTTTCCAATTATTGGGTACTCATGGCTTCCGATCGTGAGGCGGTGGTCAAATACCGGCGGACCCCAAACGTATGACAGTGCTCGATAGTCTACGCGCGTGTTGCTATCCCGAGAGACTACGACTTCGTCATAAATAAGCGTCGCAACTGATGGTGAGGCGGTGAGGCGTGATCCAGGCTCTTCGAAATGCGAGGTCAGAATCCGTATCTCCCACTCCTTTAGTGGCGTGTATAGCTCGTTGACAATCTGTAGCTGTCGAATGTGTGCGCGCGTGTCATCTGTCATGGTGAAGGCACGGACTTAGTGTGCGGTGGAGGGTCGAGAGGTCAAATTCGTGAAATCTTCAGCTTGTAGGCGAAGACCGTCACGGCGTTTCAGCCCCAGAGGATCCCGCGGAAATGGCGCATATGTCGTGTGACTGGCAGGGGTGTTGCAAGCGAACGCATGAGATTGCGTGGGGCTCTTGGTGACTTGTGCTGCTTAGCCTCGTGGTCAGCGACTAGCCAGTACGATCAAGCAGTCTGCACCGGGGGCCAGCAGGATTTGAGGCCCAGCTTAGTGCCGCCTTTCTTGCCAATGAGTGAACGTCCAGCTCCAGTTTCCATGTGGAGCGCTCATCTTTCGCCGCATGTCAATGTCCGGTGGATTCGATTTAGACGATCTCAAAGGTCTGCTTTGCCAATCGGGACGCCTGCCGAGAGACGTGATCAAATTCCCAGACAAGAGCACAGACTTGGGCGATGTCTTCTTCATCCTGTGGCATTTGTCTGACCCGGTCTCTGGGTATGGCTCCTCCTACAAAGAGATACTTCGACGAATTGTTCATAGGCCGGAGCAGGACAACAATTGTATCGCCTTCGGGCAAGACTAATACGTCCCCTTCCAAGGCACTGGGGCAAGTCATCCATTGCCTGTCCAGGGTGTATTTGATCCCTAGGGCAATTGGAGGTCGTTCTACGTCCACGAACTTTTGGAACGTCGTAAAGGCTTCCTGCAAAACAGAGTGCTGACTGATGACACCTATGAGGCGTCCCTCAATGCAAAATGAGCCCTGCCCCGAGAACGCCACCTGCAAGCCGCTCTGTTTTTCATCCGCCTCAGACCCGAAGTTCGGTAGCAGTCGCCGACTTTCTCGTTGCAATGCCTTGTACAGCCAGCACCACTCGCCTTCTCGAGTCGTTTTCTGCCAATACAAAGACCAAGATGCCATCCCTATATCTTGACCAAAGATACGAGTGCGGCCGGACCCTCGGGAGCCCTCCAGAAAGAGCATGGAGAGGTCTCGTTTCTGCCGTATGAGGTATGAAGTCGCGCTCTCGAACGTCTGACATGGCGAAAAGGAATAGTCGATTTGCAGGACCGGTTGACCCCGTTCTGGCGATGTGTCATGCACCCTGATCAGTGCATCACTCATACCAGCAACCGCGTACACGATATCTCGTGGATTTGAGCACTTACTCCCCACGGCTGTTCGCAGAACGTCGGCCAAGCATTGCCGCTGCCTCTTGTTGCTGAAGCGAGCGATCGTATCTTGCACATACGTTGTCTCCGGAAGTCGCACAGTATCTGCATGGCGATCCAACAGCTTTGGAAACAGCGAAGCAGCCCTTTGCAGTGCTGTCCACGGCATCAACGTGAGGTTTGCCACGACCACTACCCGCCGCCCAGCCCAGAACTCCTGGATCACCCATCGACGGGAGAACCATGGCCTGCGTAGAAGACTCAGAACCGCATCGCAGAAATCCCCGTGACCAATACGTTCGAAGAGATCTCCGATCTCGCGTTCGCTTCCTTCGGACGTCCTCAATGCCCAGCACTCTGTGGAGGACAATGGCCCAAGCCAGATGATAACACACGCAGCCTTTTGATAGATTGCCAGCATCGTCTGCACCTGTCTGGCTTTCTCCGTATCGTCATGCTGATTGATGCAGATCGCATCGATCCAGATTTGGATGTCCTGGTCTGTCCGTCGCAAGGCCTCGAGGGCTTGATGCAAAGTCTGTGTAATCGGATAATCTTGATCATTGACGATCAGTGTATGGCTGAACAGCGGTTCGCCCCAATGATACGATAGTGCCTGGTAGGAACTCCTTTTGCCAGACTCTTTAAATCCGATGCCTTCATCATGTATCAAAATGACCACGGACAAGGTAGCACGGAGCGGTTCGTCGTTGAGACCAGGCTGTATAGTGAGTAGCCGGGTTTCCCAGTCCTGTAGAGGGGTATAGAGACTTTGTGCGACTTCGATTTGCCGTGCTTGCGACGCTTCAGTTTGTGCCTCCGACATTTTGGTGAGAGTGCTTCAAATTCCAGACTGGAATCGGTTCACGGCGGGCAGCAGAGCGATGACAGATGTTTCCAGTGGTATTGTTCGGTCGACTGGAGGCGAGTTGAGGTTGAGGCTGAAGGGTAGGCGCAGAAACCTGCAAGCAGGGATTCGTGGTGCGGGGGTGGCAAGGTACATTTCCTTGCGTATGCTGTGCAACGTTCGCCCCGAAGACGTGGTCCCAATCAGATTCTCTGCTTTAGTGAGTGTCGGGTTGTAGATGTCGTCGTCTGGCTCTTCGGCGGGGAACCGGACGTAGAGACTCGCTGCTATGACGGATGGCGAACCGTCCACGAGCTCACGGGCGGCTTTATCGACTCGGCGCCATCGCAGTATGTCGATTGGATTGTCAAGGTATGCGATGACCATCTCGAGCAGCTCGGCAGTCTGGAGGAACTCCTGGCATCCTGGAAGTTCGTGAAGCTTTTCAAAACGCCGATTGTGGCCGCTTCGAGTGGTAGGTGGATGGTATAGTGGAATTGCCATGGCGACTACCAAGCCGAGCGGTTCAGTTGAGGAGTATGCGTTGCGGCGAATGCGAGGATCGGGCGGCGAGTTCGATGGCTGGAGGAATTCGCAGCAAGCTTGTCTCGAGGAGGGATAGCGAAGCTAGTAAGACGGTGGGAGATCGCGATGCCTTAGATGAGGCGTCAATGCTCGAGTAGGGCTGCACTCGTCCGCCAAATAAGCTTACGTCTTTCACTTTGGAGTGTGTCCAGAAGCGGAGGTGAGTACGGCCAAGTGAACAACGCCAATCTCCCCAGGCCATTGTAATCTTAGATGACAACCTCCCCAACTCTAACACGTTGGACCGTCCGTCCACCGTCCCATTCTTGCCCGTCTGATCAGCCTCTGCACGCGGTCCTCCTTTCGCGGCACCTTGACCGTCGTATTCTCCAGGTGTACTTCCCAGCCAGCCTCCATATCATCCAAAATCGCCCTCGTAGCAGCCTCCACGTCCTCAAACCTCACTCCTTCGCTGGCATTGATCTCCTCCCACTTCTTGTCCCAGCGACCCCAGCCTCCCTCCGAACGCCACGATCCCTTGTAAGGATTGAACAAGTGCAGATTCAGAAACATCCGCTTGGCAGGTGGCTGCGTCATGAACATCTTCTTGCGGATGTCGTCGTGGGGGAGTGCGTAGCCGGGGTTGACTCTCAGGAAGAGCTTGTTGAGATCGGCAAAAACCTCAGGACCTATGCTGGGGTGTTGGGTGTCTTGTAGGTAGAGGGCTCGATTGTAGGCTGGCTTGTCCGCGTTGCCGGTGTTGTCGGGGAGGAGGAACATCTTCTTCTTGAGGGTGCGGGAGCCGTCTATGAGGTCTTTGAAGCGATGTTGGACGCGGCGGCAGCGCATGATGGTCTTGAATGGCAGCTCGACGAGAATCATTTCGAGCAGCTCAGCGGTGTCGAAAACGCGCTCGCAGGCGGGGGTGTCGTCGTCGCCGGACATCTTGTTGGTAGCGTCTGTGGTTTCTTTGATTTGTGTTAGTCTATCCCCAAGGATTCTTGTGGTGGGAAGCATACGATGGGGATGTTGGACGGCGCAGATGGAAAGATGAAGTTGGGGATGAAGCGGAAGAAATTGGACCCTGGCTGCGAGCGAATGGTTGAACAGCGGCAGCGAACGGATGACTAATCGAAGTCGACGATTGCAGGGACAGATTGAAGTTGAAGTGGCGACTGAGCTGAGCTCGCCCCTGAAGTGAAATGAGCAAGGAAATAACAAGATAGTACTGTCCTACATTCGTATTCTGGCCACCCAGATTAGTAGTGAGCCTTCGCCTAGGGCAATGGTATTGCTGATGTGAGGCCTGAGCCGAAGCTTTCGGGACAGTAGATTGAACGGAGTACTGAGGGAGAGGCATCCTTGAAATGAGGATCGGAGTGATGCGGAGAGAGCGGGAGAGACTCGTGCAACAATCTCTCGGTGTCTCCACCGTATTTGATTCCTGTACAGCCACTTCCTGTCTTCATAGCGACACTCCCATCTTGAGACCGAGCTAAAGTCTTCCATGGTCGCACGCCCATTTGCTGCTCACGTCTTTCTCCAAGGGATGGTCCCCATTCTCGACGCTTTTCGTTGTTCCCGTTCGCTCTGCCTACCATCCTACACGAGAGAGTGTGCAGTTGCACCAAGATCATCGTGAGTAGCTCGGCTGGTGTTGAACCACTTGAAGTACTTCTTTCTCCTCCACAGTGGCAGACTTCGGCGCCCAGCCATCATCGTTGGGAACCCAGTCCTTTTCGCCAACACTATGGTACCGTTCCAGTATGTCCGCAATTTTCATCATGCTGAGTAGCGTTGTAGGCGCGACTTCAACAATTGCAGTAACATCCGTCGGCAGATCCCACGAAGAGCCTCCAAGCATGCCACTGTGGTTGGTTCGATACCTTGTCCTCGACGTATCAGTAAATGTGGCCCGTATCGACGTTGGAAGTCCTGGCAGTGTCAGGTACGTACGGCCAACGGGAGTCTCCAACTTCCTTAGGGCTGACTGGAAGTCGCGGCTGTTTCCAACTCGCAGGGTAAACGTCGCAGAGAGATCAGGTCGAATCCAGTACGTTGGATTCAGCCAGCTGCTCGAGGAAAGTTCGAATGTAATCGCACTGCAGTCCGGACTGGGAGACTTCCATCCCTCGGCGAAGAACGGGTTCAACCTCAAAGGCGGACGAAGCTGTCGTCTTGCTGGCAGTACGGTGCCGGGAAGTACGACGTCTTTGGGATTGCTGAAGGTGACTGTCTGAATTGGCGAAAGACCACGGATTGCCGATCGAAATGTATGGCAGACGTTCTGTAGTTGGAAGAGCTGCTTTGGAGGACAGTACAGCAGAATGCGTTCCAGAAGCTCCGTGATTCCAAAGACTCGCTGGGCAGCATTTCGCTCCTGATTTTGGCGCACCACCGTTAATTTCATTCTTGCATCTTTGGCTTGATCTTGCAGGGTTTGTAGACTCCTCTCAAGTCTCGTGACTCTTTCGCGAAGTCCGGCATTTTCGTTGACCAGTGCAAGGTTATTGGCTTCCAGCAGATCCATTCGTTTGAGCAGCGTCATCAGCAGCTCATTGCTGGGGAGTTCGCCGGCCATCTTCGTCGCTTCTTGCGATAGTTGTTGAAGATGCGGAGGGTAGAAGAGATGCGAAAGAAGACGGCCGGCATCGGGCAACAAATAGCGCAAGGACAATAGGCGAGGTCCAGATAGGCTTCGCAACGGTCCGCGGCGATCGCAACTCGATCCGCTTGGCTGACCTCATCCGCGCTGGGATCGATGTGGAAATTCTGAACTTCATCCCAATTCACATTGCTCTGTTCCCCGATCTCTGACTCGATTCACGTTGCGTTGAAGGCCAGATGAGTTGCGTAGATGACGGGTCGAGCTGCGGAGATGGGCTTTCGCTCTTTGTCGGTCTCCCAAGCCGGGTGAAAGATCTTCCAGCCAAGCAGCCCAGGAACGCCACAGCAACGATTGGCCATATTGGCGAGAGATGTGAAACACGAGAGCCGTGGTCTCGCGTGGCACTGCAGTAGCCCTAGATATCGACTTCACGTCAAGCTGCTTTGCCTGTGAGCTTGTCACTATGTGAGGATTCAACTGGAAGAACATTGTCAGGAAGCGGAACGTTTCTCTGTCATTGAAGAAGAGGCCAAGCAGGCCAAACGCCTCCTAGCACAGCCAAAGACAGCGAGAACGGCAGAGAAACAGACCAAAGCAACAACCCCAAACCTCCCTCACTTCGCCTTCTTTGGGGCCATCACCTCCCAGTCCTCGTCGCCCCGAAAGATCACTCCACCAGGCAAAGCAAGCGTGCTGTCCCTGTTCGTAGGACGGTATCCCGCCCACAGCACATCCTCCTGGTCCTATGAATCCTTGTTAGCCTTGCCGAGTCAACGACCATCTCAGTGGGGATAGGAACATACCTCACGAGCCGGCAGCTCGTTCTCCGGCAGCGGCAACGGCTCCGGCGGGCTGCTCGTCAACCCAGGAAACGGGGTACTCTCCCGCTCCTCCTCTCCTCCCTCACCCTCCTCCAACACCGCAAACTCCCCCTCCTCCTCGTCTCCTCTCGTCTCCCGGAAAATCAGTTCACTGGGCCGATCGTCGCCCTTCTCCTCCTCTTCCTCACCTCCCTCCTCCTCTCCTGCCTGCGCATCGCGCGGCGTCTTCTTCTTGTGAGCGCGAGCGCTCGGCTTCGACGGCCGGCCCTGGGAGGTGCGCGGCGCGGGAGACTCGATGCACTCGGCGGCGGAGATGCCGCGGTCGGCGCAGCGGGTGCAGGGGCGACGGAAGTCACATCCCTTCTTCATGTCCTTGCAGCGGACACAGGCGCGGGAGAGCATGGTGGTGGTGGTCGTGGTGGTACTGTTGGACGTGTTAGTGCTCATCGCGTCGTAATGATCGTCAGATCTGGCTTACTTGGTCTCGAGATTGGTGTAGTAGGACGCGAATGCTCAAGAAGGCGAAGCGACGGCCAAACCGCGTGCTGCAGGATGCTGTCTCTGTGTCAGTCTCTCTCCAATACAACGCTGTTGACTGTGCTGCCTTACGAGAGGTTGTGATGTCGCTGGCGAGCGAGAGAGAGCGAGAGAGCAGCGGAAGAATTGGAGGTGGGCTGGCTGTGTGGCCAGTGCGTCAGGGGCTGACTCATTCACTTTCACATGTGAGGTTGCGGCGAGTGAAGGAGCCTGTATCCACTCACCATCTCGCTACTAGGCATCCACGACCAAGTCATGCTGTACTAGACCTATCCTGACAGTTGTGGAGAGTATACGCTGGAATTCGTGGTGAAGTGCAGCAGTCTTGGGTGAAATATTGCAGCAGCAACGCCTTATCTCTGAAGAAGAGTCTGCTACGCCCTCGTCGCTGCGATGGAAGCTTCTCTCGAAAGCCGCCATTGAAACCATCTCTCATCTGCCTACTCAATCCCCTGGAAGCTTCAACTTCCATCGAGAGCAGTGCACTCATCCAGGAAGAGACGCCCAAATTTCGACGTTTGAGAACGCCCAGCATGGTATCCGTTCCGCAACAGTGGGAGGGACGACGTCGAAACAAGCTTCGATCCTTCGACCCACTTTTCACGCCCCTGCCACGTGCTGCCAGAACCCAACTTTCAACCAGCACCTACGTCGACCCCGAGGATCAGCATCACCATTCTTTGAGGCCGAGACTAACGACTTGCTATGAGTCTCTGAGTCCTTCGTTCTGCCCGCCTCCTTGAACAAAAGAGCGTCCCCATCCCGGGTAGTCTTAAGGCATATCGTATCCGAGACCGCCGTGCAAGCGTCGAGTGCTGTGGCTCGCGAAACAGCAAATAGCATCGGTCTCTTGAATGTTCTGTGTGGTATCAGCCCAGCAGAAGATGCATGAATTGACATAATCAATGTCCCGCCTCACATCGTCTGCTTTGCTGTTGGTCTTGATCTTCCAGAAGGCGGAGAAGTGTCGTTGGAGCTTGCCATGGGAGCTTGGAAGGCCAACGTTACTTCGCTGACGGGAGAAAGTGTGGTATCGGTATATCGAGCGGTGGTGCTTTCGATAAGACGGTCGATGACAGCGAATACAAGATCGCAAGAACGCGGTGTAGCCTGTAGGAAAGTTGAACACTCGCCCGGGCTGTCTGAAGACGAAGTATGCGTTGAGCCAGAGCCGCCTGCTGACGCGAAAGGCGATGTATGCGTTGATGCTCGTCGAATCTCATCATGTGCTGCTTTGGCAATCGATCTGGTCTTCTGGTCTTTGAGGGCAACTTTGATAGATCGACGGGCAAGGAAACGTATTGGAGCCAGGTTCCCCAGCAGCCATGATATGCCTCAGGCAAACTTTCCAGACCCTCCATTGCCATCCCCAACCTTCCATCCGCTCGGCAAAGCTGCCTAAAGCTACCTGCGTGATTAGACTAGCGCGCACAGCGGCCGCCAGACTACTTAAGCCCACTTCCCCTCCAACCTCTTCCAACTTCTTTCTTTCCTCTCCATCCGAGTGGTAAGCCATCCATTCCCCACCCACACTTCCATGCATCACATACTGACTTCATCACAGCTCGGGCTTTACGCATATCAGTGAGGATTCGTCCGAGATTGCGTTATTGCTGGTTGAAAACTATCAACGACCTGCTTCTGTTGGTGCTTGCATCGGCAGGGAATTTTTGGCAAACCATACTCGCTTTTTTCATCAATTTTGTCGCTACGGCGATGGCTTGGAGAAGAATGAGCTTGTTGTTGCTGTCTTTGCTGCTGTTGCTGTGGTGAGAGAGTGGCTGATGGTGGTGTTCATCGACGTGGTGGTTGATGAGAGATGAAGCCGAAGTGTCTGACTGCGCCCGTGGGTGGAAGAGGCCAGTGTTCCGCCAATGTATCATCCGGCGGCCAGGCCGTCCTTTTTGATGAGTTCGAGCAAGATGAGGTTCATTTGCGAATACTACAAGCATCGCTGCAAAGGCACTTCCCCAATGATCCCGCCTCTTCATCGTCGACGACTCCAGCCGAAGTTGCTGGTATCGCCAGCACAAGCCAGGCCAAAGCAGGCAGCGCCAGCAGGTGTCCGGCACGTCCGTAGAGCAAAACAGACCCCTGAGATTTTGGATTATCATCGTTCTCATCTCCATCATTCATCGTCACTGACTCGTTGGGCAGCTGTTGCAACACGCGTCCATTCGCCAGCGGACGGCACAGCTTCACACCCTCCTTCCTCCGCGACCGAGAGCAGCACCTCCAGCCAGAATCCATCAAAATTCTGAGGCATGACCGCATCAACCTTGACGGAATATCGATCCGCGGACGAAAGATCAGCCCTTCGTCGACAACTGGCAGCACGCTGCTCGCGGCTTCGAGCCAGCTGCTGACCACCAAGCATCAACCGATCGGAAACACGTACGAGACACCACAATCGCGTCCTCACCACCTCCTTCTGCCCAGTCGACACGATAATCCACGCTTCGCTTGCTGTCCACACGCGAATTCCAGCCTGGAACCGCGGCGCGACTTTTGCTGGCACCCAGCTCTCCCACGCGACGACGAGCTATCGTGGGAAGTAATCGACACAAGAAGAGACAGAGAAGCCTCTGGAAGCAGCACAAGTAGTCAGGATTGGATCGAGAGGTCGCCATCGCGTGCGTGAAGGTCGAATCAGACACGGAAGGAAGGGGCGCAAGAGCTTAGGATGCGTTGCGCTTGCCGTAAAGAGCACAATGGGTCCGATGACGGATGGCACACGAGCTAGACGGCGGTTTGCAAAGCCATGGAAATGCACGCCCAGCGAGGTGATTAACGCACAAATTTGGTGGTGACGGTGCCTGTAAGACCTCCAATGAGCTCGCAGAGTCTCTCAAGGGCCAGTGAGACGTGAGAAGAAGCCTCCTTCTGGGGATCGTGCCCTACTCGTGCCACATCCATCCGCTCGGAGGACAACGCTGGGCCAGAGTCGACAATGCCATACCACACGCACCGAACAGTCAACGCGCTACTCATCATGCTGCGGAAGACCTGCGCACGGGGTTATGGTGTGCTGAATTCAAAGGTTGGCGGAGCCATGTCATCGACCTGGAGCTGGAAGTACAAGATACCACGATGGATCACAAGGAATCGAAGCTGGACTTGGTGTCCAGTCAACCAAGAAACCCAATCACCTCCAGCTTGCGAAGCATAGCGCCGGTGTCAGCAGTCAGACGCGTGGTAGAGAAGGGCAAAATACTCTTGTCTCCGCGGTCGGGGCGTACACCGCAGAGTTCAACAAGAACACACTTCCAGCATTCAGGATGGGCGGTGAAGGCCACTCCAATCAGCTCACGCTTAAGGTCCAGCGAAATCGAGCATACAGCTCTCTTCAGCAGAACGTGCTGAAGTCCGGGAGTCATCGAGTATGACGACTATAGACCTGGGAATGATACCGGAACGAGCAGCCATGTAGAGGGTGCAAAAGAAACATCTCGTCGAAAGTACAATACACGGTTGAATGGAGCGTTCATAGCCGCAGCCTCTGCCCTAGCTCAATGGCATCCCTTGAAAGACCCTCCGGCTTCCTTGCATCCGATTCTCCTATGGGGTCCGAAGAGAGTCAATGGCACGGATCATGGACTCATCTAATGAGGCTTACGTTTCGACACTCTCCCCTCGACGATTCCATAACCACACCTCTACTGGTCGAAGTATCAGTAACATGAGCCGCGCAGGTGTTGTGGGTCGCAAGTTTTGCTTACCTTCCTGGCCTTTGGACGGCATCTTTCAATCGCTCAGCTCCGCACCAATCCATTCCGTCAGGTACCCAGCATCAGCACGATTCCGGTCCAACATGCTACTGCTGCTGCCTCTCGCGTCATCGACGACTGGGGTCCCGACGACCAACTGCAGCAACTCTTGATCGTCGTCGAAGAATCGTTGCCAGGGCCACGACATCCTCGAATTGTAGACAGGCATGATATCCGGCCTAAGCCATGTGAAGCCGCCGTTCATGTTGGAACGATCATCGCAACGATTGGCGTTGAAGAAACTGTGTTCGCCATGAAAGAGCCGGGCCCGGTTGTGCCACTGCGCAGCCTGTTCCATACGCTGTGCGATGTCGAGAAGTTGGCCGCTTCTGGCGTTCTTAACCTGATATCGGACATACCACCAGTGCTGAAGGGCGTCACCCATCGGTGGCTGAGAGTGTAGTGTGACATGGATAATGCTGACAGGATACTTGCTGAGCCAGAAATGCCTGAAGGTCTGCTTCTGCCATTTGCACGGCTCATCAGCCCACCACGGCTTGTCCTGGAAAGACCATTCCCAGCCGACCCTGCCACCTGAAGTCCGGAGGTCGTAGATCGCCAGGTATCCTTCGCATTCGCGAGTCTTTCGGGCGGGTTTTACATGGAATGTCATGTTCGGGAGTGGGCGGCGAAAGCAGGTATCCGTGGTCAAGCCGTCATAGGTCTTTCTATCCTCCCTCACCTGAGTCTGATAGCCCATGGTGTAGTTGTAGAAGTCCTCAGGAAGTTGTGCACGGCGAGAGAGGCAGAGCGGCTTGTCGGACACCTGGTCGAGGAAGATGGCACGACGCACGACATCGGAGGTGGTGATCATGTAATGCAAGGTGTTGTTGGTCTGCATCACGCGGATGAGATCTTGCACGTGCAAGGCATCATCGGTCAGGATCTGCTCGGCGAGCTCAGTGGTGCCGAACATACGCTGCCATGCTGGAATCTCGACGTCATCAGGTGGAGTTGACTCGGCGGGAGACGTGGAAGATGAGGTATCTTGAGCGACTGGAGAGGACTGAATGTTGGTGGCCATGTCGCTGTCGGGAGGCATGTTTGACCCCATTGAAGTCGCCTCGAGATGATCTGGCGAAGTACGGTCAGCAGAGTCGGCAAGATTCTCGGACCCGATGAACATACTCTCCGTGGCTCTCAGGTCTTGCAAGCCTACGAGGTCTGAGGCGGTGTCTTGGTCTGAGATGCTGGCAGCGGGAGGGCCGCCGTCGGCTTGAAGCGCCATGTCGCGGCCGAGTCCTGCGCCGTCGACTACAGCAATGGCGAGTCCGGCTTCGTCGTCCGGGTTGTTGGCAGCGTCGTCGCGTGGATGGTCGACGCCGTTCTCGACCGGACCTGTATCCCTCATGGTGTTGACAGCTCCGCAGGAGGATTGGAGGTCAAGTCTGCGAGGAGAAGGAAGACGAGTTAAGCTCGCTTGACAGTCCACAAATGCACGGACAGCCCGTGCTGGCTTCACATGCTCGGCACAGATTCACCGACACCTGATGGCTGCTTTGTCAGAAGCGCTGCCAATCTCAGCATTTTTGAATCATCATTCATCGGGATTTAAGCTGCGAGGTTGTAAGAAGACTTTGCATTGATGCCGGAGACACGAGCTTTTAATGAGGAGAAGTTCGTATTACATAGATGACACGGTCTCCGGGCTATCCTTGGACCACTGCTATGTTTATGGGGTAACGCCCTGCTAGAGCGGCCCGATGTCATCCAATGACCTTGGCTCGCTCAAATCTCAAAACCGCAAGATCCGACCAGCAAAGGGCCGAGGGTCATTAGTCCGAGTCTGATTTGGAAGCAAGCTCCTCTTGAGCATCGTTCAGCCATTCAAACTCCGTAGGCTGACCTCCAAACCTTATGTTCTCTTCGCGACGCCACTCCGGATCCGATAATAGCTTGCCCTTGTTCTCGAGCTCCCTGTAAACCTGCACACAGTCGGCATGCATGCCGCTGGTCTCCTTGGCTCGCTCCATGACAAGTGTCTTCGACACATGCTTCTGCTGCCGCTCATAAGATCTTGGCGTACCCTTGGGCAACGGCACCCATCCGCGGCTATCTAGTGCCTCCCAGACCTGGCGGGCGACTCTGATGACGATTCGTTGGCCTATGAAGTATTTTGTTTCCTGCACTTTCTCGGGTAGAAGACTCTCGAGTGTGGGAGTCGCTTCGTCCAGAATCACATCCCCACGCCACGCAGGACGAGGGTTTGGGTCGTTACCGTAGTCATCGTCCTCCGACTCGTAGGCGTTCCCGGCCTTCCTGGCTGCTTTCTTCGCCGCAGCTTTCCTGAACTTCTTCAGACTGCTCGTGCCCCTGAGAGGCCTTGGCGACGGTCGCTCCGGGAGATTCTGCCATGCCTCACGACCGCGAGGAGGAGCCGTTCTGGTGGGCCGCTTCTGCCTGGCTAGCAGACCTTCGTGGAAGTTCAGATTGGCACGCAGAGCGCTCTCGTTGAACAGCTTGCTTGTTGCTCGTAAATGCAACTGTGTCTTGAAGTCACAGTGTTCCACGATATTGTCGACAATGTGAGCAGACGTGAACACCCATCGGTCAAGTCGGATCTTCTTCTCAATGGCTGGAAGTCGCAACCATGCGGCACCCCTCTCCGTACCTCGCTCCGGTGTCTGGGTCGGTCGAGTCGAAGAGCTGGGGTGTTTGAAGTTGCCGAGCACCCACTCCCACTCCTGCGCAGTGACGAAGAAAACGTTCGGGATGCGGATCTCCATGATCTCAAGACCCTCACCAATCATTTGATTGTACAGCCCGAGAAGATCGCGAAGAGTGACGCCGGTGTTGACGGTCAAGCGAAGACCGCCTTCGGCCGGTGGGACATCTTCCTCTTCAGCTGGCTTCCTCCAGTCGATTACGACTTGTTTCGTTGGAGGCTGACAGAGCATGGATCTGTAACAAGTCCAGTGGTACTGATCGTCGCCTTTGCGAATGCCGTGCATATTGTTCCTGAGGGTTTGAAGAGCACGAACGAAGTCGATAGCATCCGTCTGTAGCTGAAGACGGCCGTAGAGGTCTCGATCATTGTAGTATTTGTCTTTCACCAGCAGTGGATTGAGTATGACGGGCTTCTGGAAGATCGGACGCGGAAGTGGCCAATGTGTCGTAGGATCGACTTGTTTGTCCTCGTCAAGCAGTTGAGCGTCGACCGGCACCACGTGCACTTCGCGGCGTTCTGGGAGGCGGTAGACTTTCCACTTCTCCTTATAGTCAGGGATGGGGGCAAGAAAGGTTCTGGCTTTCAAGCCATTCCCTGAGCTTTCGTGGATCAGACCGTATGCATGGCGGTTCAGAGTGCTTAGTCGCAGGATCTCGGCAGGAGAGTCGAGCGAACGGAGGATGTGCTCGAGCAGCTCGTTGGTTTCGAAGACGGTCGTGCTGGGGCGGGGCTTGTCGCCGTCGACGGCGGGTGAGGCAGATTCAGCAGTGGCCATTGTATCGTAAATGCTAATGTGTATGTCTGCTGTTCAATGGGTACTTGATGTTGTGTGTAAGGAAGCTGCGTAGAGTTGCCCAGATAAAGAAACGTGCCACCGCATTTGGTGCTGACGTCAGCCAGTGAACAATGAGCCGCCGCAACGGATAGTGTTCTTCACAGCAACATCTCACACAACTCGCATTCGCATGACCAGTGCCGCGCACTATGCCAACACAACTCCAGCAACAGCCGCCTGTAGCCGCAACGAAGGTATGAGCGGTTAGCTGGCGGGCACGCAGAAAAATCCAAGCACATGCGCTGTTCAGTCGATGCTCTACCGATGAAGCTTTTCCTGAAGGTGTGATCAAGATTCAGAAAGCAGCCTGGGATGGCAGCATTTACCCACACGATTCACATATTGCGCCTTGGTCTGGGCCGTACGTCGCCAGAGTGAGCGTACTTCCCAATTCTGGTCACAATAGCCCAGCTCCAGCTTTATCGGCATCCAGACTTCCCCAGATCTCAACAACAGCCGACAATGTTTCTTTGTCCACGGCCACGTCAATGGCAGAGTCAGCAGCATGTGCCAGAATATAAGGGCTTGGCTCGGGATTTCTAGACCATCCCTTGGGCTTCGGCGTCCTGCTGGCATCTCTTCTCTCAGCTGATCCGGCTGCAGCATGTCGCATACCCTGCTCAGATTACTCGATGTTAAGAAGATGAAGTTCACAAGAACCCCATATCAAGCCCTGGACCAAGACGAAGGACTGCCGTTGGGGACCCCAAGCAAGTCGAAGAATCCGCATCGCTTTCCCCGGGTATACCATCTGCAAGATATCGTTCTTGCAATCTTTACGACTGCGGTGGTAACTGCTGGTCTTCTCTGGCTTGGGACACATGCTTATACAGGCATCATGCTATCTCCGACGTTTACGCCCAACTTGGCTCGCGATACCCCGACGATCTTCAACATGGACGACCGATTCGTGAAGGGCGAGAACAGAAAGACCTGGACAGAGACATGGTATGACCTCATGATGCCAGGTACGTATGCAAACGTCAATGCTAGATTAGCAGAAGCTGACCAGCGTACTTAGTCGACGGTGGCTGGGTTGCCGTCCCCAATCCATCCAAATATGGCCTCTCGGGTGGATTCCCCCTTGCGAACCGATCCGTTCCCACAGAGTCCTATACGATGTCAATCTTCCATCAAATCCATTGTCTGATGTCGATGCGGGAAGATACACATAAGCTTCTTGACCAGACGCCCCAGCATCCGGCGAAGGTTGACATGGTGCATAACAACCACTGTTACGAGTACATTCGACAAGCCATCCTCTGCGCAGGCGATACGACGCTCGAGAAAGTGTTGGAGGTGGATGGCGAGCGGGGTCATGCGGTCAATGGCTGGGGTGTGACTCATATGTGTCGAGATTTCGAGGCGGTGAAGAGGTTTGCGGACGAGCATGGGGATGGTGTGAAGCCGGGCGATACAGAACTGTAGACGCTGGATAGTACGAGACCGGTATGTTGGGAGTTTTACCTGGGATTGAATGAGCGAGATTGAGCGAACATCTTTCCTTCAGTAACATGTGGTATTGAGCTCTTGCAGGACTGCTTTCAGCGGAAGTAAAGAAAGGCTAGTGTCTCCTTCTCGACACCTAGAGCGTTCTTCGTTGCAAGGTCTTGTCGATGGCCTTTATCTCGCTATCCTAGGTTGCCCTTCGCAAGGAGCATCCATTGACTGTGCAAAATTGTCCAAGGCTAAGTATGTGGGAAGTTTGAAGCCGGCGGCTGTATCGAATTCATGGCGAGAATAAACAGCACCCGGCTTGAGCGTGAGTTGGACTTTTCGTGTCGTGATCATGTCATCCAGTGGTCTTATCGGTCAGCAGCGCTAGTTTCTCGGAGCTTGGCATCAAATGGGATGAAGTTGGAATAAGCTTCGCCGGCTCCCGGGAGTGGGTCCGGCATTTGCGACCCTCTCCACTTCACACCTCCATCATCTACCCAGAAACTCTTCTCCCTCGCACGACCGCCGCAATCAATACACGTCGAACAGACATTCGCCCCTCAAGCCCGGTATGGAGGTCACAGAAACAAAGGAGGATGCTGGGACACGTTCAACATCCGCTCGCACCATACAAATGTTCGGCAGGACAGGACCGTCATATCATTCGTATACCCCATGGCTGCATCGAGATGTTCATTCAATGGAGCCACCTCTCTTCGGCGTCTCCGAAGATGCCACGGACGACTTCACGCTAAAGATTTCCATTCGGGCATGGGCAGACAATCACCATCATACCCGCACTGCAAGATTTGGACTATCCGACGTCCCACGAAAGAACCTCGTACGAAGCCGGGGAAACTGCTCTGTGCTCTTGTTCAAAAACCATTTGTGGCGTTCTAGATGCGGCGATGCGGCTCTGCTGTGCGATCGATCTGGCGGAGGACGCCGAAGGATCGAGCCCAGAATGGAAGGCCGCCGCAGATCTGCAGTCAACCCTACTGCTTTCGTCAAAGCGCATACAAGATGTAACGCCACACTACGCCCCGGAATGTTACGGCGAATGAGAAACTGCGAATGCCTTAGGGTGTGCTCCCACGTGCGTCTGTAAACCAGCCACGCCACTCCCTCCGCGGAGAGTATCGGCCGAGGCGGCTCTGCGAACGCAATACACTCTTCTGGACTTCCTGCATGTCTGAGAAAACGTAATGAGCACTGCAGGAGGACAGAAGAAGATTAACAGGTGGACCAACGATCTTGAAGGTATGCTGTCGACACCACCCTTGCCAGGTTCAGATCTTTCTTCTTCTCGTTCCATCGCATATCGCATTGAGAGCACAAGATCTATCGTTCAATCGCATTTTCGCTGAGACTCGCATCGTCCCGACAGTCGTGAAAGCTTCACGGACATATATCGGGCGATTGAGTCCGCCGTCCACTTCACCACGACATTTACCCACCTGTCCGTTGGGACAGCTTCCGCAAAAAGTTGCCCTCGCTGCCTACACTCCCCTATGCGAGCAGAATTGAGAAGATGGACCCGCCCACCGCAACCAACGATCAAGCATCTGCTCCACAATCGCAATCCCTTCGCGGGACCGGCAAGAGAGTCACACCAAGCACACACGATTCAGCTCCGTCTGTGAGTACGACAAAGTGCACCATCCAGAGGCCAGAGCAAATATTTATCCTGAAAGAAGCTATTCAATCGTCTGGAGGGCCATTGATTTGTCCGCTCTGTCATGAGGAGTTCACTGTCAGAAAGAGCTTCCTGCGCCACATCCGGAGTGTCATCCAACAAAACCAAGGCACCGGCTTTACTTGCGGCGAATGCGGTCTGCATTTCTCACGACGGGATATTCTGGTCCGACATGAGGCCTTCCAGCATGGCCAACGGAATAAGCACATACAGTGCGATATCTGTCACCAATGGGTCCGTCCACGATCACTGAAGGGACACAAGCAGAGTGACGCCTGCAAAGCCGCGCTGAGTTCTGGGATCGCAGGTAGATCGGAGGTGGCGGTCGAATGCTCAAGCGGCAAGGAATTCCCGTGGAATACATTCTTGTCGGTTCGCACTCAGTTGCACGCTATCCTTGATTGCAGATTATTGACCGCCTGGCTGCTCGCCACTGTCCAGCCATGGGGCCAAGGTCAAGAATCTGCCGAACTTTGGCTAGTACAGCGGACAGTGACGCCGAACTATGAGATCTGGAAGCTGATGGACCAGATATATAAGTCTTTGAGACAAGCGATGGCCGCTCCGGATATCGACACCAGCCCACACGTTCTAGATGCAATCCTCCTGCTGGTGGTTTGCGTTAACATGATCGAAGGATGGTGGGCCACCGTACCGCACCAGAACAAAGTTTTGATACTTGCGGCCAAGCAGCTGCTGGCCATGAAGCCTACTAAGGAAGCCTTCGTGGATGTCGCCCCGTCCGATGCCCTCCATACTGTCCTCTATCGATCCGTGGCGGAAGAGCAGCTTGCGAAGTGCGAGAAGGTTGCCGGAATGGCCATTCGTGTGATGCGAACGGCGGCCTACGGGTATGTCAGCGATCTCACCAATGGGTTCCAGGAGTCGCTCACTTGGGAGGCCGTTCATGAGCACGGCCGGAGCCACACGCCTGAGATCTTCGTTCAACGTCATGGCCAGTACTTGACGGAGATCAGCACATTGGTATCGACCATCGGTCCGATCGCTTGATGGTATGGTCAATGGAGGTCCCTCGATCGTCGATAGATCGGTGTGCCATGAGTAGGCAAGACCAATTTTAGGCCCTCTCTATCGCAGTCGGAACTTACAAAGGAGTGGGGCGCATCGCTTTATCAGCACAACGCATGGTCGAGCTACCGAGGCATTGTTTATGCAGTGCATTGTTCAAGAGTTCCCTCGATTGGTCCGCAATCGGATTGCAACCTGGGTGTTATGTGTCGTGTGCTGATTTGATTGGGTGTCGGACCGGGTTATATTATCGCCGCCAGAGCTGGCTAGCAGACATCACGTTCTTTCCACATCCGTCTCCAAATCCACACATCAACGTTTCGGTCAAACAAACAGCAACAAGCCCAGAATCTTCACAGCTTCTAACACCTCGCAGGCCAAGGCAGTCCGCAACGTACCCGGCAACCATGGCACTCACACGCCGCCAGCATGCAGCCATCCACAACTCCAGCCACCCGTTCTTCACGCTACCTGCCGAGCTCCGCAACATCATCTACGGCATGTCGCAAATGGAGACCTCCCAGCATGATTCGATCTTCATCGCCTTCGACGGTTCCAGACCCTTCTTCGCAGGCTTCACTGGACAAGTCTCACTACTGCATGTCAGCAGACGCTTCCGCCGCGAGCTGTTGCCGTTCATTTTCCAGGACCGCCGCCTAACTCTCCTGTACGATGGAGCTTTGACGCAGTCGATCCCACCCGCCATCTCGACGCTTCCGACGGCAGTGCTACAGTTGGTCAGCTCGGTGACGCTGGAGTTTCAGGTTCTCATACCGCCGGCAATACACTACACAGCAGACCAGCCGACTTGCCCTATCCAAGTCACTCTCCAAGACGGCCAGTACGACATCGCAGTCCACATCGGTACCCACTGGGAGAACTGTCGTCAGCCTCTCCTGCTCGACTTCTTCGCCAGACTTCTCGATGGTCTCGGGGGTAGTTTGAAGACTGCCATGCGCTCAAGCTCCCTCGTTGAGCGCTCAGTCACCGCACACCTCATCCATGAGCAACGGCCTCTCACTGCCAGCCTGTTCGGCGAGCTCCCCGAGATGGCCTGGACGATGCGCGATTGTCACAGAAGCGCTCTACCGTCGGGAGTTGATGTGATGAGCAGGCGCTATCGGCTCAAAGAGACTTTGGGTGAGCTGGTACAGGATACGAAGCAGGTGTTTCGTGACATGGGGAGATTTCTGCGCTTGAAGTAAGACTCCATGTGCGGGAGGGATAAGATGACTGGGAAGAATGGGGTGCCCTCGTGGAGCAGGTTCATCGCATGGCATGGCTGCGGAAAAGTCCGTTGGGCGGAGGAATTAGGCACCAGAAGAAGTCATTTCCGTACTCTCAAGGTCACCCTCGATTTTCCACAACTTCACAGATGTGTCACTCATTCTCTCTTCCTTGCTTGACCCCTGGTTAACCTTACGCAGTTACATCGAATCTCACCTCGTACACCCAGCAGCACTCTTTCATGACCGCGTGAAAGCGGTCTCCTACATCCAGGTCTGTAATTGCATGATAGGGCGCTCGCTGCCGCCAGTATGGCGTCGGTCTGCCTGGCAGTCCCACCCCGACGGACGGTGGGCTTCTTGTTCTTGCTCGTCAAGATGTGGAACATGAAGAATGTGTGGTAAACTGGTCTTTTATACCTGCTATGATTTTCAGCCCTGTGGGTGTATTGCATGATTCTTTTCTCCTACACTTCGGGCAGATGCTGCCCTGCAACCAGCGTAACCCAGTAGTAATTTCGTCCAGTTTGATCCGAGTTGTTTGCGCACTCTCGCTGTTCTCACGCAACCCACCTGCAGCTAGTCATTGCCATGGCTGCAGATGCCCGCTCATAGTTGCAGAGATCGGAAGTAGAAATCGACCGATAGTAGAAATACCGGTCGTGCCTTCCAATCTGGAGTTGTGGTGCAGTCAAATTTGGCAGGAGCGTGTGAGTGAATTCACATCCATAGTACTGGGCACCACGTCGCTGCCCACTACGGTAGCTTTCACTTGTACACTTCACTCTGTCTCCTCGCCGTCCCTCGCTTCACTCGCTACTGCATCGTATATCAGTCCTCTAGCCTCGCATCGTTTTCTTGAGATCACGACAACCCCGACGACACCACCGCCAGCGTGGCGGCTCACTGTAAGACCTCCATCACCTCACTTCTGAGCCTCCAAGTGAAATGAAACTGACCTTGTGGCAGGCACGACCAGCAACGCGACGAGCGAGCCGGAAAAGATGGAATTCGCTCTCCATTCCCCTCGCCCCAAGCCGAAAGATCCATACGAAGCCTGCCACAAAGTCCTTCGTCTCCCTGAGCTCTGCCTCGCGATCCTCGACGAGCTCACGACCTGGGAGGTCAAACACTGCGCCGAGGCGGGACGCCCTTTTCTCGATGTCATCAGAGGAGACGCAAGACTCGCAGTAGCACTTGGCCTGGAGTACAGCACCGACGGCGAACAAGGCCTCAAGCACAACAGCGAGATCTTCGACGCTGCCATGATATGCCGCAAGAGACTCAAGAATGGTCGTATGTGCCGGACGACTCACATATACGACAACAACATCGACACGTGGGCCAATGCCGGCTATCTCCCCGACATGCTGATCGACTATCACTGCGAAGACGAGGACAGTAGCCCGATCGAAATCCGCATGACGGGATACAGGAACATTGTCGAGGCCCTGCAGTCTCGTGACCTCTTCCTTCAAATGAAGCTCGGGACGAGGCCCCTGATGTTCAAGCTGGTAATCAGCGACAATGACCTCCGTCACCGCCGCACTCGCGATTGGCAGGGCCCTCCAATGGCGCTGAAGTGGAAGACAGCAGAGATCATGGTCAGGGCTGGGAGGATGGAGACTGTCTTACGCGTCGCGAAGAAGCTGCACGAGTGTGCCGACGCAATGGACAAGATGCTGCGGAAGGGAGAGCTGACGGAGTGGGATGAAGAGATGGGTGTGGTTCGGAACTCGCCATGGAAGACGTTCTTCTCCGCCAGCGAGCTCGATGTCATTGTGTCGGAACAGCCGAAGTATTGTTGGGCCTGGCAAAGGGTTAGCTGGGGCGTCTTTTGGGAGGGAGCCACGTTGGCAGAGCATCGTCGCTCTTGGGAAGTCGAAGAGGAGGGATTGTTTATGAAATGAGTTAGTCGTATGGCTCTCGAATCTCCGCGAAAAGAGTCAGGATACGAGGCAGTGGGCTAAGGATGACTGCCATGCTGTAGCACGTTCTTGGGGAGAGAGTCTTCCTTGAAAATTGGATCAAGAGTTCTTAGGCACATGGAAAGCTTTGCAGCTGGTCTGCTTGTCTTCTGAATCCCGGCTTAAAGTTTGCCGACCTGCATGCGCGTTCATCTGACCTCGAGATTCAAGGACGACCAACCTGGACATCTGCAACTCGTGCCTCGCCTTGCAAGACTACCATCATCGTCGCACTCAACACCTACAGCGACTCCGACTTCTTAATTATTTGGCCCTTTACACCGACCTACAATCCGCCTCCCATATACCAGGTCTTCAACCCTGCGAGCCACCGCACTATGGCGGATGCACCAGACCCGCCCATGGTTGGATGGCCTGGTATACTCATCATTGCCTATCTTGTGCGCCAACACTAACCACATTAGCAGATCCTGATATGCGCGACACGGCCGTCCTCGACGTCGAGTCTCCAAAGACCGCCGCCACGTCTGCTCCTCTCGCTGCCCAATACCCGAACAGTATGGTCTCGACGACCACCGCAAAGTCATCCCCCGAAGGCGGCACAATGGGACCCATCACTACCGCCGAGTCCTCCGAATCCGGCCGCGATCGCTTCGCCGCCTGCCACAAAGTCCTCTACACCGCCGAGCTCTGCGCCAACATCCTCGGAAACTTCGAGGACTGGGAACTCTCCCACGCCGCCCACATCGGAGGCCCGTTCCTACGTCTGATCCAGGATCGCCGGGAGTGGCGCGAGAAACCATTCGCCTTCTACCAAGCTCCCGGCCGTCCGTTCATCCTCAACCAGCACCTCTACTGGCACACTACCTTCTGCGGCCATCCGCGCCATCCTCCCTGCAACTGCGATATCCACGACTCCATCAGCGACTTCAAGTGGTATCATGGCGGATACCTTCCTCCTTTCGAGATCGATATGACGGATCGCAATGCCCCGATCGTGCTGCGGTTCAACACCCCAGGAGCTTACGAGGAGGTTGTCATGGCTCTGAAGTCTGGAGAGTTCTTCCTCGACCAGGTCTTCGGCACTCAACCTAAGGATATCAATCTCGTCATCCACAATGTCGGGGACTTCTACGACGACCGTACGTGGATGGGGCCGCCAGGACCCATCAACTGGACGACGGCCGAGCTCACCATCAACACGCGCAATCTCCGCATGCGCGCTATCTTCGGCGTCGTCAAGAACTTCTTCGAGTGTACTCGTGCTGTCGAGAAGAAGCGTTCTGCTGGAGAGCTGGGCTGGAACGAGGAGAGTGGCACGATTGCGAACTCCGCCTGGGAAGGCTTCTTCGACAAGAAAGGCCTCAAGGCCATGGTGTCTCCTGAGCCGAAGTACACCTGGTACTGGAAGGAGGGTCGAGCAAATCGTATCTTCGGTGCTACATTCGCAGAGCATTTCGCTGATCGCCTGGCTCGCGATGGCGACATGAGGTTCGTTGAGCCCCGTGAGCCACGCGAGGTCTTACGAGAGGAGAGGGAGCAGGAGGCTTTGGTTCGCCAGATTACGGATCAGATATCTTCTTCGCAATCTGCGTACTGGTAGGCGGCCTTGCAAGGAATGCTGATGTCGAGGGGAGTCAAGCAAGGCGGTTTGCCACGGAGTCTCTACTTTATACCTGTGTGGTGGTTTCCTTGGCTTCTTGCGCGATTTACAGACTGGCGTCGTCTCCAATGGGTCGAGCTGAGAGCAACGCCTGGGGATATCAAGAGCAGATGGTAGCTCAGGCCAGACAAGGAGACAGGATTATTCAATCGAAGACGAGAAGACGTCTGTAGACACTTCTCATCTCTCACTGCGAATCAAGAGGTCTATACTCTGTCGTGAATGGACTACAGGACAGACGATAGTTGTGGCACCGCCGAGCGAGTGGATGGTTTTGCGATGCTTCTGACACGCGATCTGCACCGTAAGCCCCATTCGCGACCAATCGTCTTGGTTGGAGGGTCGACACGAAGACTACATAGTCACAGGTATAAGATGCTGCGGACGGACTTCGAGCGTAATATGGTACCCGGTCTACGAGGAGCTCAATCTTTGTCCGTCCACAATATGCTAGTGTTGATGCCTTTCAAGCCAGGAAAGTTCCTCCATAGCGTCTTTGCAGCTTTTCTCGAGCGTTTTACAAGAACAAGGACGTCGATGGGAGACCCAATGGCACGAATGATCGTCGAAAAGGGGAGATTGCAGAAGGGGAGAACAGGGTCCGCCAACGAGGCAGACACAAGCATGCAATTGAACAAAACTTTTTACAAGCCCAAAACGCCGCCGCAAGCAAAACCACACCCACAAGCCCCAAGCACCCACGCAAGCAACAGCACAGCACACACGCAAAACACCAAAGCAAGCTCACCGAATGCTGGACGGATCAGCCGCCAGCTTGCGGCGCTGCTTCCTCTCCCTCTCCTCCCTCCACCCCCTCACCCTGACCTCCTTCTCCCTCCTCCCCAACCGCCGAAACTCCTCCCTCCTCTCCTCCTTCGCCGAGCGCCCACCAAGCCGATCGTGATACGGCTGGGGGTCATAACCCCACGGGCTCGCACTCTGTGGCGGTGCAGCGACGGCGGGGACCCCACTCCCACCGCGCGCACACGCGTCTGCTCTCCGCGCGACCGCGGCCGCGTTCTCGCATTGGAGATCTTGCTCCGTGCTGGCGAGGAGGGCGTCGAGCTCCTCCAGCTCCTCCGCGCTAGCGGGGATGTTGGTGTCGGGCTGGCCAGGCCCGAGCGTCAAGTGCGTGAGTTGGTTTCCCAACTCCGCGGCCGGAGAGGTGGTGGTGGTGGTGGTGGTGTTGGGCTGGCCAGGCCCGAGAGTCAACTGCGCGAGCTGCTGGCCCAGCTGCGCGGCCGTGGTGTTGCTGGCGGCGGAGGCCGCAGGCGAGGTGAAGTTGGTGGCCGGGAGGCCAGCCGGCGCGGTCGTGGTGGTGTTGTTGGCGCCAGGCGCCGCGCTTGTGGTGGAGGTGGTGGGCTGGCCAGGCCCGGGGCGGAAAGCCAAGTTTGCGAAGAATCCCTCTGTGAGAACGTTAGTGTCTGAGCTGCTAAGGGAGGTGGTGCAGGGTGTGCTTACGTTGAGACATGATGGGATGCGCGAGGAGAGGAAGAAGTCGAGAGGGAAGCGGATGTTTTGTGTTGCCCTCTGCCAAGCCTCACTCGGCGCTAGCGTTTGCAGTGAAAAGGGGCGTTGCTGGGGCATTTCCACATCTTCAACCCCATCATCCAGTCTACCTCTGAACCTGGCATCAGCGTAATCATGCTCATGGATACCTTTGGATTCTCGGAGATTCTGAATTGCAGTCTGGACAATTCACTCCAATCCGTCTGCGTGGCGTTCGAAGAGTCTGGCGCATGCTCCCAACAAGGCAAACAACACCTGCGAGGCCGCAACCAAGTTCAGCATCAAAATATCTCCGCTCATCCATGGTAGTCGCTGTTATGCCACACAACAGCATCTCGCACAACGCCCAGCCCTTGGAACATCGCAGAGCGCCACAGGATCTTCACCATGCACGACGAATTCGTCATCGACCACTACGCCAAAACGAGGATGTTCAGCCACAGCGATTCCAATGGAGACATGGCAATGGAGCTACTGGTGCTCATCTACAATGGCCGCAATACAGGAAGACAGTACGACTGGACGACCCATGTCGAGAAGGCATCCTAACACGAGACTGAACAAGCGGCACGTAAGCTTGCCCGAAAACTCCTCCAGCAGACCGCAAATGTTCTCGGTACCAACATGGGCTTTGACGAAGCTGCACCAACAAACGCAGTGGTTCCCGCCGTGACGAACATCATGCCTCCTGCACAAGCCATGGAGACCATACCTCTCCGGCTTCGAAGCAGCAAGTGGTAACTCCTGGGGTCCAACCACTGGTCCGGGACCCAACACCAGATGGCACTACCCAGAAGCCTGTACGATCTCTCGACTTCAATTCCCTCCAAGGTCACCACTGCTCAAGGAGCTTGTTGGAGCTTGGCTGAGCAGCGGCGCACGTCCGCGAAAGCGGGTCAACAGGTCAAAGGGAGCATTCACGAAGGTTCTGGCCCGCTCTTAATAGGCAGCAAGCAAAAACCAGACCACAGGCCTCAAAGCCGTGGCAGATATCGATTCCAGCATTGCCTCGCTCTCCCGTCCTCTTCCTCGCCAGAACGTCCAACCATGCCAAAGCCGTGGCCCACCGCAGAGCGACACATGATCCACATCATGTACGACGAGTTCATACTCAACGGTTCGGAGAAAGCTACGATCCACAACCACCATTATCAGAGAGGTCTTACTGCAAAGCGAATCACATCTGAGTACGGCGCCAAGAATGCACCAACGACATACAATTGGCACAACCACATCATCAAAAACGAGTATGACGAAGACGAGGAGCGAGAGCGGCAGGAGGCACGTCGACTTATCAGAGAGGCGGCGGCGGTTCATCAAATTCCTCTTGTCGACAAGCCAAAGGATGTAGCACAGGCTCCCGCTACGACCGCAGATGCTATTGAGCTTTCTGGACCAGCAACTTCTCATGCCTCGGCGGCAATCTCATCGTCAACGTCCCAGGGTGCCACAGAGGGCGAGCGTGATAACGATACTTCATTTCCACAGCAAAATGCATATCGCGAACCATCACCGCTCTTCGTCAGCGAGGACGAATGGGAAGACGAAGAGCAGCAGAGTCAGAGTTTTGGTGCACCCTTCACGGTTGAGGGACGCGAGTATGCAGCAGGAACTGGCATCAGCAACGGAATAGGACGTCTTGCTCGGCTCGGCTACCCAGAATGCTATAGCACTACGGACGATGAAGGAGAGCTGCTGATCATTTACCGTCATGTGTGGGTCGATAGGACATTGATTGCTGACCTTGATACTGCTTGGTATCTGGACGTCCCTGGAGCGGAGGAGCAGGTTTTTCGGGCTATTCAGCGAGAGATAGCATTTGGGATGTTGCGACGCTGACTTGACAATGTTGATTTGGGTCTTGTTGCGAGGAATGTTCGTATATCTAATGGGCTGATGAGAGACAGGACGCACTGAAGATACCTCCATCTGGAAAGGCATCCGGCTGTGCCGACGGACTTGCAATTAGTACATTGTACACACGTTGACGCCATTCTTCAGATCTATAGGACTCAAATGCTTGTTCATGATACTTCATCTTTTCACGAAGTCAGAGACTGCCTGGCCCGAATTAGCCTCCTCTCAGCTGACTGGATTCTACCACAACGGGAAAGTTGTAGATGCTTTCCAATCATTCGGCAAATGCTGCATGTTCAGCACCCCCAGCAAAATGTTTGAACGGAGTTGTGCCCAAATCTGGAGCGAGAAGATTCCAGATGAAACTGGCCAATCTTGGTCATGATCGAATGGAATCCACAACCTTCATGTATAACAACAAGAGGAAGTCTTTCGCTTTCTGAGCAGCAAACACAAGGCTAGCCAATATAAGCCCCTCCATGGACCGCAACCACCCATCCATGTCAACCTCAATCATGAGCAGAGGAGACAGATCATCGTACCAGCACTGGGGTCGCAGCGAGCGCCACTTCATCTTCATCGCTTTCGAAGAATACGAGCTCGACAAGGAACAAGTCGCCAATCTCTTCAACTACCATTACAACAGCACGGAAACTGGCGCCTGGCCTGCCTACAGCGTTTATGACGAGTATTCGGGTCGTTTCTACAAGAACAGAGCTGCGGTTTGGAGGGATGTCATCGACAAGGACGTGTACGATGTCGCTGAGGAGGAGGAGAGAGCCGCTGCACGGGACAAGATTAGTAGTGCTGCAACAAGTTTGGGAATCACTCTAAGAGCAAGGGTCGAGCCCCATCCAAGGAGTCGAATTGGTATGGGCTTGAAGGCACCTCCTGGACTTGGTGCGCTCGCAACGACTTCCCATGGCTCCGCCGGACCTCCAGGAGCTGTATCTGCTACGCCGTCGCCAATACCTGCTGCAAGCCGTCCAGAAATGCCTGGCGAAACGGCTATGCTGTCTACAGGTGAAGATCGTGTGCAAGTTCACGATGCCTCGTCTGATGACGATTCTGATTCGCTCTTCATTCCCGAACATACGGAACACAAGCTCCAGAAGATGCGTGCGACTGAGCCTGCTGACGATCCAGCAATTCCAATCCAACCCACCCGCACCATTCAGACTCCATCGTTCACTCCTGTTCACCAACCGCCCGTCTCGACCTCTGGCGATCAGACCTTCACCATCAGAGGCAAAACGTACAAGGCTTCAAATGAGATCTCCAATGGCCAAGGCAAGAATGGAAGACTCGGTTTCCCCGAAAGCTACACTCATAGCGAAGGACGTACACTCTTTCGTCATCAGTGGCTTGCTGCAGGTCCGCTGCATGAGCTGGATAAGGCCTGGCTGGCGAGTGTGTCGGGAGCGGCTGATCAGATCAATCGTGCGTATGCTGGGGAGGTTGCTTTCGGGACGGATGGAGGGGAGGGTTGAAAGACTGGCTGGGTTTGGCATTGTTTTTGTGCTTCGAATGAGTTAGGCTGGAGGGGAAGCACACTCCCGCCAACGCCACAGGTTCGTGGATGATGCTTAGGTTCCATGTGGTTAGCATCCAATGCATGATCGAACCTTGTTGTTAATGTTGCATGTACCTTGAGCCGACGAATTCGTGTTCTATCATTCCTTTCTACCTTCATTTACTGACATGTTTTTTCCTTTCTTAACTAAATTTACTTCCCGATCAGATTAAATCTCATAGATAGCCAACCATGTCCAAAATCCTGTTTGTTCAACAGTTCTTGCTTGCCGCCAAGCTTCAAAATATCTATCCTCTGTGGGAAGAAGACATGTAAGACGTCCACAAGCGCAATTAAATCGTAGTAAGTAGTTAGCAAAAGAAAGCAGAACGCCATGTCCTGTACTTTTCGTATAAGAATCAAGCTTTTGTGCGTTTTGTATACCCTGAGGGCCTGAGGGCTCCAACTTCATCGCGCAATCTTCAATCTGCGTGACATATCCTACAGTAGCTGGATAAGATAGCATGAACCTTGCTTGAGGCGCGGCTGTGAATTCATTCACTCGCGGTTTTGAGTTTCGGGATGAGCCGAAAGTCAATGCGCGCTGTCGTCAGGCGCGACGCAAAACACCCGACGCCGTCCATTTCTTCTTCTCCATTTCAGTGCTCGACATCGCAGCACACCGCAACCACGAAACTCCGCTCACGAAACCAACTCTGCATACCCACGCCATCAGCGCCGTCGCTCTATGCCAACTTCACCACCACCACCACAAACACGCAACCCAAACCCGACATCCAGCGTCCACAAACCAGCGCCTTTTATCTATGTCGGACACTGCATCGAGGACCATTCGCCGCCGCCTTCTCTAGCCTCACTCGCCCCACTAAAACCAAGCAAATCCACTACAGAAGCCCATAGTCTCATCGAAGTCATGGCCGGGCGCAAAGTCGTAAAGAAAGACACCGGTGGTACGAAGAAGATGCAGCCTCAGGCTAAGGCACAGGGCGAAATAATAAAGAAGAAGCATACCTGGTCTACGGACGAGCGCCACATGGTGTACATCCTCTTCACGGAGTACAACTAGGTCTGGGATGATTGCGCAGCTCTTTTCAACCACCACTACGTAGGCGGAGTCTGGGATGAGATTCCCGATGGCCAGCGTATCCGCGATGAGTTTGCGTCTCGCCATGGACCAGGGCGCTCGGCCATGTGGCTCGAGAAGATCGATTCTGGTGTTCACACCCTAGAAGAGGAGCAAGATAGAGCGGCCGCACGCCAGAAGATTCATGCTGCCGCTCAGGCGCTCCGAATTGCACTCATTCCACGCGTCTCTCCAGAGAAGTTCGGCTTGGCTGGTATTCTTCCAGTCGATGGCAATAGTGTGCCCGTCATGTACGTACCTCCTGCTGCCACGGTCGCCGCTGCTACGAACTCTCCACCTCTGCCCGCTGCTCTTGTCCCATGGGTCCCCAACCCGAACGCGATCTTAGGCAAGGGTCGCAAACGTAGTAAGCAGAGTTAGGTGGCGAGCGCTGGTCGTTAGAAGCGTAAGCGTGTCGAGGTGGAATCGGAGATTGAAGATGATAAGGATGAAACAGAAGAAGAGGAGGAGAAGGAAGAGGATGAAGAGTACACGCAACCTCCACGTCGCAAGCGCCGACTGATATCTCCAATTCCTAAGCCGTTCGAGGATGACGACGACATCTTGGAAGATGCGAGCATTCAGAAGCAAGCATCACTCTCTCCTCGCGGCGAGCGCCCTGTCAAGAAGACTGTCTCCAACATGCGTTCCACGGTTGCCGCTGGTCCTTAAGTCAACCTCCAGCGGAACGGGAAGGGCAAGCAGAAGGAGGAGGGGTTCATATGGCGTCCAGCGCCCGGCATGAGAGGCAAGACCGTCAAAATGTCGGGTCTTACCACCAACACAGCCCACCAGACGAACTCAAACTCCAATAGTAAGGGCAGACAGAGGGCGAGGGAGATTGGTTCTGGCACGACCGGCGGTACCTTCGAGGTCCCAGACCATGTCATTACGCAAGACGAGACCACTGATCAGACCGAGCGTCAAGGGCGTCAAATTCCTGGCCAGATTGACCGTGAAACGCATCGTGGCGGGAATTTGAACACCTTCGTTGGTCAACACGCCTTCGCTTCGACGCCGCATCCTCTACCCACCGCTCGGCAATATCACCCTTTCGTCCAAGCGTACCTTCGACGAATAGGCTACATGACTCCGGCTTCAACCTGGCAGACGCAGCGTTCTGCATCCGAGAATCAGCCCGGTCACCCTCAGGTGCAGACGAAGTCGAAGTGGGCAGCATTTGCGGATAGAGTAGCCATAATCCAGAACGAGAGGTCCAGATTTCAACGACGAGCCTATGGCGCCATCGCTCCAGACTAGGGCAACAAGGACGTCTCCAGCGCTGGTGAGGCTCCGATTGCCGACTGTCGTCACTCTCGCGGCAAGCAGGATGTCGAGGACGACGCGGAGACCGTAGACGCCGAGATGGACGACGAGGAGATGGACGACGAGGAGATGGACGACGAGATGGACGACGCGCAGGATGGGACTGAGGAGGACGCCAAGATGGACGACGCTGCATACATTGAGAATGACGAGGGGGTCATTATTCTGGATTAAGCACGATGGCTAATTGAGCTTGGGCCGCATCGCGGATGGTCTTGCAACGGAACAGTGGCATCGTCGGTGCCCCTAGGACTGTACGTTCCTGGGACAATGCACAGAGATCGCGCAGCTGGAGTGGCTCCGTACATCAGAACAGCGTACGCATTGCCGGACACATGGCTTTTGGGATCCATTAGTGCGGACATAGTAGCTAGATTGCAGACCGATGGGCACACGAAAGAATACAGGCGATAGAAGTCAACGCATTGAAGATCTTTCATATGAGTTTTGAGGCTCAATTGTTTCACTTGCATGTCCTAACATCAATCCTCGCGAGATGTCGGCAATATCGTCCCTCGCCAGAAAGTAATGACTTGGATTTTGATGTCATCGCGTTAGGTACCGTGCAAGCTACGTATGCATAATCCCACCAAATACAATGCCAAACAAAGCCACTACACGGGGCATTGAGTGGCCGACAAAGTACTGTTCTTCGAGAAAAGCGAGTCGGCCCAGGTCTTTGTCGAGTGAATGGAGGACTACTCGAGCCGGAGCATTGACCAAACCTTAATTTACCCACAAGAACACGACCCGCCTCCAGTCGCAAGCTCCATACCCAAACACCACACTGCATCAACTTCATACACACACACAATCCCTCACATCCCAGACGCATTTCCATCCCCAGCATAATACGAGCGACCATGCCAAACAAAGGCAAGAAGAAGGCTCAGAAATGGGTGCCCCTCGAGATCGAGATCAAGATGAAGCTCGAGAGCCGGATGGCCACGTCTACCGAGCCAAGTCACTCCGTTAGTGTGACATTTCCAGAGAGAGGCCTTCTCCAGCCAGGTGAGAAGCTTATGACCTGGATGCCAATCAGCGAGTCCAAGAGATACGAGCCCTTCCCACTAGTGCCGGATACCCGTGTGGAGGCCAACTTCCCTGGATTCAACAGCGCCAACAACCACTTCATGACTCTCTACCGCGCCGAGGCCGTGCATGACGTGCACTTCGCTGCTAACGGCGATCTCGCCAGCGATATGGCCAAGTGCGTCGCTTACGCGGGCCTCACAGACCTGCGCGTGGTGTCTTTTGTGCGTGAAGGCGATCCATCCCCCAGCGACGTCCACAACTTCCGCGTACGCGTTGAGCGCACTTCGCACTTCTACCGACCGGGCGGAGGGCTTGTCACGACCGACTCGAAGACGTACGAGTCCAACACCAACGACTGGAAGTTCAACGACCTCAACGAGCCCGACACCGAGCCCTAGCAAGAAGACATCACAGACCTCCTGATCCAGCGGGGAGACCGCGCTGCACGTCACTTCAAAGACTGGCTTACCGTGAGAGGCCAGACCTACACCGACTACTACAACCGGGAGATCTTCAAGGCACCCCGCTAGAAGACGATACCCGATGCTCTGCAGAAAATGATCACCGTCATCGACAAACCAACCCTGGACGCCTACAATGCCACACTCCCGACTGATGAGCAGGTGGTGCGCTGCAACATGTGCTTCCTCCCATACGATGACATGGACTCCCCCAGGATCGCCAGGCTCCCCTGTTCCGACAAGCACTGCTTCTGTTTCGAGTGCCTTTCGGAGTGGGCCAAGTTCAAGGGCCTGCACGACTTTCGCTGTGTCTTTTGTGCGAGGAAACTAGCAGGACTAGAGATCAATGCACAGCTTGCTCCCAACGGCTTCGATGTAAACGAGGAGTTCGTACGCGATCACCTGTACACCGATTACGAGAACTTCGAGCGCTGCTGCGCTGACCTAGACATCGTTCACGCAAAGAACAACACGGCTCCACTTATCATCGTCGACAGCGTACTCGCAGACACGTGGTGCTACCTCGTCCAAGATGCTCCAGAGTCCGGAGATGAACCTCGTCACGAACCGCGCAACCTGCCAGACTTCGCCCGATTCGAAGGCGCCTTCTACGCCACCGTCGCCGAGCATGCCGGTCGTGTGGGAACCGTGCAAGAGCTCTACCACGTGTTCACGGCTACCATCAACAAGTACTTCCAGCAAGATCTCTTGAACGGCGGGTTCACAAGATTCATGACCGCGGAACAGATCGCCGACTTCAAGAAAGACGACGGCACTGTCCCCGTTCGCCCCGATCTCAAGACCTTCATGGAGCGTACTCTGAGTCGCGTCCTTCAGTTTCAGGTCGTTCGTGCTTGTGAGGGGGAGCATGAGGATTGCACGATTGATGAGTATGGCTTCCATCTTCATGGTGATAGACCATTCTTCTTCAAGTCTGCTGCTCTGCAGAAGCTCGAGATCGAGGTCGAACAGGAGAAGCAGAGGAAGGCCGCTGAGGCAGATGAGAAGTTGGCCGAGACGGAGAAGAACCTGGCTGGAATTGGCGGACTGTTCGACTGGGCGTAGCGCATCAGGGCTTTGATTATCCTTTGAACGGCGCTTGAAGATTGAACCGCTCGCTTGACCAGCATTCAATCCAGGGCACTGCGCGCATCATAGCGTTGGTATACAGTTTAAGAACCATGCATTCACATCCTTTCGATGCGGTCTTGAACGGCGACATTACGCTTATCACCTCTCAGCCACTGTAACTGCCCGAGTAGCTCCCCCTCCCTTTTCGCAAAATGTCAGCAGTCTGCTAGCAAAAAATTGCATGTTTGTACATTGTGTTATTTACCTGTTTTAAGTCATTCGCCAGTATGTCTCACCAGACAGCAAACAGTCGAGTTGATAGCATATTAAGACTTACTCCACTTCGAAATGAGGTACACCGTACTTCCTCTTTGTTCGTATAAATCGTAATATGCTCAATCGTATACAGCTGGTGCCAAGTTTCACGGGCTTCCGAAGATTTGCCTTCCGGGAAGCCCCGCCACGATGAAGTTGCTGCCACCTAGCACTTGCCAAAATCGACCCTGATGATCTTGAACACCCTCAACATTCGACGCGACGACAAACCCTCACACAATGTCGCGCCACAACTGGACCGTCGCCGAGAGGCACTTCCTCTTCATCTGCTTCAACGAATACCGCCTCTCCTCACCCGACACCACACGCCTCTTCCTCCACCAGCACGGCACTCCGACCTGGCAGCCATCCGTCCGACTTGTGCAAGATCAGTACGGCCAGCGAGACAACCCCACGCGAGGGCGAACTTGGAGGACTGAGGTTATTGGACCAAGATGGAATGCTCGCCAGAGAGCTGATCGAACAGCGGCGAGAAGGAGGATTCGCACTGCGGCAAGAGCTTTGGGGATTCATGTTCCGGGTTTGGTCGCTGCGCAGGGTGGAGCAAATGCGGGTGTGCAGGGTGGTAATCCTCCTGCTGCCGCTCCTACCATGACTGCTCCAGCGCCGGCGGCAGCAGGAGGAACAGTGCAAGTCGGCGCTGCTCCTTCTTCGGCGGGTAACGGCATCACCGCCAATGCGCAGCCGACTGTGTCCCCTGCGGCCCCAGCGCAAGCACAGCCACAAGCACCACCAGCGCCAGCGGCACAAACTAACATCACCACTGGCCAGGGTGTTGCTGCTGCTGCTGTTCTCCCTGCGGCAACGACTGGCCAGGCCACTGGTACTATTGCTGCTCCACCAACAAACGCAGCTCCAGCAGGGAACGCTGCTCCAGTTGCGCCAGCTCCCGTCGTCCCATCAAGAACAACGACGACAGCAAATGGGACCGTCTACACCCTGCCGGCGCATCTGGACAACGCCTTCCTCACACAGCTCACGCAAGACGCACCAAACGCATACGGTGGTCAGACGCGTGAAGCCATCGGCAGCCGTGGTGGTCATCTGCTGAATCGGCTGGACGGGTTGGCAGGTCTGGCTGGATACGGGCAGCAGAATGACGCTCCTTTGACAGAGGAGCAGATCGCAAGAAACCAGCAGACGCTGGGAGCACCTCCACGACGGCCTGACCGAGAGGAGGAGGTGGTCGAGGAAGATGAAGGACGAGTCCTTCGAGGGAGGACGTTGGCGCCAGTGCCGCGATGTGGAGGGTGCAGACGGCGCGGGTGTCCAGCTTGTCGAATCCGTGGAGGATGAGTGCGGCGATGACTTTTGAAACGCCGTTGTATATGCCCACGAATCACTTCAAGTATCAGAGGTAAGAACCAGCCCCTTCGATCCTCGACCTTTCTGATGACTGACCTCTGTCCAGCGTATGTCTGTGTTACTGCCTTTCCCCTGTTTATTCGAAGAGATTGCAACACCGGCCGAAGAAAACCTGCATTGTGCAGACCGAGCGAGAAGTTGTGTTGCACGGTACCGCCTGCAGCGAAATTCAAACAAGACCACACAAGGAGTAAGAGCAATCCTGCTGAGCCATCAGCCTTCGTAAGGCATTACCATATTTCGTTCCCATGAGATGTTGTGGCTCTTCAAGATAGCCTGCAATCTTCTTGCGGGAGCTTCACAGAGAGCTGGTAGCCTGTACTCTGAGAAAGACGCACAACCGTGGTCATGGTGAGTAAAGGCTCACGTATGTGCTCAACTAGATGCGATCAAAGGCTGACTAGGCTTCAGGAACTTCTATTTCTCTTTTATCCTATTGCGTATCATGCCCGAATCCAAAGGTTTGATTCAAGATTATCCAGTGCTTGAGTTTCCCTCCTTTCTATTGTCAAATGATCCAGCATCCGGACGTGTTTCGCCGGCCAGCTTAATAGCAAGCCTCGCCAAGTCCATCCGATATGCGCATGACTTGCCCGTTTCGAATTGGCTTCATGCAATCCTTCGAAAGTTTGACTCCATCCGGAATCCTGAACGGCGAGTCATCGCAAAGGATTCCCATCCCAGCCGGCTTCGTCATCATCACTTCGCTTACACTAATTGCGAGATGGTATAAGATAGCTTACGTTCCCAAGCATATATCGCTCCTGATGTCAGCATCCTGCCATCTCCCAGAATACGATATCATAACCATGCCAGCAGCAACACTCGTCATTGTACCTGGCTTCTGGCTGGGAACTAAACCATATTCGCTCTTCGTCGATGAACTCCGGAAAGCAGCGCCATCAATACCAGAAATCGTCTTCGCCCCGCTGAAATCCACAGGAACGAGGAGTCCCAATGCACCGACAATGCAAGACGACGCCGATGGCATCCGAGCCGTGATCCAGCCACTCGTTGAAGCTGGCAAGCGAGTAGTTGTCGTTGCCCACAGCGCCGGTGCTTTCCTCTCAGCAATGGCAACGGAAGACCTGGAAGCCGGAGGCAAGCTTGCTGTTGGAAGCGGAGGCGGCGTTGAAAGATTCGTCTTCATCGCTGGAGGGATTCTGCCTGTGGGAGCTAAACATCCGCAGACGGATTGGGAAGCCAAGGTCCATCCTCCGTCCATCTCATCTTCAAAACCTCCACACTAATATCGATACAGGACGGCGAAATCCTCATCAAAGATCGCGACGCCAACCTCTTCCACGACGTCCCTTCCTCAATTGCTGAAGACCACTGCATCCCGTTCATGTCCAGCCAGCCTCTTCTGGACGAATGGACCGTCGAATGCACGTACACCGGCTGGGCGAAAGTCCCGAGCAGTTACATCTTCACGGAGAACGATCGGACGATTCCGCCGCAGGTGCAGGAGATGTGTGCTGGGCTGGCAGGGAGTGAGATCGTGAGGATTCCGACGGGACATATGCCGATGTTGTCGGAGCCCAAGATGCTGGCGGAGAAGGTTGTGGGATGTCTGCAGCTGGAGCGTTGAGAAAGCGTTTGGCTGGGGTGTTTAAAGCAGCAGATTGCGGTTCTTGTGAGCTGGAGTTGAAGTATGGTAGTCCTTCATCAAGTGCTGGTCATTTCAATACTCTGTCTCATCGGGTATATTGTCCTCGGCCTTCAATACTCTCTTTGTCTCGAATCCTGTTGAGAAATAGGCCTCTATAAGCGGCACGGCAACCCGATGGATGTCTGGCGAGCTTCTTAGGTAGTAGCATTTCGAAGAAGTCAGCTCTGCACTGTAGTAGCCAACGAAATGGGGAAAGATCTGTTGAAACGACATCCAATTCTGCTGCAGTTGCACGAGATATAAGCCAGTCATGTCGCCGGGGCAATGCCAAACCGGCCCTTGACCTTTTCGACCTTCCTTCCTTCTCGCCGTGTTTTCCAGACGAGTACTGCAACTCTCTCCTTCAACGCCTGACCCAGGCCCAGCCGCTCATTCATTATGAAACAGACCGATTGTGGAGACAAAAACAGAAAGCAAACAAAGGTATAAGCAACAAAGAAAAGCAACCGAGACCACACCCCAAAATCAACGACTCTCGTTCTCCTCGCCGAAACCAGGCAGAACCGCACCATCCGCAGCAGTCGAGCTCCCAATGGCCGAGAACACAGGCCAGCGGTATGCACCCACCAACGGCTCGGCGTCAGGAGCAGCGACCACGAGCTCACGCCCCTGCCTACGTCGCTTGGCCGCGCGCTCGACAGGCCCATCAAATCGCTCGTTGCTGACCTGGGGAGGAATATCGATCTCCCAGGAGGTGGTGGGAATCGGGGCATCTGGTGAGGGCGGAGGAGGGGTTGCCATAGTCGCTGGCGCAGGAGGTGGGGGAGGAGGAGCCACAGTCGCCGGGGCAGTCATGGTAGGGACCGGCGCAGCTGGTGCTCGTCTCGATCTAGCAGCTGTGGCGGACTTGCGCTTCTTGCCGCCCTTCTTTCCACCCTTCTTCTTGGGCTTTGGGCGGCCAGTCTCGACGAAAGGCGAAGCGCGAGGCGTGAGGACGATGACCGAGTTGCTGTCCTGGGTGAAGTGATTGAAGCCGCCCGTCTCGGCAGCGGCAGCGACAATGCGGTCTTTCATCTCCTGGCGGTCGCTGATGTAGTCGACGCCGCGGGCGGCGGGCGGGACAGAGACGACGTCCCAGTCCTTGCTCTTGCCGGAGTTCCAGCGCCACTTCCACTGCGAATAATTAGCATGTTTCTTGTGCGTTGCAGAGGTTTAGTGTCTCGTACCTCCTCACGCAGTTTCTGCGGCGTGTACACCGAGCGACCAGCATCCTCCCAGGCCTGGCCGTAGAGGCGGCCGAAGATATCGTGGGCTTCCTCACGGGTGAGGTCCCATTCGGTGAAGAGGATGTCGAGACAGAGGCGCTCGGGAATCTGCCAGACGCGGGTCGTCATCGTGAAGTCGGCGGGAAATTGGCGGTGAGGTGGAATCGGGATATGTATGGTGTCGTCGGAGGAGCTGGAGAAGGCAATTATACGTCGAAGGCGCAGGGTGTCGGCGGGAGTCGTAGTGTGCTTGGTGCGTTCTTTGAAGATTCGCGATGGAAGATTCTTGAGAGTGGGAGCACGGACGGAATCGCAAACTCTAATCACACGCGGGAGCGGGAGAGTGAATGTTCGCTTCCCTGCAAGCTGAACCTATGTTTTCTCACAGCCAAACACCAAGAAGGTCTGGAAACGATAGACGTGCATGCATGGCGTTGTCGATATGTATATCTGGGGGCTGTTCATACGTAGCTGTTAGGCGCTTCACAGCAGTCGTCGACATCTTTGAGCAGTCGCTGAAACCCCCTGCCTCTCACTGTCCATCAATCGTGCCATCGATCTGGCCCATACGTCCACATCACTTCATCTCCCCCTCAGAAATAGCATTGACAACATCCATATCAACAACCCCACAGACATCGCACAGCGCTGGATTGCACATCCCAGCCTCTCTCCAACCGACGCACCCATCTCCATTCTCCGCACCATTCTGCGAGTCATCGAACAGCACCTGTGTAGTCCAAGTCGGCACGTGAGGCTGATTCGTCGGCTTCGGTGGCTGAGGCTGAAAGACCTGGCAGTTGGCGGGATTTGGCTCAGCGGCGCGGGTGCAGTCGTACCAGGAATGGACGAAGGGAAGACCGATGAGGAGGGACCATTCGGGACGGAACTCGTCATTGTTCTCGGCTTGTACTGCGAGGGCCTTCGCTTGATCAGGAGTGAGTTGGCCGTGGGACTGAGCGTTCTGGCAGAAGGTGCAGATTGAGATGTCGCAGACCATGATGTCGAAGGTGTTTCCGGTTTGGTCGATCACTCGCTTTGCGTGGCCGGCGTGTTGGTAGAGCTTGCTTGTCGTGGGGATGAAACGGTTGAGGTTGCCTTGGATGTATTGGTGAGGGTAAACGGAGAGGTTGACCTGGCAGGAATGGGCCATTTCAAGAGGAGGAGCGTCCTGGCGGGGAGCAGTCACTGGCGGGGCGTTGTCGAGTGTAACCGATGGCGTGGCTTTCTCCGCCTGTCGCTGGGGTGTTCGTGTATGTTGCGCATCATCAGCCCCCGCGGTGACTCTCTCCGGCCGCTTCTGTCGGCGTCTGGCCCCGGCCGTGTTCTTGTTGCCAGTGTCTGCATCATGAGCCTCTGGGTTCTGCGTGAGGGTGGTCTGATTGTCGACCCATAACGGCTGATAAGCATTCGTTGGCGCTGGAGCAGAAGTATCTTGGGTAGATGATGCAGGCACAAGAGAAGCCGTTGCAGTAGAGCTGGGAGACTGGGTCGTCTTTGACCTCTTTGTACCCTTGTTCTTCTTCTTGTCCTCGAGCGCTTTGATGGACCACAAAGGCCGACCAGTCTCGACATGTGGCTCGGCAGCAGGTGTGAGACTGATGGGCGCATCAACAGTCTTGGTGTAGAGGTTGAACGAGCCCGACTGGCCAGCTGCCGCAATGATCAACTGGCGGATGCGGTCTCTCTCGAGCTCTTCCGTGTCCTCGCGGTTGACCTTGCACACCAGATCCCAGTCCTTGCTCTTGCTGGTATCCCAGCGATAGTTCCACTGCCACAGGTCAGTCTCTAGATGAAAAGGCATTCGCGAAGAAAAATAGGTCTCACCTCGTCCCAGAGCGGGTTGACGTCGTATGGCTTGCGCTTTGCATCCTGCCAGCGCTTGCCGAAGAGACGTCCGAACAGATCACGGCGCTGAGCTCTGGAGAGCCCAAACTGCGTATGAAGGATGTCGAGGCAGATGCGCTCGTCGAGCTGCCAGACGCGGAAGGTGTTGTCCGACATGGTGGAGGGCTTGTTGCAGATCAGCATGTATAATGACTTTTTTCTCGATACGGTAGATTACCTTGCGAACGGAGAGCACTTCCTACAGTGAGTTATATTTCAATTCCTGGACGGTTTGCTTGTTACTAAGCTTTGCAGTCGCAGAATGTTCTTGAGTGCCGCCGGCAATGAAGTTGGCTTCGCGCTAGCTGAAAGCCGAAACCTTCGTTCAGTGGGACTTTCATGTGAATCTCGGGCGAGGGAAGAACACCCCAGACTTCCTGGTTTGCATATCAACACGTCTTCAACATCAACGTTTATGTGTTGCCGTACCTGAAACTTGCCTTCGATCGCATCGGGACGTCTCTCGCCTCCCGCAGCCCGGATCAGCGTTCATGCTTTCGTTGCAGCCCTCGTCCAGCACGCGGAGGACATTGGAGCGTTTGAACGAACATCCTAGGACATGAGATGCAAGTCATTCTGATGTTTCTCGAACAGGAACTGCAGTGCGCAGCCGTCAGTCTCTGATGCCTGGATCTCTTCGTCTCGTAGATCGATTCGGCGAAAGAAGCCGGTCGCACGCATGTAAGCTTCCTGTTCCTCTTTTTCTTGATGCAAGTGAAATCTGGCGTATGAACTTGAATCGAATTATGACCTTCGTTCGGCCGCTTGTTGATCCGTGGACCTGATATGCCTTCCCGACAAGACTGCTCGATCCAAGTCTGCCTTATTAGTATTGATGTAGCTCAGCCAGATGTTCGCTCTGCTCTTGACGGTGCTTCCTGACGCATGCGGCGAGCTGGAACGAGTCAATATCAGTGATGCTACGAGGTCGTGTCGCTGTGGATCTCCGAGCTCTTGAGATTGCTTTCCAGAGTTCGTGGCTGCTGCTAATTTGCATCGCGGACGATGGTGATGTTTTTGGCAATCTTGGGTTCATGGTAGAGAGTCTTTGCTCATCGTATCTTCTCTGTGGTGGGAAGCCGTCTGGCGGTGGCGGTAGTTGAATGAGTCCAAGGCGTGTGGAGTGGGCAGGCGCGGATTCTTGGTTGCGCGGCTTGCAGACGACATCTCGATACCCGCAAGTACCTTCGTACGCATGATGGGATGAACAAAGTTCTTCGGCCTTAGAACCAAATGCTCGCGTGGGGACATTGTTCAACTTGTGGTTGAGTCAGGTGGACAGGCAAAATGAAGTTTTCGCAGGTTGGTGCTGTCCTGTCAATGCAGCGGCTTCGGCGTCGCGGCCGGTTCGAATCTCGCCCGTGGCAGCAAAAGCATTATCACAACCAGAACGTATTGAGTTCCACGACTTCGATCGCTGCACTTTCTGAAGAGTCCACATCTTCTCAAAAGTGCACATTCTCACACGCAAAAGGCCACCAAAAAGAGACACACCAAAAAGAAAAGTGCAAAACTTATTCCCACACCCGGTGTGTGGACCTAAGAAATCCCCGAGCTTCGACATGCTCATTCGGATGGGGATTTTTTCGTTTCGAATCGCCGTGCCGTGCCAATGCCAATGCCAATGCCGAATACTTTACCTTAAGACTTCACGATCACGGGGGAAAGGGGCCTACAGTTATACGTACCGAATGTTGATATGTCCACCTCACGCGCCTTACCACTGCACCATCACGCCTGATGGGAGCTTCCCGCCGAATGTTGAGTTGAGTGAATTTTTTGGACTTATGATGGCTAAAACAGGCGCCTGCGAGCGGGTGATGACGACATCGCCGGCGGAGGGGTACGCGTGCGGGCGCTGGATGGGTGGGAGGTAGGGCGAGTGGCTTTTGAGATGTTTTGGGGACGTTCTCTGAGACCTGCGCCTGCTCGTCATCGCCATATTGCAGCATTCGCAACCCTGGTTACCACATTCTGTTCCTACTGCAGCCCTTCTACGCGACTTGCAACGATCCATATCGGCCTTCATTCTTGATCCATCCATCACAGGTCCGCTCAGCCACCACCGCAGTCAACCTCCAGAACAACGTCCATCACCCACATCGCTCCCTCCTGGACGCGCCGTCAGGACCACGTCCTCAAGCCTACCGGTTCATAACCTATTGAGTGTTGTTGCTCGCTCAAATCGCCCATGCACCTGCCTATGCTTGCACCTGTCCGAACTGCTCCTTCTGCACAGAGACCACGCTGTTTCCTCGAGTCGCACCTCTAAGACCGCAACACCATCACTTGAGAAGCAGGAAACCTCACCACGTCCCCACGACTATCCCATTGGCATCACCAGATACACTTGGACAGTGGCTGCAGCACGCACGCTAGACATCAGCTTCTTGACGCACTTGCACAATAAGGGCCAGCAACAGCCGCGAACGAAAGATTTGGACAGCATGGCCACGGCTATCGCGGCGGAAAACTCGACGTGACGATACGGATTTGGGTGCCTGGACACATCGCGCAGTCTTGAAGTCGACAAGAAAGCAAGAACATGAAGGGAAACTAGTCACGCCTCGCCGAACAACTTCACGAATCGGCCGCCAGAAGAACTACAGACGTCATGGAAGAAGCACGACACGCTACATAGCAGCTCCTTGACGGGTTCGCATTAAAGCCAAGCAACATCGTAACGAAGCCGTCACGAGGGGGGACTACACAACATGGCCAAGGCGAGCACAGCGGATGAACATGACGTGATGACACAAATTGGGGTTCCTGGCCACGTCGAACAGTCAACCGGACAGGAAGAACGTGGAGGGAAACCTTCCACGCCGTGTCGCCGAATGATTCCGGGTACAAGAGGCGAGGAGACTGAAGGATCTCATTGAAAGCGCAAGATCATGTACTTTCAAGCTCAGCAGCGTATTTCATCAAGAGTCCCCAGGAGCTGCAAGAACACCGAAGTGGACTTTGAAGACTTTTCCCTTTTTGAGGCATCAAGCAACATCGCAACGGCTGCTCACGGGGATGGTCAGAGGAGCTGGGTCCCGCGAGGAGACGGAAATGACTATATGTAAGACCAGCACCGCTCGCTCCCGTCTCAGAGCATGAGTCGCATTGCATCGCAAGGCCTTTGAGACATGCGGCTTTGACAGGGTTTCAGCAATGGCAGGGCGAGTCCCTTCAAAGGCGGAGACACCGTCATTGTGATTCTGGAGAGCATCGTCAGGTCCAGGTACGCTCTTGTGGATGCAAGACATTTGCCAAGAAGCTGGGTGGACATCCCAAGTCCATGCTGCATGGAAATCCTAGCGACCACTCTAGTACGCTCTCACAAAGCCAGCTGATCGATCTTAAACGCTATAGTGTTGACGGCCATCCGAATACTCCTGCACCTCTCCTTCATCGCATGGATCTCCAGCTTTTCAACAACAGCTGCCGCGTTCTGCTCAGCTTGGGCGTCTGTTGCCGTCGACTCATCCTCCCACTCGACTTGGAATCTCTTCAATTTCCAGATGTCAGCTGGTGCACGACATTTGGGACACTCGTGGTGCTCATCGACCCATCTAGACGTCGGGTCAGCATGGCTTCACAAGCCCAGAACTTTGGACACAACGTACGGTACCACGCAAGTCAGACAAAAGACATGTTCGCAGGTGTCGACAGCCGCAGGCTCGGTAAATAACTCCACGCAAGTCAGACAAAAGACATGTTCGCAGGTGTCGACAGCCGCAGGCTCGGTAAATAACTCCATGCAAATTGGACAACAGTCATCAAGGAACTGCGACTCCAACTTTCCCAAGATCCCCTCTTTCGATGCTCTCTCCAGCTCTGTCCTGTCGATCTTCAACGAACGTACTTTCTGATGCTCGCGAACGTTCATTCTCCTCCTCAACGAATCAAGGCGATTGCTCGTCCAGATGGCCCCATATCCCAAACGCTTGATCGCATGGCTGATGTGATTGATCCAGCCGTTGATGGTGCTGTTCTCGTTGTGCAAATTGTATAGCTCGGGGTGGGATGGGTCGATCTCCGAGCGAAAAGCTTCATCTATGCGGCTGGCAAGAAACGTGCGACGCGGATCGATCTGCTGTTTGATGGCATTTTGTAGGGCTTCGTCGCCTGCGGAGAGGAGGTGCTTGATCTCTCTTGCGCGATCCGGGCGCTTGTCGAGGGCTGCTCTGGCGGATTTGACGAGCCTCTTCTTGGGGCTGATGGGGAGCCGGGTGAGGGTGCGGTATTCGCCCGCGATCTTCTCTTGCGATTGGCGAGATGTATTGTCCATCTTCGATCCTGTCTCCGCGAGATTGATAGTATCTATGGAGCGGATGGGTTGATCGAAGGCTTGGAGCTATTGTAGGGATCGTGGGGAGAGAACGAGCTTGGTATACTATTGTTGCCTTGAGTGAAGCCCCGAACGAGGGTCACACGGCGGCAGTGAAGATGACTCCATCCCTTCACTCGAAGGGCTGATTACTACTGCTCTCTCCAATCAGCTGCTCTATAGATGAAGACCTGACCAGAGACACTAGCTGCAGAGACAATGATCGTTTCTACGAGAAGGTGAGACATGGGTATCAAGAGTGTGAAAGCTGTACGTCTGCTTAAAGGCGTACTCCGGCATCCATTTTCAATCTCTACACGCACATGCCATGGGCTATTAACACCTTGTGTTCTTCGCGACTATAATACAGCCATGAGCTCTATATTCACGGGTTATCATGCGGGGCTTATTGGCTTAGCGGAATTGGAGGGTGAATCTACGCATGTGCTATTGTGCAGCTAAAGAGCCTATTGTGGACTGTGAACTCTGGAGCATCGACGCAAAACCTGGTTCTGGGCACAAAAGACCGCTTCCGTACCCTTCTTTTCCATCGTTCCTCCGCCATCCACACAGCAACCTCTTCACGCCGGACACCAGCACCTTCCAAACAGCAGCTCTTCCAACCGCGATACTTCGTCGTCCACCACACAACAGCACACGCGACCAATCGTTCCAATCCAGCTCCCACTTCACGCGATCACCATGTCTTCCTCGAACATCCGCATCTACACCAAGAACGGCCGCGAGATGGCCAAGCTGGCCGGCTCCATCCCAGCCGAGAACGCGACCATGTTCAGCAGCTTCAAGCTGCAACTCGACAACGGCGGATTCCCCGAGATGTTGGATCCAAACGGCGTCGTCTTCTCCACCGACAAGGTCGAGTACGCGCCATTGAAGACGCTGATCGACTGGGCCAAGTCGTTCAAGCGCAAGCGGAACTGGGCTGCTCAGTCTCTCACGTGCGACAAGATCGGCACCAAGGACCTCAACACCCTCCTCAAGGTCTACTACACCGGTCATCTCCTGGGCGTCCATCGTGGCATGCGTGGCGATGCTGTCCGTGACGAGATTCTCGAGCAGATTCGCGGTTCGCCAGTTACCGTCTCGCAGCTTCAGCTGCTCCACAAGATCTCCGACTATGACTACGGCCTCTTCAACGCTACCATTCATGCTCTGGCCCAGCTCAAGGTCGACTCTCCCGCGACCGACATGCGCGAGATTGAGGCCTTCCTGAAGGCGAACGGCATGAACCGCAAGTTCGAGGCGATTCAGCGTCGCATGCGTGCTGAGAAGGAGGCCCAGGAGGTTGAGCAGGGCATAAAAGAAGAGGCCGTCGAAGAAGCACCAGAAGCCATCCTGCATCAGGAAGCAATCACGGCCGATCTAGTCCATATCAGTCCCAAGAAGAGCTACGCCGACTTGCTCAAGCCTGCCAGTCCTGCTTGAGAGGATTGGCCGATGAGCATTGATTTCCACGATACGACTTATAGTACAACATACGATTCTTCACGGGCTTGACGAGTTTGATGTTTGTCGCTCAGGCGCTATCACAAGGGGAAATGGGATCTTGCGTGCCGCAGAAGCCATCAGCGTATTCTTACTTCCTCACGCTCATTCTTTCGGGCGTTGATTCTTGACGCGGTGTTTCATTACTACGACACGACTTCTTCATTGCAGTCTCTAACGGACTGCCCGAGCTTGCATGCTCATCATGCGGGTCTTTCGATGGGATCAAATGGAGAATTGGGATTTGGCTCGAGCCAGGGGCTGGAGTTTCAGGTCGCAAGGAGATCTGGACATGGAACAAGAACGTTACTGTCCTTCTCGACCAATTCAATATAGCTATATGAATGCACTCTATTCTTGACGCTCTTCGATCCTCCCAAACTGCCTACGCTTTCCTCACGAGCACAAGCTACTGCACGTTTCTGATCAGGTGCTAGGTCAGTACCTACTCAATCACGAGTATAAGAACATTATCTCCACATGTCCTCAACTGCTCGTATGTGAATCTCCTGAACGTGAATGGCGAGATCGTGAAGAGGGACAGGGGACGTGCGTTGGGCATTGCTGCACATGACGCGCTAGCGTAGTTCAAATTTCCGCCCACAAAAGCTCTCCTTCAACTTCGCACACACTCGCCCCCACCCGCCTTCACCACCACAACTCGTCGTAAGTCAACCTCTTCTAACCTCGACGCTATCCTCATCAACTCTCAGGCTTCCAGGCTAACAGTGGCTGCAGTCGCATACCAGCTCCAACCTGCTCCCGTCGAGAAAGCCGCCCGACCACCACCAATCCTCCCTCTCCTCGCTCCTCGCGCCGCGGGCATCTCCTCGCCCTCACCGCGCAACATGTCTTCCGCCGACAAGGGCCCCAAGCTCTTCGTCTACCTCAAGGACAAGAACGGCACCTTCATCTCCATCAAGCCCGTCAACAAGGGCAAAGCCCTCCTCATCTCCCTCGAAATGCGCCAGCAGATGTCCACGGGAGGACGCTGGCCCGCCGGTGACCGCGACGGCGTCGTCTTCTCTGCCCCCGAGACCGACCGCCGCAGCCTCGAGATCCTGTGCGACTGGATCAACAACTACGATCCCGAGGGCGACCGCCCATCCCAGGTCCTCACCCTCCAGCACCTCAAGTCCGACGAGTTCGATAAGCTCGTCTACTTCTACCAGAGCTCCTACATGCTCAACTCCCCGCGCGAGATGCGTGGCGAGAAGATTCGCGACGAGATTGTCAACTACCTCGAGATGGCACCCCTGACCCTCAACGAGTTCATCATGGTCCACGAGTGCACGCACTTCGACGGCGGTATCCTGGCCAAGATGCTGACGTGCTTCGTCAAGTTCAAGTTCTCCGACTACCCACCACCAGAGGCCGAGCAGATCGAGGAGTACATCAAGCAGCACGGTCTCGGCAAGCAGCTCAGCGACATCGAGAACCACATCGGCGGCAAGATGGAGGAGCGACGTCTGGCGAAGGAGGCGGAGGAGATCAAGAAGCAGGAGGCCGAGATCGAGGCCCAGCGCCAGGCTCGTCGCAAGGCCGCTGCTGAGTCTACTACGCCGACATACGCCTCCACTGCTTCGGGCAAGACCAAGTCTCCGCCCAAATAAGATACAGCACGATTCAACTCCTTCTTGTTCTCCGCGACAGCTTGAAGCGCTGAGCCATCCAAGGCTCCTCTAATAGCACTTCGCAGCAGTGCGACAATGGAGATCGCGTTTCAGCATGGCGTTTGGGTTGCTGATTTGGAATTCCACATGGGTTGAGATTCAGGAAAGCCTTACAATGGCTGAGCATGGAAGGCTCAGTCTTCGATAGCAACGAGAAAAGGCTTCCCGGTCACTCTCTTTCATTCTTCTTTCCTTCTGCTACCCCTCAACAACATACCCTGCGGAAGATCTTCCGTCTTCTAATACGTATTCTCCACGTCTTTGCATGGCCAATCGACGACCTATCATCGTTTAGAAGTCCGTGGACTGTGATATTGCTACAAATGAACGTTCCCTCTACAAAGCTAACTGATCTGCAGGACTTATTACTGAAATTGACGATGTGGACGAACCGGCTACACGGCAAGCTCGAGGGATCAAACTTCGCAACTACAGCCAAGACAAATTCCACCAATCAACACATCAAGCCTTCAGACGCAGGCCACGCATACTTAAAGTACTGCCGCAGCTCTCTTCAAGACTTTCATTCCTCCATGCCACATGATTTGAAGATGCGAATGGTCCAGGGTGTCTTTTATGCTACTCTGACTGCTGCCGTAGCGGTGCCGAACGGCGGTCGTGGAGCACGACACAGCTCGGTGATTCCTGGACTCTACGCCGATCCGAATATCGCCGTCTTTGGGGAGACCTACTACATCTATCCAACCACAGATGGTCAGCTCCCATGCCACCCAGAACAGGATGCTGCAAATGCTGACACCTCAAAGGTTTCCCGGGCTGGAGTGGCAACCAGTTCTTCGTCTGGAAATCTCCGGATCTGGTGCACTGGCAACGATTGGGACCCCTTCTGACTCTCAACGGCACTCATGGTAATGTCCCCTGGGCGACTGGAAGTGCCTGGGCACCGACCGTCATCGAGCGCTACGGGAAGTACTTCTTCTACTTCAGCGGTCAGAACCCAGCATATGATCGCAAAACAATCGGCGTCGCGATTGGAAACTCCCCAGAAGGACCCTTCGTCGCAGAGCCGGAAGCGATGATCCTGAACAACGAAGAGATCACGACCGACCAAGCCATCGATCCTTGCGTTTTCCGTGATCCAAAGTCTGGAAAGTACTACCTGTACTGGGGCAACGGCAACGCCATCATGGCCGAACTCGCCGACGACATAACATCTCTCAAGCCAGGATCGTTCCGTTCCATGTCCGGCCTAACGAACTTCCGTGAAGGCAGCTTCCTCGTCTATCGCGAGCCGTATTACCACTACACCTACTCTATCAACGATACCAGGAGCCCAGACTATGAGGTCGGCTATGCTACATCCACGAATGTCTCCGGACCATAGACATACCGGGGCGTCGTGCTCCAGAAGAGGCCCGAGGAGGGTATTCTTGCTACGGGAGGTGATTCGATGGTTAATGTGCCCGGGACGGATGATTGGTATATAGCGTATCATCGATTTGCGATTCCGAATGGAAATGGGACTAAGCGGCAGACGACGGTGGATCGGGTTACGTTTGACTCGGAGACTGGCTTGATGGATGTTGTTGTTCCGACTTTGGACGGGCCTGATCCGCGGTGGATTGCGAGGAAGGGCTGGGGCTGGCCATGGGGAAAGACATGGGGTGCATGGAGGTGATAGAGGGATGTTTTCGAGGAATTCCGCTGGGGGCTAGTAGGTTGCAATCTCCAATGCTGGACGACTTTTTGAGGCACTTGTAAAGCAGCTGAGTGGTCGAAAGCGAACTCGAGAAGACGAGAATACCCTGTTAACATGGGCGAGATAAGCGCCTTACGCATCAAATAATACGACCGATCTGATTGGTTGGGCTTAGTTGTTTCAAAACTTCTGAATAGTATCCCGTTCAGCGCAGCTCAGTGGCTCGCAACACGCTACCTCGCTTCATCACCCCGTTGCCTTTACTTTCTCGACCACACGCAATTACTTTAGTAGCCGTATTGGCTTCATTCCACGCCTCACTCAGCAAACGATCGCCGCAGGAAAGTCATGGCCGCCAACGAAGAGGAAACCCCAATCCTTCGCCTCCCAGACGAGCTCCTAGTCGATATACTCTCCCGCGCCATTACCGCCCAGCTGCACCGCCGTAATAAAGGCCGCACCTTGCACTACAACATACGAGACGAGAGACTCGCCATCCAAGGCCGCCGCATCACCGCCGTCCTCAACACCTTCAGAGCCTGCTAACGCCTCTACGGCCTCGCTCGCCAGATCATCGAAGGCCCGAAAGACCAGCAACGTACCCTCAACATCAACCATGTCAATATCCCGAATGGCATGTATCTGGACGGCACGCTTGCCAGGCATCTGGTTGTGTACCAGGCGACCAGGAAGCTTAAAATCAACATCCATATGCCGATGCATACGAATTGGCGTAACGGAACTACTATAAATTTTTTGAAGACGATTGAGCAGACTTTGATGAGGTGTGAGGCTGTCAGGGAGATACAGCTGCATGTGAGCGATGAGACTGTGGGAGTGGCGATGGAGAATCGGAGGGCGGTGTTTGCGAGATGGTTCAGAGACTTGGCGGACATCATGGAGAAGAAGTTTTGGCATGGGGTCGTTGTGGAGACTTGATGGAAGAGCTTGAAATGGCTGGGGCTTCTCTGTGAGAGTACTGCCGTCTAGGGTAACGAAGAGAAGGATGCGAGACTTGGAGATCCATGGCATGTTGGGGATAGGCGCTGAGTTGTGACAGCACTGGACGACAAGAATGGGCACGTCGCCGTTCTTTCAAGGATACGACTCTCAGATTCTAGTTTCTGTCCCTCCCACTGCGCTTATCTTCTTCCTACAGTTCCAGGCTGACCATTTGCAGGATCCTGGGAGCTCGCCTGCCCTTCCTCCTCGGACCGCCTTCAACTTCGCTCGACTCTCGCTTGCACACGTATGCTCATCACACGACATTTTCAAGACTCCATCGCTCGTAGCCACCTGTCCGTCTGAGTTGCCGCTTACACGAACACTCTCTCGTTGCTCAAAGCTCCTGAACGTCATATACTCTGGGCCATTTTGAGCATCTGAGGCAGCCGCAAGGTCTCGCTGGATCGCCGCGCAGTGAAGCGAGCCACAACACACGAGCGACTCAAGCGCGTATTGACTTCACGAGGTGTACGCGGTTGCTGTGGTGACAGTGTGCGGCGAAGTCTGCTCAGGAGCGGCTTGTGACTCTCCGAGATTGAGCTTCGCGCGTTGCTCTCAGCTCTCCTGCTCCCCAACTTCCTCATCGTTCCTCATCCCAAAATCGCACACAAACTTCAAACTATCGCACAGCCCTGCTTCCGTCTACCATTGTAGCGCCAGAGATGCCCTCAATTTCAGACTGTGCGGATGCATCGGCGTGCGTCAAAGGTAAGACAAAGGGAACGATCTCGGAACAGTAGCTAAATGCATCACAGAGAACAATGACGACGCTGGATCTCACCTCTTGGCTCCGTACTACACTCCACCGGTGACCTGCCAGATACTCAGCTTGTCGAACGAGCTCCTTGACGACATCTGCCAGCGCATCATCGACCACGAGCTTGCTCAACCTATCGAACAGCACTGCCAGGGCCGCCAATCGTCGGCTCCGTCCCAAGATGACAGGAACCGTGGCCGGCGCGCACAGCCCGACTACGATCTGAAAGCCCTCGGCCGCGCCATCACGAAAGCCGCTCTCCCCTTCACAGCCTGCAAGCAGCTCTACGCAGTGGCGAAGCGACTCATCCTCCAGCGCTCCAAGATCCAGACCCTCTACGCGTGTGTGATCCGCGACCCAGACACCATGCACTTTCGGCCCATTCGTCTAACCGGCTCCGTCGCCTACCATCCACTCATCCTCGGCCTCACGCGGACCGTCCACCTGCAGCTCGGCGGACCTACTGACGAGGATGAGGAACGACTGCACGTTACCACTAGGATCGAGCTTGCGGATCAGGTTCGGAAAGTTCTCGTGCGCTTGCCGAAGCTCCGGGAGGTGAAGGTTGACTTTGATAGCGACTTGGCGGGAGGGGAGAGGAAGTTGCTCGAGACTTCGCTCAGGTATATGTATTGGGGCAGTGAAGTGGAGAGACGGAATGTGTCTTTCTTCTTGGACGAGTACAGGCTGGGATAGCGGTTCTGGCTGAAGAGGCTCGCAATTGTGTGGCTGGATCTGGACAGAGAGGGAGTTGAGAATGGATGACTGCGAAGGAGGCCCTTCGTCGGGGCTAAAACATACACGGTTTGTTGACACAAGAGGTCAACGATCAAGACCAACATAGAGTTCCATGCCCTTGCTAAGGACTTGGCGAATCCCTCACGTCGAGTTCGTCTTCAATCGAACGCTTTGCAGTGAAAAGATTTTCACGTCCGTTCTTGGTTCAAAATCACAGCGACGTTGTCTCTGGGCACTGGCTTGCAGGAGTGGCTAGCGATGAACTCCTCTTCAATCGAGAGAGAGGTGTCAGCATCTACATCGATTGAGATCTTGTACGGTCGCTGGCCGAAACAATCAGCAGCGGAACCGTTGGACCCAAGGATACATCAGACAATGTGGTCTATACATCCTACGTGACTAGATCTTGCCTGACAGGAGAATTCGTCAACCAACGATCAAGATACCTCCCCATGCATCGAAGACACGGGATGCGTCAATATAGCTTCCGGAATCGGCTTTCTTCTCGCTCGACGTCCTCGCACTGCACGTCACCAACCTCATCGTTCCATACACGGCCTTTATCGCCAACTTGTTCCTCAAGCTCCTGACTTCTCCATCTGTAATGCGAACCACTTGGTGAGTAGTGATGACATTGGACAAGAAACTGATCAAGCTTGCACATGAGACCCAAAGATATTCGGCACTGGACGAGGTCGGATTCCGAACATGTCCGTATCCCCAGCTCTTCGAGCGATTCCTGCTGCAGGGCCTTCAACGACTCTCCGACTCATCCTTCGCTCCGCCGCACCTTTCAACGCTCTATCGTATCATATCTCTCAATACTCGATCGCTCCTGTTGTACTGTCCGGAGGTAGATGTATACTCAGCACTCGCGGAGGAGCACCTCCTTGCAGCAGCCTCATGATTCCTCCCAGTCGTCTATGGCTGAGCTCACCCATTTGTCCCGTCCCACCTGAACGAGCCACTTCCCGCCTTCGCCAGATTTCGGACCGAACTTCTCTTTTCTCCCCTATGACTTGCTGACCGTAAACTCCTTTTCCTTGCATCATACCTCACTTGACATGCGCTTGCTACCGACGTTCTCTCACGCCCTAAAGCGTTAATGCTCGATGGACATCGATTGAAAGACCTCGCGAGCCGAAGTGCTGGAGCTGCTGAGCATCGTCTTGCAATGGCCTTCCATTCAATCCAACGATCATTCCCTGCTAGGCATCTTTTCCTGGGGCATGTCACTTTCCTTCAAGATGACTTTCCTTCGTTTTTCGGCTTACTTTGTGGCATACTTGGCCTCGCTCTTCGTATCTACCTCCGAAATTTCTGCTTTCATTTCCAGCATCAATTCTTGGATGGGCTTCTTCCATCGCTCCTATCAGACCCAGAAGACTTCTTCCCACCTGGCAATCTTGCAAGATGACTCCGCGAAGGAGCCAGATTTGTTACTTCTTCTCGTTCTTACGTTCGGTTCTCATACCATGTTAGATAATCGATGTTCATTCCCAGCATCACTGCTTCGAAGAGTTCCCGTCATTGCTGTCAATGCCTCGCGGCAGACTCATACTCGCATCTGACATTACTCTAAGGGTGACTTGCTTTTGCGGCTCTTCTTCTGAGATTGGGACTTCTCTTGGCCTCGCTCCTCGCATTGCCTTGTCAACTTCCTCCCTTCGTTTCCAGAATTACTGTCTGAAGTGGAATCTCTCTCTTGTTCCCAAAACTTTCAGACGGACTTGCTCTCACTCCTCACGTCACTATTTGACCAATTTACCTTCACTTTTGTGATCACTTCCAGACAGATCTCGCTTCAATCCTCCCATCACTCTTCGACTGGCTTCCCTTCACTCCTCCCAAACTCTCCCAGGCTTCCGCCACCCTCTCAGTCCTCCCGCACGTGATACACGTCCCAATGCCTTCCACAGGCTTCCATCCAGGGTCTGTGCTGCTCGGAAGACCTGCCAAAAGGCAACCGCGCTAGCCACTAGCGCGGTTTCCGAGTCGCCCTCAGCCTATATCTTCTCGCACTCTTCCAGCTTTCCTCCTCTTCCTTTCCCCAACCAACATCAGCAACAGCAATGAGGGGGCGGCCTTCCGGCCAAACCCATTTTTCAAGGTCAGTACCCCTTCTCCCCCTTTTCTTCCTCACATACTTCGGCAGGTGGCATCGGCATGGCATCGGCGGTTGGCACCGTCGATGCACCTCTGGATCTCGCCGGCGAGGGCTGACGCCGCCCTTCGCACGCGCACTGGGGTGATGGCACACTCCAGTGAGGTATGTTCCAACTTGATGACCATTACGCTGACCTGTCGCGCGCTGAGCTCGCACCTTCTCGTGGTGCGCGATGTCAGTAGCCCTTCGTGGGTGAAGCTGAGACGAGCTCGAGGTAGATCTTTGATAGCTTTTGTATTGAGATTGTTCTCATCATCATTGTCTTCATCGTGTCGCTGTCTCACCGTCTCATCGTCTTGATACTCATCGCTGCTGTCGTCGTGGTGGTGGTGAGGTGTGAGTCCTTGAGGCCGTGCTTCTCCGCTGGCTGGTTCGCTGAGATGGTCGGAGTGCGCCCGTGGCCAGTATTTTACGTCGCTGGCGACGATGAGTACCAGGACCGTTCATGATCATCATCCATCACATTCATGCATTTTCACTGCTCATCGCCGCTGATCATGGCATCCATTGCGCTGTCGCCGTCGCTTCGGCGGGCGCATGAAGACGAAGATGAAGGCGGGAATGAGAGGGCGTCAAGAACCTCTCCAGTCTGATTTACTACCTCATCAGATAGATCCTCCATTATCTACTCCTGTTCAAGAACGTTCTGACCAGGCAGCAAGCGAGCACCCTCAGCCGCCGCGAAGGAGCAGACGATCGCGTCTCGCAGCGACAGTCAAGCAGCTCGACACCCATCACAACCTTCATCCACGGAAGACATGGCCACTCCGCGGCGGCAGAGCATCGATCAAGACGAGCACATCGCGCCCACCATGCACTCGACGGTCTGGCAGAGGAGCAGCAGCGAAGCAGGCGACGTGCTATCAAATTGTCACCCGCGGCTCTTGATGGCACGAATGCATCCAGCAGCAAGTCTCGCCTCCCTCCATCATGTACTGCAGAGCACGCTGACCATCAGGTAGTCCAGCACGGTCCATTCGCGCGCCAGTCCGCCCTCAGCGTCCTCCCGATCCGGCTCGAAGACCAACAGCAGCGACACCTTCATTCATCTCGCGGGTGATAGGTCTCCCAGGCAGCACCGACGGCAGACCCTGCGTATCGCTATCCAGTCGTCCACGGTCTGGCAAGCCGCATGCCAGCGAGCCCGACGAAGCAGGCACCGGTGCCAGGAGCGGACCGTCAACAACTCCTTCAAGCCTCGTCGAAGGCCCAACCTCAGCAGCAGCGATGGCAGTCAGGCCACGGTGAAGCCGGCGGCCTTCCAACACGGCTTTGGCAGTATCACAGACAAGCCTTCTACCCAACCAACCGTCGCCGACCAAAAGCACGGCAGCTGTATCCAAGAATGGCAGATACAGCCTCTCAGACGCCACGAACGTCACGCGACGACAGCTGAGACGATGGCGAAGCAGGCCAGCAGGCCAAGCTCCTGGTCTTTCGACGGACAGACATGCATGATGCACCTCTAGTATCCCACGTAGAGAATCAGGTGAGTTGTTTGGCCAGGATCAACATTTTTCACACGCAAGTCACAGATCAGCCTCAAGACCCCGACCCTATATCGACCTCCTCCCAATTCACCTCCCCCGGTGCCAGCGGCCAGCGAGATCAGGAGATGGAAAGAACGACCGAGGTCAGGCTGGGACGGCAGAAAGAGAAGGAACGGCTCAGGTTGCTCGAAGCACATGGCCAGTGCAGGTAACACCCGGTAAGGCGAAGGAGCGAGGCCTTACTCGACAAACACCATCGGCGACGCCATGAGCGGGAGCAGGAAGGAAGGACCGAGGCGAGGCTTGGATAGCAGACCAAGCAGGCGCGGATGTAGCGCTTTTGGCCACGGCGAGTTGCAGGAACATCCAAACATCTTCATCTACCTCGCCGCTGAGCTATCCAGCACAAATCAAGTTGTGTGCGCTCAGTGCGCCGTGGAGTACTCCGCCAGCTGATGGAGAAAGAGCGGGCAAGTACATGCTGCTGAGACACATTTTCAGCCAGCATATTGGACGGATCGTCCATGTTCGTCAGTACGAGCCTCCCCGTTCCAAGCCTACTGTGTGACACGCCAACAATTCGCGAAGCCAGCAACTTCAGGCCTTCCGTCGGCTCCTCAGCGAGCGTGGTCCTGATCATGCCCCAAGACTAATAGCATCCGCGCCTGCGTTATCGCCGACTCTCCTCCCAGCAGCAACTGAGAGTTCCGAGATACCAGACCCACAACATCAAGGTCGTCGGACCACGGACCACGGACCACGGAGGATGTGGCAAGCAGGTACAGCGTGGGGCAGTGCGTGCGTGGGGCAGTGCGTGCGAGAGGCTGACGGCGATGACACAGCAGTACCGATCACAAGCTTCACGGTTTCATCTTCTCGGATTGATAATGCTACCGCAAACGCAACAGCCTCGCATAAGACGAGCATGGGCAGTACCAGGTTATTTGCCTGGGCATTGAACAAGTTACCCGCAATGACAGTCTCCATCTTCAAGCATTGTTATCGGGTTGACTTGCTCACGTACCTTGTTGCACTTCGCCTTTCGCAATAGCGAGACAGCCACAGCGTCCACTTATGACCACGAAAAGCGGCAAGAATGATCGTCAAGGGGAGAAGGCGGGAAGGCGATATACCTCCGGCTCTGGACAACGCGAGAAGCAGAAGCAAGAACAACCACGGGAAGGACCGCGTGCGGAACGGTATCAGCGAGGGTCGAGCGTGCAGGCGGAAGCCAGACCTTCAGGGCAATAAGAGGCTGTAAGCAATTCTTCACGGTCACACCCACCCAGCCAGACTTTCTCTGCCCGTCGTCCAGCTTCAATCCTTTCTCAGGACTCGAGCATGAAACAAGTCACGCAGACCAGCAACCATATCAGCAGTCGCCCGAAACGTGCGCACCGCCTTGGGCTCGGCATTTCGGTGATCATTACGTACCAGGAGCACTTACATGAGGGAGAATGGGAAAGAAATGGAGAGATTGTCCATAATCCCATTGCCGATTTCGCGCATTCTCTAGAAGCTCGTGAGAAAACAGCAAAGCGCCAGTCAGTCAGCCAGCGTACGGAAACTATTTGGACCTTGGGATGCGTCTTCCGGTCGAGGACAGTAATGTCAGCAAAGCTCAACGCCGAACGTTCCCCTGCCTGAAATGGAGTCGAACCCCATGGAACAAATGACCTGTGGGGGTGTGCTGGACCGTCACGCCAACATGTTCCTCTCTAAGAAATGCGAGCACAGCCAATTTGCAGAAAGCTTAACCAGGATCCGACTTGCGAGGGGCACAAACGGATCCCGAACGGGAGGCACAGTTCACGGTCACAGCTCGCTTTTCTCGGTGATCGGGCAGTCCTAAATTGCGAGAGACGGCAGAGAAGGCATACGATGTCGAACGCTTTTCAGTCGGCAAGCTAAAGAACATGCTCTCAGTGAAGCAGCAGCCACTGCTTCGGGCAGGGACGACCTAGTCGAAACAGACTCACGCTGGCACACCCAAACCCGAAGATCGATCAAGATCCAAGTTGCCGCAGATAAGATTCTCGTTGCCTTCAAACAGATGCAGGCACCCTCGACACAAATCATGCTCCGACAACTCGCAGCATTGGATCTTCCTGCAGTCATCAACGCCACATCGTCCTTGCAGCTTGTCATGGCGGTAGGTTCTATCCCTTGTCCCACCGTCACCAAGAACAGCAATCCTCAAGCGGGGGATGGTCAGGATTAGAAAAGAAGAGGGTCACATACGAGGATTCAATACAGCAGCTGCAGTCGAGATACTGGCTGTACCCTGTTCTGGGCCTTCAAAGATCCAATATTATCTGCCAGACTTTGTTTGGGCGTCGCAGCAGTGAGAAAGATATCTTCTCTGGGGATGACGGTCCGCACGTTCTGGACTGTGCAGCATCCGAAGATATGATGAGGAGAGTTGCTTACGACCAACAAATCACCAGACGGTTGAAGAATCCTGTGAGATGAACGGGAAGTAGACTTTTGAGTATGTGCTTCTGTATTACATGTCTATGCTGATCATTCAAGAAAGTCCGAAGGAATTTATCAGCCCATCCAACGCCTGATCTCAGCTAGGCATCCTGGCCTGGCTTCCGTTTGCATCCCGCCGATGTCGAAATGGAAGACTGCCAACGCCTATGCAGATGCAATCGCCCGTTGTTTAGATGGCCTTAGTCAATCTTCAAGCAATCCATGAGCCGAAATATGGTCGAGGTCGGAAGTGTTGTGGTCGAAGGAGAAGAACTGCATTCCAGGAATCGCGAGTCGTCGAGTTGGTTCGAAGCCTTGAGGCCGCGTTGATGCTGTGAGTAGCCGAGTGTGCTGATGTGTCGAAAGCATGATCTGTAAGGCGAATCGAAAGGTAGAGAGGTGACGTGGAGAGTTTTCGCACCGCTGGAGGGTTAACGGGCGCTGGGAAGAGCGGGCCATTCCTCGTCATCACCGAATGGCTTCTTTGGCTTCGAAGAGGAGGTCTCGGCGGACTCGCCCGCGGATGCCTCGGTGCCCTGCTGGCGACGCAGCTCCGCGCGAACTCGACGCTCCATATCGCGCAGATCTTCCTCGAGTCCCTCGCTCCTGCAGTACTTCGAAACCTCGGCAGCCTGTGCCTCCGTCATCATGCCCTGCCTCTTGGCGTCGACATGAGTACGCAGAGCAGCCTTGAACATGGCGGTGTCCGAAGAGCAGAGGTCCACCAGCAACTTGAAGTTGTCGACGGAGAGTTGGTTGGCCTTGACGAACGCCATGAGCCGATCGCGCAACGCCTCGCCACGGATGTTGCGCCGAACACCCATGTGGCAAGCACCAGCATGAAGACGCAGGACGCTGCTGAAGGATGCGGACTTGACATTCCTCTCCACAGTCAAGATCTGAGCCTCCTTCTCGCCGTCGGTATCGTAATCGTCGATCCAGTCAGCCAGGACTCGAGCCGTAGCGCGATCGATCTTGGACATCTCGAAGACACAGGCCTTCTTGTCGAACGCCTGAGCACAGCCGCCGCGCTCCTGGACTTGATTCTTGATCTCGGGTGACACGAAGAAGGCTTTGCGCTGGACGACTTTGCGGATTTCGTGACAGACTTTGCCGTCGCGGATGTAGATGGTGATTTGGGGTTCCTTGCGAGAGGCCATGGTCGATGCGGTTTGCTTGAAGACGGTGGTTTCGTTGAGAGATGGGGGTCGTAGAGGTGTATAGGGAGAAGGCGTAGCAGGGATGGTTGCGGTGGTCGTGGTTGTGAGAAGAAGAAAGAAGGAAGAAAGTTGCGGATAGCCGGTCTTTTGTAGGTCGGCCTACGAGCCTTCACATGCTTCGAGCCGCAGGCACCACATAAGCATGGTATTGTGCCGCTATTGAAGTGCATGGGCACCTAGATTCACCGATCAAGTCTGTCACGATCGGTTAATATCTTCTGGCGATCTCACGCTTTCGGCCCGCCTAGCGTCAATGCTTGGAGAGTATACTTACGTATATTGAGTATATTGTGTTGTATTCGTGGCAATGTAAGCATATCAGTCCAGCAGAATCTCCTCTCGCGACGTTACGTTCCTTCAATAGATGTTGGGTCAGCTCAAACATATAAAAGATTGCAAGACGTTTGCTTTGGACGCAGTCCTTCATGCAGGGTCTCAAAGACGGCAGGCCATGCAATGCGCTTACGGAGAGTTCAAACTTGACAAGGAGAGAGAAAATGAGGAAATGTGGTATTCAAAGTGTTTTCATGCTGCAAGGTATCAACCGCCCTATCCGCAGCGCTCGTATGCGAGCTTTTCCAATCCCAACGCACAAGCAGTATCAAATCTAATACCAAGTCTGCCAAAGTCCAAAAAACGCCATGTCATGTGGAGGTGCTCTGCCGCACCAGCGAGTCGTCGTAAGACGCAAAGGGAGATGTGCGCAGGCCTACTTCGGAGTAGGCTTGGCCGCGGCAATGGTAGCCCACGACATGCCCGCAGGAGTGATGGCCTTCGCCTGATGCGCCGCAATCAGCTTCTTCTTCTCCTGCTCATAGATCTCGGCGTCTCGAGCTGCCTTCTCTCGGCGGGCCTCAGCCTCCCGGGCGTGAAGGATGCGATTCTCGATCTCCTCGTACCAGACGCTTAGCTTGGCATTGCTCTCGCAGTAGGCCTTGATGTCAGCGGCCTGGCCCGAGGGAGAGTCGATGTTGAAGTGAACGGTACGGTTGACCATGAGCTGCATGAGACCGCCGTCGTAGGAAAGCTGCTTGTGCGTGTGGACGAAGTCGCGCAAGGTCAGAGGAGTCGTGTCGAGATGGTGGATGATTGCGTCGCGCAAGACGTCTCCGCGATGCTTGTGCGCGATACCCAAGCCATGGGCTGCAGACTGCATCTTGACGATCTGGCTCAGCTCCTCCGAGCCGACATGGTCGAGCGTGAGCACCTGCGCACCGTAGTCGCCGTTCGTGTCGTATGTGTTGATCCACTTGATCAGGTGGTCGCGAACGGCTTCAAGGTCGAGATCATCGAAGACGACTGCGTTGTTGCCAGGCATGAACTCGTAGCCGCCTTTCTGAATCTGCTGCTTGATCGGGAGTGACATGAACCTAGCACGACGGCCGTCGACGTGGCCGGCCATGTGCTTGCCGCCGCTGGCAGTGCGGATGAAGACGTAGATGCGGTCTTGAGAGTCGCGGGAAGGCATGATGTTGTTGGTGTTGTTGGGAGTTGTGGTTGGTTGGCGTGAGGGTGGTGGTGTCTTCGTGCTGATTGTTGAGGAAAGTTGGGTGATCTGGTTGCGTGCAGAGCTTGCGAGTGTGGAGTTGGTGGTGTCGCTGAGATGATTCGAGCTGGCGGAGTTGTCCGAGAAAGGAGGAAGTTGGGCGTCGAGATTGGGACTTTTGTAGTCCGGTAGCCAGCACTTCACTCGCCGCCAACACACAGCGCATGCCTCGCAACGCATTCGCGACTTCAAAATGCCATTCACGAGAAATTCAGTGACGTGAACAGGAGGATTCTGCCAAGAAGCAGCTGCCCCGTTACTGTCCGGTCGACGTTGACATCGTTCTATACACACAAAGTCTTTGGAGAGTATATGCGAGGGAAGAATATGACAGGACGCCTGCGAGCCGGGGACAATGATCTTCTATACCAGTATGTGTCTTGCAAGACTAGACGATCCCACTAGCTGCAGTCTTAGTTGACAAAGGCAACGGTCCTCAACACCAAGACTGGGCGAGACAGCCAGCTGCAACGTGCCGCCACCGACGTACGCCGCGAGATCGATGCTGGTAGCTATCGCAGACACCATGCAACTACGATCGTGCCACCAGATGTCATTGATGCTAGACGCCCCCAAGATGTCACTTTCTTCGACAACCATAAAGACGTTTCTGGACCATTCATCGAACAAAGGCCTTCCACTTGGCGCTCAGCAATGACATTGTCGATGCTGGCTCCCTACATACCAACGGCGTATATACGTCAACGCTCTGCAGAACATGGACTCAGCATACCACTAAAACCATGCAACATCCACACACCATGATGCCCCAGCAAAGTCCCAAACAGGCCACGAGCCAACGCTTCCCAACCCGCCGTCAACGCATGATCTTTTACGTCTCCAAACGCCGCACCACCCCCTTCCACACCACAAGCCGCCTCAAGTCCCGCATCACCAGACTGACCCAGCAGCGACAAACTGTCGTCAAGCTTTGGTCCGCCGTCCGTCATGAACTCGACTGGACTCGAGAGTGCATGGACACCGCTATACGGAACTGGACGTTCTACGAAGATGTGGCCAACGAGATGCAAGCCAAGGTGAGAAAGATGCGAAAGCAGAGGAGTCAGGCTCGGGAGGCGTTCAGACGTCTGAGGGAGGTAGATCAGGAGAAGTTCCCGCTGTACGCGGAGAGTTTGAGTGGGAGGAAGCTGGATGAGGCTATTGCGGCGCAGATTCGGGAGCAGATGGAGTAAGGGGTTTTGTTTGGTAAGTAGGGAAAGATTTGTAGATGAGAGGTAAGTCGCTCTCTAGTATCGTTCAGGATCGCTATACCCCCTTTCAACTTGGCTCATATCTGATGCAGCAGAAGACCTGGACCGATAACGTCGACTTGCCTTGAGTAGACAACCCATGAATCATCGCACCATTCCAGACTAAAAATACCTTTTAACGGAAAGCGTCCTGTTCTTTTGTTGTTCCCAGCCGTAACTGCCATCGCTTTCTCGGCATCAAAATGCCATTGTCCAGTTTGGTCGTGTCGTACGTTAGGTGTCGTAGGCGTTGCAGCACCGAGTTGCGATTACATTTAGCAAAGCCTTCATCTATCGCATCCCCATCCTCACCTTTCCTGAAAGTCAAACCAACGTCTGTTTCCAACCCCCAAGTCCCAACCCAAAATGTCGAACTCCCAAAAACCCAACAACTTCCATCTCTTCCCCACCCCCACCACCCATCCAACCCAGAATCAACTCCTGTCTAACCCCCGGAACTCCCCCAACACCTACCATCCCCTCCCCACACCTGCCACCCATCCAACCCAAGCCCAACTCTTCACCCTCACCAACGAGAACAACTCTCTCCGTCTCCGCATCTGGCAACTCGAACAAGAGCTCCTCGCCCAGACCGAACTCGCCAAAGCCGCTCAACAAAAAATCGCGGCTCAGAATGTCGAGATTGCGGAACTGCAGGAGAGTTCGGATAATGCGAGGCAGGCGTTTGTGGAGTTGAGGTATGAGGTTGATATGGAGAAGTTTCCGCTTTATGCGGAGAGGTTGCAGGGGGAGGAGATTGATGGGGAGGTTGAGAGGCAGTTGGGGAAGGGCCGGTAGAATGTTGACGCCGGGAAGAGGTGGAGGGAGGAAGGGGATGGTTGCTGGCTGCTGGGTTTGTGTTGCGTTCGGTGCTGTGGAGGATTGAGAAGGTTGGTAAGTAAGCCATGTTCAGTATGCGTCGGAATCAATCCTTCCTCTCGTACATCTCCCAACAACAGAGTCATAAGAATGTCAGCCTTTTGAAACAAAAGGGTCGTCGTAGCAGATATCTCGGACATGCACACCAGACGATTATGGCATATCATGTCTCCATTCGTTCAAAACACCGTTCGGGTGCGTAGGAACCGGAAAGCACTTGTCCTGCGTTGCCAACTTTTCAGCTCGTAGCGTAGTATTGCGTGGTATACATGGTGAAACACCGCCATATTAGAGGCAGGCAACGCGAAGACTCCAGTGGCATACAGTACAGAGATAGCCCCGGCGTGAGGAAAGCCAGTGGGCCTGGTGACGGATCAAACCTCAGCCGAGGCTTCGCAATTCAATTGTATTCAGTGCTCAACGAGCCCCATCAATGGTCCCAATAATCTAGTCCAGGAAGGATGCGATGACCAGAGCCAGGGACCTGCACTCCAAGATGTCGTCCAATGGATGGTGGGCTGCAGAGCTGAACGACGTGATCGTATTTCCAGAAGCTGGAAACGCCTTGATGGAGTACGATGCCATCTTTCGCGCGGATGAAGATGGGATGTCCGTGGTCTCCCATTCCGCGGAGTGCGAGTCGTGCAGCGGAATACGACGCGAGCGATGATAGTTGGCGACGCCGAAATCGTGAAGTATCGCGGAGCATATGTTCGCTGTCCCCACGGCTGCCTTGTGCGCGAGCGAATACTTGCGGAGACCGGCAATCTTCCCCTCCCGGCCCGTGCTTGCATCTTGGGCGACATACTCATCTGCCGCCTTCACTGCGGTCTCCTTAAGTCCTGCAGCGAGGTCAGATGTCGTTGGCATTCATGGATTAGCTGGTGTGAATGCGGAGGTGAAGTCGAATTAAGCTTCGTAATCCTTCCACGTGCATCGGGAGGCTGCGCAGGCTTTGCCCCTTTGGGCGTGAAAGATGTTTGCTAGCAATCAATGTTCATATGCATTTATCTCGTGCAAAGCCCTACTATCTGTGCCGCTGAAATCCGTAATAATCATCTGCTCCAACGATATAGTCAGAAGAGATATCCAGTGCCAAGCGCCCCTTTTCACCCGCACGGACCTCGTCACGATGGCCGCCGCACAGCCCTCGGTCTCGGCGTCAAAATCGCCAACTTCACCAAAACAATCCGCTTCCATCCCCAACTCGCCTCCTCCAACCACGCCAACACCAGCACCAGCAATCCCTCTGTCCACCATGCAACCATCGAGAACAATGGCGTCCCGCGCAATGCCTCCTCCTCCTCCCCGCATGCCAGTCGTGCATATCTTCCTCCGCCGTCCCGGCATCGACAAGGAGCGGAGATTCATCATCACCATGCCGCGGAACAAGCTCATGTTCCACAGCGCCCAGTACGACGAATTCCTCAAGGGCTGGATCCTGGACGCGCCGGGAGAGATGTCGCGCGAGATCACCATGCCTGAGGGCTCTCCATCAGCGCTTCATCATGTGCTCAGCATCATCAAGAACCACAACAACCGCCAAGACCTCTACATCGGCATGAAGGAGATGGCCGTCGAGCGGAAGCTGTACATCTGGAACGCCTGCCAGATCCTCGCCATCCGCCCGCAGAGCGCCATGGATGCTGTTGGCAACCACCTCGGCTACGTTATCTCCCACATCAGGATGACTCCCAACATCATGCTCGCTGTCTATGACAGCACTGGTATGTTCAGTTGCTTGCCACATCACGCCACACATGCTAATCATGTCCAGTCATGTTCAAGGACTCCGACGACTACAGCAAGCGCAAGGTCTGGCAGGCCATGATCCACCAGTATGTCTGGGACCTGATCCACGACAAATTCACCCGACCGCAAATCGAAGCCTTCGAGAGAGCGTACGAGCCATTCCCAGAGCTGGGCTACGCCATCGACCAGAAGTTCAAGGAACTCAAGCCGAAGAACGACATCTTCCGCCAGAACCAGATCGACAACCATCGTCGGCGCAACAACATGCGTATGCGGCGGAGTCATCAGCGGCGGGAGCAGAACATGCAGAAGCGGATTGATGACGTTGCTATGGGATTGGCGCCCATGACGGAGGATGTTCGAGAGGCTGTGCTTGCTCGGAACCGGCAGCCAGCTACACAGTATCAGGGCAAGGGCAAGGAGCGGGCTCAGTAGACCATCAATTCCCATCCCCAACACACAGTATGTCATCCATGCCATTGAAAGGCTACATGTGCTAATGATATCAGCAGCAGCGACACGAGATGAGAACTACAAGGCTTTCAAGGCCGAATGCACACCGACGGCAGCTGAACAGAGAGCAGCATGTGGATAGACGATTGTGGATCAGAAGATAAGAACGTCTCTCCACTTGAACACAGCATAATGGACAGAACGAGCTGGATATACATGCTTCAGTCGCGTCGAATCCGCTCGGAATACAGCACGAATAAAGGGACTGCTTGTCTACTCCATTCTCAAAGACTCAGACGAACATCTCTCAATCGTATCCCTGACTCGATCGATCCAGAAGCCCTTGCGTTGCCGCACTTCCCTCCTCGCTCCCATCATACCCACTCTCCCCACCCCTCCAACTCTCCGTCTCCGTCTCCGTCCTCTCCCTAGCCCACCAACCGTCTGTCTCCAACCTCTCCTCACTCCTCCAACTCTCCGTCTCCATTCCATCCTCACTATCCCCAACACTATCATCAAAGCTGCCCCCCTCCCTCCCAACCAAAAGCGGCTCCCTCTCAAACCCAGCCCGTCCAAACCACTCTCTCTCAACCCACACCAACGCCCTCAACGCCATCCACCCATGCACCCCACAAACAACCACTCCACCCACAAAAGCCAGCCAGCACCACCCGACGAACCCCATCCACATCGTCCCATCCGTCGGCGGGCCAATCACAACATAACCTGCAATCAGACACGCCAGTATCCCGGAGATAAACGAGAGGACTCCGCGAAGGAGGAAAGACGGCGGGAGGTCGAGTTGGATGGTTTGTAATACGAGGAGCGTGCCGAGGATTATGGCGACGAGGCCCGGCGTGAAGGTCGCTAGGGCGGGGAGGATGAAGGCTAATGAGGCGAGGAAGCGGAGAGTGAGGGTGGGGAGGTCGGTGTCGCTGGTGTCGGAGTCGTGGTGGCCCATCTTGTGGTGCATGCCTAGTTGTGAGTCTGAGGAGCCTGTGTGGGTTGTTTCGGGGAGGGTTACTTCGAGGAGCGGATTTGGATAGTTCGGGCTCTGGTCTTGGTTGAGGATTGGGACTCGAGTATAGTAGATGCCCTCCATAGAGCATAGCGAGCGGGCGATCAAAGTGTCTAATATTCGACCAGTGCGTGGATCTTCACGGTGCATTAAAATTTGCACGAGCTGTGTTCACGAGCAGGCTCGTGCTCAAGGGGTCGTGAATGTTGAAGCCGGCGACTTCTAGCAACGTTCCATGCTCGCTCTAGCTTTCGAGGCACCCGTAGATAACAGTCATTAGCATTCGCATATGCATTCAAGAGAGCTCCTGTGACCTGTCTCTTATTACGACTCGTCCAGGGGACGTTCGTCGGCCTTTGAGCGTCATCTCGGGATCGAGACAGTTGGCTCAATACAGCAGTGGGATGATACGACACCTGCGATAAAAAGATGACGAAGCATATCACGGCAGATGGAGATGAGAAAAGGAAAAGTCAAGGAGAGTAGTATTGTATCCCAAAAGCAAATCATTCATCAATCTGGTTCAATAGCAAAAACGCCAAAACGCCGATTCAATCTGTGTGGAAGTCCCCAAAAGCAAAGCTCATTCTCAATTTGTCTCCTTCCTCGATCTCTGCCCCCTCAGGTAATCCGATAAAACATCTCACCCCCTCGCAATGTCCCTCCTCCGTGCACTTCCTAACCAGTACAAACCTCAGCACCCGGTTGAAGCTCTTCTCAACGAAAAGCTTGAAAGCCGGCCGCATGGGGACATCAATCTCGCCGGCGAGGACATATTTGAGTGCATCGGAGCTGTAGAGGGTGTGAGCGCCGGTGCGCATGATCTCCCGTCGGAAGGTTGCTTGCAAAGCGTCTTCTAGGATCTTGAGGAACTCGTTGACGGGGACATTCATGCCGTCATGATCGTTGATCGTCTGGTGAAAGGCTTGTTGCAGAAGTGTGTAATCTGGCAGGTTCGTCTGAACGAGATGCCAACCTTCATCATGAGGTGCTGGAGCCGTATGGACGACAATGCTCCAGGCGAAAGCCAGGAGACCGGCATGAATGAAAAGCCTCGTGGACTCGTTGTTCTTGACAAGATCCCTGTCGAGATCTGCGCAAGAACGCTCGAAGTTCTCCCAGTCGCTGTACAGCGGGTCGTTGATGAAGATTGGAGCGTCGACATCGAAGGCGTTTGGTGCATGTTGAGCAATCAGCTGAGCATTGGCAAGCTGCCTACTGCACAGCGGGCATCGCACCTTCTGCAGCGTGCAGTGCTGTATCCATGGAGTCAAACAGTGTAGGCATACGGGGTGCTGCTTGGAGCATGGCAGGAGCACAATCTTGTCGGCGAAGTCTGGCTCATCTGCAAAGTCGACTCGACAAATGATACATCGTTCGATTTTGTCGTCTGTTGAGAGACCGCCATTGATTGCGCCGAGCGCTTCCCGATCGGTGACGGTCGCCAGCTTAGCAACTGTCTGCTCAATAGCGGGAATCCTGGGCGCCTTCCACGGGTTCTCGCCGCCGAAGCGATTCTGCCATATCGGTTCTGCGGTGATGCCGAGCAACACGCGCTTGTAGTTGCGTGGCGCCCGCTCTCCGTGCTGGCATATCATGGCGTTGATGTCCTTTTGCCAGAGCTGAGCGGACGGCGAACTGCTGAAGCCAAACCAGTCTGTGACAGAGGAGTCATACGTGGAGGATTCGGCATTGATCACCTCACCATTGGCAAGGTAGAAGGTGGTAACACGATGGATGCGGACCTTGGGAGTATCTTGAGAGCTCATCGGCTGGTATACTAGGCCGTAGAGCGACGTGCATCCGGGATGGGCGAGGCATTCCGCCATGTCCGTTTCTAGACTACCTGTCGGCACAAAGTCATTCTTCAACGCATCGCCGCAGCGGTAAAGCGTCTTGAACTCCGTGTTGGCAGGATCGAAGGTTGGGAAGTTCTTGTTGATGTTCTGGTCTTGAGTCAGTGGAAAAGGTTCATACTTGTGGTTCAGACCTGGTAGGTCGACGAACGTGAGCGACTCGCCGGGCTTAAGCAAGTGAGGAACGGGGAGCGAGATCGTGACGGAGTGATTCGGCTGAGCAGAGCTGGCTAATGAACTCTGGGCTGGTGCCATAGCTGTTAAGAATCTGGAGCGGCCGTTGTCGGATGGGAAGTAGACAGCTGCACTGTCTGTTCGGGTGTGTCTGGAGGAATGGGTTCTGTAAGAAAGAGGATCTTCTGTAAGAGAAGCAACGTTCAGCTCGAAGGGAGGGGGAGCGTATATCACCACTTCCGGTTCTGTCCCAACGTCATTGATTCGATCCGACGAACAATGAACTCTTGATACCTGGACGCAGACAATGCTTTGCGCCTTCCACTGATCGAAACTCTCTAACCAGACAATGGTGCCATTGACGGCGAACACATCTAATGCCTCTCGTATCGAGGGCCGAGCGAATTGTTGCTCGAAAGGGCATCAATGTAAGCATCTGGCGGGCGCCGAGCTGAATCGCCAAGCCACGGTATTTTGTTTCGGAGGAAGCGCCATCCTGTAGTCATTCCGCATTGCTCATTCGGAGAGGAACAGAGCCGGAGTTATATCGTACCGCTGACTGGGACTGTCCCAGCTGGCGACGTGAAGGCGTCGGCGTGATGGGACTAGCTCGTTGTGCAGTCCAGTTCAGGTAATAAGAGCCAGAGATCTGTCACCCGACTGTAGGCTGCTGCATCACGCATCGTCCAGGCGTCTGGAAGTCATATGAAACTGAATACCAGAATGAGAGCACCCGGGAGTGCAGCGCATTCGAGGCTGGGCGATCAAAATGTCAGATGCAGGACGCGCGAGCGCACGCAATTCAGCTGATGCTCGTGAGACGTCCCTGGCTCGCGATTCATTCATTCACACGGCCTGTGCTTGCAGTCCCACGTGCAAGTTCTGTGATCCCAAGCGGCTCAGGCTTCGCGATTCTTCTTGATCTTGCTTCTGCACGCCGACAACTGCACCATCGTCGTGGACATCAGCATTCTTTCTCGAGTATTCATACCACATCGGCATCCATACTGCACCGAGATTTCATCATGCGAGCCGCACTTCTCATCGCGGCCGCCGCGGCGGGCTTCGCAGTCGCAGCCCCTCAGGTATCGCCATCCGCGACCCTCGAAGGCAATGTGCTGACACACGACTAATAGGGCATGGGCGACGACTTGTCCAGCTTGATCATCACCCCGGCGGGTTCCACCCCCACCGAGTCTCCTCTTATCCCATCTTCGACCCCGGTAAGCCGACTCCGACATGATTCTCAAGCACCTCACTGATATTCCCCAGTCTGCCGATTCCGACTTCAACATCCTGCCACCCGACTTCGCCCATGACCCCGCCGGCTTCGTTCACCTCGCCGACGACGGCGTCCTCCGCTCCTACGCCGCAAACGGCACCGTCCTCTCCGCCCTTCCCTTCTCCAACGCCCAGATCAAGCGCATGATCGAATCCTCTCCCGCTCACCTCGCCCCAATGCGCCCCCACCTCCTCTCCGTCTACGCCACCATCTCCGGCCATGACGTTCATCCCTCCAAGCACCTGAACCCACCCCGCGAGATGCGGCACCACGAACACGGTGGTCCAGAGCCATACCAAAACGACGAGATGTACGCGGAGGTCGATCGGCTATACAGAAAGGCCATGAACGAGTTTGAGGAGGTCAAACGGGAGCTGGAGGGTCGGAGTTCGTATTGCATTGGTCGGACGTGTTCTTCATCGGCGGCGTGTGGGTTGATGGGCTGTATGGCGTGTATGACTTGGGATCGCGCGGTTGGTGGGCAGAAGTACTGCTTCTTTGAGCAGTTTCGGAATGCGTATTGGAATCATGGGGATGGGTTGAAGAAGGAGTAGTTGCTGTTGCTCACGTGGTCTTGCCGTGGCGTGCTTGGCGGATCTGGCGTTCCTCTCAGGCTCTTCAAAGAGCATCAACAGTGTTTTCCGGCTCTGATCTGAATCCAGTCAAGCAGCAAAGATACCATCATGATATGTTCTGAAGCTCTGCTCTTTACCCTTTCACATTCTTTTTGGCCATTAATCAATCAATCCGCGTATTGCTCTCCGTGACTGCGACCTGCGACCAGCGCTTTACTCGTACGATCGCGGTGCTTCGTATAAGCCTTTACCCCGTGCCCCGGGTCAGGTCGCAACTGTCCTTGGGGAATGAAAGCCAGCGAGTTTGATTGGACATGACATCTTAGGCATTCATCGTCGGGGAATTCGTCACTCTTGTTGTATCTTCTGGAAGCGAGACACGCCTCGATGTCGAATGTACCTTCTCGTGGTTCATCTACCAAGATCTGCAGCCATGTTAATGGGGCGCTGAGGAAGCCGCCCGCGCCAGAACTGGACCCTCAGCCAAGCTGAGCTTCGACTTCATCTCCTTTTCTGCTCTTCCCAAATCCAACACCCAGAACCAACTCCAAACACTCCCACGAAGATCCTTACACTACGGCCCTGCCAGAAATGATGTTGATTCTCGCGCTCCCAGAATCGACGCTAGGGCGGGCCCGCCAGGACTGTTTCCCGCGCAAGCCAGGCATCCACGGGTATCACCGACTGGACGCCACATTCGCGCGGCTTGCACTCAGCAGTTTTTGAATACGACATCATCTGGCCCTCAGGCTTGTCCAAACGATGAATGAAGGCCATTGTTGTTTACACCGACGGGAAATACTACGAGGGTCAGATTCTGGATGCAATTATCAAGACACCTTCAATGCCCACCCTTCTGCAACGACTACCGCAGACATACCACTTATCATTCAAGCTTCTGCACATGACCTCCCACCATCGCATCTGGACAATAGTTCTTTTCCTTGACTGCAGTCGGACCAGGACCAGAGCCTTTCTCGGAAGTACCTTTCTACCAGAGCAATCATTCCACGGATTTCCATGGCTTTTACTCCGGGAGACTTCAATACGAATCGGCGCAATCGACCTTAACGAGGTAGGAAGAACTTCGCCAACTACACTCAAGGGCCGACTAAGCGGTATTCCTATGCAGACTTCGGCAATTGAGCTACAAGTCGAAGGCTCTCGCGTCCGACGACGCAAGCGGGACCACCTTCGACTGCACGCACCTCCACTCAGAGGTCCCAATAGGTTGCGTGGGTCCCGATCGTATGCGTGGCAGTAGCTGTCAAGTTCCACCGTTGGCATTCCATGGACTGATTAGCTGCACTTGCACATCATATCTCGCCCCAAGCCGGGAGACCATTCAACTGGCCGAAAGCGGCATACTGGATCTTCGACGAGCCGTCGAAGCCTGCATCCCGCCGAGTTGATATTTGAAGTGGCTCCCGCTGGAGGACTTTGACCCATCGGTTGATCACAGGTAGATCCTACTCGCTGGTGCTCTGTCATTCTGACGCTCGCTAAGGGTGGGTTACTAGATTCAGCAGAGTCTCTCAATTGCATCATCGCGCTTGCCGGCTGTCTTTGCATCACACACACTGGTACCACTCTTGATGCTAGCAGCAATACCAATGGGAACGATTTCAACGCTGCACGCTAGGCCTCGAGAGCGCTGGGGCTACAAGTACCGGAAAAACGGCTTCCAACGTCAAGTACTTAAGGCAGTCCGGACGAGTTCTGACTCAAACGCATCAAGACCATCAAGAACCGCCTTGAGGACGGATGCCGGCACCCAGGCGGTATCGCCGAGCTAACGGCGACAGTGAGCATCGGACCGGGCGCCCTATCATGCGTGCCAGGCGCTGTTTTCTCGCACGGAAAGACAATACCGATGCAGTGGTGACACATGCGTAGGAACTCAAGTAAGGAGAACTGCTTTCGGGGCGCTTGAACGCCCGCACGTCACATCGTTCAGCGGCGGCTGTCCCTAACGACTGTGTTCCAGACGGCACGAAGAAGAATCAGCAGAGAGTGCCTCACGCACTATATCACAAGCAGCAGTTGAGAAGCAGCTGAAGAGTATTGCGGGCCACCGCGCTTCCAGTACATGATAGTACATGATACGATCGTTCAAGCGCGCGGCGGGTTGACTGTTTTGCTCCCAAGTCTCCGGGGGAACAGCATTGCCATCAGCGGTAGACCGACTGGCTTAACAACCCATCTTATCTACCAGATGATGGCTAAACATGCCCAGGTGGCTACACAACTGCGCTGTAATCGACCATCACCAAGCTTAACAGGATTGGAGTTGTTCAAACAAAGAAGACTTTGAAGGAGAACAATGCAGCGTTGGTACTACTGATTTAAACAATGCCTACTTTCGACCCCTTCACACAATGCCTTGTGCCCGTTCCGCCCAGGAAGAGGAGTACATTTGTGTGGAGCAGCAGCACGATACTTCTGATCCTCATCAGCTTTCAAGCACATCCCAAAACATCCTCCGTCAGCTAATCCGAACACGTTCTCGCTCGGCACTCGCGCGTTCAAACCGCAAGCATGAACTCGAACCCCACCACCAACGCTGCTGGCCAGCAAAAGCCCACCACCCTCCCCTCCAGCACCGAGTTCCTGACCCAAATCCACACCATGGACCGCGAAGCTGACCACGCCGCCGCCGCCGAGCACATGCCGCACTACCGCCGCTTGAGACTTCACTGTGACCGTCGTCAAGCCCCCAAACCACGAGGTCTACCCAGATTCTCTGAGTTTGAAGCCGGCGTTGATCGTTTGGGCTCTGCTCCTCTGCCGGAGATCCGAGAGCCTGACACTGCTACTGAGTCTGCGTTGCAAGTGATTGAGCCGACTGTCGAGATGGAGATTGATGATGCTACGGAGTTTTTGTATGCTAATTGGGGGCCTGAGGTTGGTAGAGTAACACCTCCCCAGCCTTCAACTCCAGCGCAGACGATGCAAGTTCCAGAACTCACTCTCCAGCCAGCGACGCCTCAAGGCCCTACTGACTCAGCTTCCAACGCCACAACCGATGGCACTCGCCTCTCGCCTCCGCAAAAGAACAAGCGAGGGAAGATCAAACAGCCCTCGCCACCCCGCCGCTCACCCGGCCTCATGCGCAGCATGATCCAGCAGAAGCAGTCGAGGGTGACGATGGGACTGAACGGACCAAGCGAGGAGGATATCTCGGAGATGGAGTTGGATCTTGCTGTCCCTGAGGGTTAGGTAATTCAAGCTCCGGTAAGGTATACAGATTGACGCATGATAGTAAAGGGTGCCAGGGAGGTATTAGGAGGGATAGACTGGAGAAAGACTAATCAAGATCGAAACACACTTCATATTTCGCTTACGGTTCATGTCAAGGTTTATCATTGAGCTGAAAACTGAACTGCGCTGAGTACGACAAACTGAGCCTGATTATTATCCATGTAAGGAACTTCTGGGCAGACCGGGAAACGCAGAACAGCTATCCTGTGTCTGTAGCTCTCGCCGATCCTCTTATCCGCGACGATCCGTATTGTCTGTGATGCGAATCTCCTCGATCGCTTTGAGACTCTCGTCCTCACACTTCTAAGGTGGCGTTCGTCCAGTAGGACTTCCTCGTGCGCGGCGCTGCGTCAAGACAATATGAATGCGTGCGAATTCGGCTACACGCTCCCTAGACCACGCGTGAAGTCGAAGGCAGGCAGTCGAATGTCTTCGAGAATTTGATAGGGTGGGAATTCGAAAGTGTCCTCGTGGCGGAAAGCGAACCTCGTAGAGCGGAATTCGATCTCGAAAGGCATGGGCAACATTCCTCGCTGTGCGAACGGCGGCAAGAAGCGAAGGCGTGAAGTCGACGTGATTGTTTAGGGTTTGTCTGCCGTTTCCGGTGACCGTCTTGCTCACAGGCGGTGGTTCTTCGTGTGACTGTTGACATTGGATTGTGACCGCTTTCGCTTCTCGACCGCTTTCTCTGATGCTGGGGCTTGAATCGAGGGGTCTGGCACCTGAATCTACGAGTCTCGGGAAGAGATCTAGGACTGCTCGACTGCGGTGTTACACCAATCATCCTCGACTTCAACGAGCTGTTCCTGCATGATCGCGAATGTACGCATGCACATCTGCACCCCATTCACCCTCGCCATAGAACTGCTTCCCAAGGTCGAAGAAATCACCGTAGCCCTGGCCATCTCCGGCGTCGTCCCAGGCGAGCATTGCCTTGATGAGGTGCTCCTTTGCCTCACCACACCGGCGCTCCTGCGCTTGTGCATTGGCGGCCAGGACAGGGCGCAGCAACGGTTGTTCTTGGGACCACGGGTCCCGCCAAAATGCGTCGCCGAGCAGGTGAATGTCCTGCGCGAATTCTTCTTGGCCGCCTTCGGTGTAGGCTAGCCAGGCTTGTAGGAGCTCGTGTCTCGCTTCCGCTTCTTTTGCGGCGGCGGTGGCTGTGCTCGAGGCGTTGTTCGCGGAGGTCGTCACATCGCTCATGGCGGCCGAGTCGTTGGCGTTGCTGGACGAGGAGTCGGTGGCTTGGTCTGGAGTGGACTGCGAGAGATGTGAGGGCGTGTTGCTTGAGCAGAGTGTGGCAATGCTCACCATTGTGAGAGCGATCTTGAGGGGATTGAACTTGGGGGAAAGGGAAGCTGGATGAGGCCGTTTGACTTTGGTCGAGCTCTACGATTGGAAGGTAGTGTCTTCGACGAACGTTGGTGTGACCGAATCTCTTGAAGGATGTTTGAGGATCATGGTCGAGTATAGAAGGATTTCGAGAATATAAGTGCGACAAAAGTGGGTCGAGCCCGCGCTGGCGGGAAATTCAGGGGCATGTGAGTAAGCATATGCCGATCAAGATCCGGGTGTCCAAGCAGCCACTCTTGTACCTTATCAACTTATGTTTGCTCGCGCGTTGCGGAGCCTTCTATGCAGTTGCACGCCAAATGTCTTCCTTTGTTCGGTCTTTGGCCTACGGATGTTTTTTTATCAGGACAATCCAGACTCCCCTTCTTTGTTCCCTTTTGGTCGCGGGAGCATCGATCCTGGGATTTCCTATCGCAAGTAGTAACGCTGAAGAGCGAAGTTGCTGTCCAGGACGCTGCTCGGTCTCTTTGACCCTCCACAAGTCGTGCTTGAGTCTGGAAGTCCACTGAAATGTTACCTTCCCAACAAGTGTCTGGACCACAACGATAAGTGTGATCGTACTTGTAATCCCACTGCATAGTCATGCGTCAGAGTCCGCGTCTGACAGGGTGGAGCCAGAGACGCAGACCTCGTGGAGGATTTGAAGACCATGGTATGGCTGGTCTTTGCCTTTCTGCAGCCAAGGGCAAACGATTGAGTTGCAAAACTGACTTCACCCTTCTCATGCTGTACTCGGCCGTGCACGAGGGGGAGGATGGCCAGGGAATCATTGGCATGTGGAGCATTGACGAGGAGCTTGCAAGTGGAATCCGTCATCGTGGTGGCGACAAAGTCGTCCAGCCCGCGGAAGTGTCCCAGCGATGAAATGCAAGTCGAAAAGCCTCAATCTCGCTTCCGTCAGCGAGCAGCTGTAGAGCTCACGGGCCATTCCATTCCTCTGACGCCTTCTCCGGCTTTCTGTGTGCTGTCTTGTATGCCGAAGGTGGATGGAAGGGAATTGCAGCTCTGCATGTTGGCCAGCATGCCTTGACTTCTTCGTTTTGTCGATATCTGGTTATTCCAGGCACTTCATCTGCACTGGATGGTTCTCGACTCAGTCAAGCGGGCTCAGAATACCTCTTCCTGATCTTCGTGGACTCGCCGTTGGGTTTGATATGGTCATCAATCGGATTCGCGGCGTTTGGGAAAGCCCACCAAAGTCCGCATCTGCCATCCCAGCCCCTCACCCTCCTCTCTGCCGCTCGGCAAACTTACCCTCAGCAAGTTATCCATTCACGCTAGCCACTAGCGTCGTTTCTCAGGGTACAAATTCTCCGAACTTTCCAGCTTTCTTCCTCTTCCTTCCCTCTCCATGCATGCGGGCAAAACCTGCATCCAGGGGTCGTAAGTCATCACCACCCTCCATCACCATTGACCAACATCACTGACCTTCATCACAGCGCTACACCAGGGGCTTTCGTGAGCTTGGCACGCGACTGACTCAGGCCCTACTCACGTGGGCCGGCGGGGGTTGGCAGCTCTGAGACCTTGGCAGTCTCTCCCCACAATTTTTGGTTTTACCACCCTTGCGGTGTGATTTTTTCATCAGTTCACTGGCTTCGGCTGGTGGTTGGAGAAGAAATGGCGGTTGGTGTGGTGGCTGGCGAGGTGCTGTGAGGTGGTTGATGAGGCGGTTGAGGAGGTGTTTGTGCTGGCTGGCTGGAGACGCGCCCGGTGATGGAGGACGCTGATGCGACGGCGGCGGCGATGGCGACGGTGAGGATGGGTATGACCTCTATACCTTCTCATAGATCCTTCAATGTATCACTGTCTCGTCAACCTCTCATACGCCGTCAGGGCTTTGTTGAAATTCCGGCATGGACGCGTGGTTGCAGCCGGTGGTCAGCGTAGATGGCGGACTGGGCCTCAGCGGCGACGTGCAGGGGCCGACGGCGAGGTACATCACGACTGGTAGCGACCGTCATCATCATCATCATCATCATCACAGACAAACAGGACTATCACTGCACCCAGGCGAAGACGTGAAGTCGGCGCCGCATGGCAGCCATGCGCCCGGAGACCCACTTCCCACTTCCCCGACGCCATCGGCGGCAGTGACTCCGACCTCATCTCAAGATCCGATACCATCACAACGGCCAGTGGACGACGAGGTGCCATACGAGAACCTACACCATTGACGAGAGACTCCAGCAAGGCCTTCGGCCAGCAGATCCCGTCGCCTTTGCCCAGGGCAGCCGGCAAACGAAGACGGCTTCACGTGCGAATGACCGCCAGCAACAACATACCAGCAAGCGATGACTTTATCTCCAAGGTGATGCTACATCACCGCCGTGGCCGAACGAACCTGTACGAATCCACAACCCGCTTCGCTCTTCGACCAAAGCCCCTCCTCAACAGCTGGCACACCGAGCTTGCCATCATCCACGGAAGCTGCGACAAGGCGACCTCGAAAGCCGGTACAGTCTCACGTTCAATGATGCACTGGAACAACCGCCTTCCTCTTGCCTGCTTGCGGATTTACGGCTTTGCGCGTCCACAGCTTCAGCCGGCACCATCTCGACGAGATGGACAAAGCCATGGCTTGGAACGGGAAGTAAACACCATGAGTGGATGTGAGAGACACTCAAGCAAGAGCACGAACTGACCTTCTCTGCCCAGGTTCACTACCAGAGAGGAGCCGGCAGCACCTTCACGACGACTCCAACAGCTGCTCGGACGCCAGGTGGGGCCAAAATGGTCGGCGGCGACACCGTTGCCGTTAGAAGCAGAACCTCGCTGCCACACACCAATCGTAGAAGACGAGACCTCCGTACAGTCCGCCTGTTCCCACGAGTCCATGCTCGGCATCTCCACCATACGCCGAAACGAAACCTTCAACCTCAGCAATTCGGGTACCTGCTCCGTACATGCGCACAGTCTCCTGCAACTCCGGCTCCGTCAGGTCTCGTACGCCTTGCGTCTCATGACCTTCTTTCATACGGCCTGACATTCGCGGCCTTCTGACTTCCAGCATACAACAAGGTCATGAAGATCATCGAGATGCGCGTCGGAAAGCATGAAGGTCGGTACGTGGAGCACACGGCATGGAGAGCACTGAAGAGACGGGCGAACGCTGGACAGAATGCCGTCTGTCACACAACATACCTGAACACCGGAGCCACCGAGCCAAGCAACTGAAGGCCTTGCATGGACCAGTCTTTTACGCAGCTGCTCGAGAATGACCTCAGTCATCAAGGCGCGGGACTGTCTGGCAACAACATCCACGCAAGACATTACTCAGGAGGTGCAAGAGGTGGGAGTCTGCCGAAGCTGACGAAGAGAATAGTGTTATCTATCCTTGTCCTGCCGCCGCCGCGAAACAAGAGCTGGAAACAACTTTGGAGAAGGCGAGGACATTGATTGCCAATCGTCCAGGGCCTGTCCCGCGCCAACACCGGAGGCACACTGTGGGCTGAGGCGACCAAGGTCGCAACCACCGCCCGACAGATTTCCTGCCGCTGGATTGCAGCAATTACTCGACGACATCAAAGACGACACTGACGACGCCCGCCAGGCCATTCAAGTCGACGAAAACATGCATATCAACCGCGAGGACACCGAGACTGTCGATTACTAGTACGGCCACGACATGGACCATGACATGCACAATGGCCAGGCTCAAGACCAGTCTGCTAGCGCACGACCAACTGGCACGTCTGTTGCCTCTCGTTCTTCCGGCCCCAGCCAAGCTCGTGTGTGAAGCAGCGTTGGGTAGAAATGAGTTTGAGAATTTGCAAACCATCCATCGTGGCAATTGGGCAAGGTGTGCAGCGGAATTGAGAGATTTGCAGCCATGAGCGTGCCAGCCTCTCATTGCTTCCACGTTGATCCTGCCCTTACGCCCTGCTTGAGGTGCCACATTTCTCCTGACAGCAAAGTTCACAATGCTCTCAGCATCTCATCGTGCTTTCGATCTGGGCGCTGAAATTCGGCAAGCATCAAAAGCCGCTAAGCCAAGACGGCATCACATCGAAGAAGACAAATCTGAACCATGCGCGACTGAGCTGGTACGTTGCGTCAAACGGCAAGCAGAGCACCACAGACCACGCACACTGGGAAAGGCAGATCTTCTTCAACCTCGACGAGTTGAGCTTTCCGGCGAGTGAGCTTGGGCTGACAACAGCTCTTGCGCGACTTGCGCAACATCCATGTTGCCTGATGCAGATGTGGGACGAGAAGCACCCGCGATCTGAAGGACCATGATCACCAATCAAAACTGAATTTACTTCTTCAGCCATCGTCGAACGTGTCAGGGCTACGGAGAGGTGGCACACAAGGCCTGTGTTGAGTTCTAGAGTCGGCCTCAGAAGAGAGGACGTATTTGGCACGCACGCCCTGGCGACGAGAGCCTTTTGTAGGCGGTGGATTAGGATGTACGTGGTGCTTCACTGGCCTCAAGTACGGTCTTCTTACTGATGAAGAGATGCCTCCCGACACCGACCTGAATGGCACCACCCAAGCCTACTCGGTAAAGATCAAGCTTGTTCCACGAGCGAGAGAATGACACATACCTCCCATGAGCACCGTAAGCCCTGGAATGACGATTTGTTCCAGGCAGGCTAGCCGCTCTTGCGGTCCGCATCGCCTTGACGTGAAGATAGTGAGGGTCAAACTATGTGCGAACAAACGCTGGAATCTTTGCTGAAGAGACGCTCAAAGAGCTTGCTGTAGGGCTCAGCTTCCATGATACGTGTTGCTACTCAGTGCGAGTTTGCAGCCTGCCAACGTTCGACATCATGACGACCGTTCCGCTGGCTTTCTGGGTCCTTACCAGGCTCTCCATCTCCGCAGGAAGCATACTACGATACCTGCTGATGACCGCTCGTCTCTACCACGGCCTGATGAACGATGCTGAATATACGACCTGAGCTCGACCATCACGCTCTTGGAACACACCGTACAGCAACTCATATCATACCTACGAAAGGTCAGACGTTCAGCAATGGAGATAGCGTTCAATACTCCACGCTCAAGACGTCTACGGGTCGAATCGATGAGAGCAAAGAAACACTTTCTTGAACAACGCGTCGCCAGGCTCCCATCCGCGCGCGGCAATGTCAAGGATTTGACCGTCGTTCTGGGTTCTTCCTATACTTTCAACGATCTACATGGCCGCTACAGCAACACCTCAATCGATCATCTCCCGGCTTTGTCTTCTGGCCTTCGAGTCCTCACTGCGCTCCTGAGCCATATGAACTTGTGGCTGATACTGCTCATCCCTGCGTTGCTGCTCGCCGGATTGCGTCTTCTGATATTGATCAACGATATCATCAACCGTGTCGCGCTGCTGTCTCGCTTCGAAGATCTTCTTTCCGGAGGGAGTCTCGTACGTAATGCCGTTCTTGCTGCGGACTGTTTCGTTGACGGTGTCGTCGCCGGGCATGTTGGAGGTGTTGGTGAGTGGCATGGCTGTCGACGAGGCACTCGAGATGGTCAGGTCGATGCATGCTGGGCAGGGGATCCTGTGCAGTGATATGGTAGGGAGAAGAACAAAGAAAGTGGCGATGCTGACATTGGAGTAGCTCCGAGCAGCTATTACCGATGATGCGGTAAGTGTGATGATCTTGAACAAAGGGAGATGACTGAATGCGGCCGCTACCTCTGCGGACGTCAAACAAAACCTTCATCAGGTAACGAACCTGTTCCCGAAGGAATCTCTTGCGATTGAGCTAATGATACTGATGATGTAGGGCCGAAGTCAGCAAAGAGTCGCCAAGAATGAGTTGAGAACCAGTCCAGCTGGTCTCACGATGCTGCTCTCTTCAACGGCCATTGCCACGCACAAAGCTCACCGCCCGCTTCCACCAAGACTGCTTCTTCTTCTTCTGCTTCTCTCTCTTCGTGTTGCTCTCTCGAGCTCGCTGCATCTGCATTCGAATTTGCTGACAGGCATGAGCCCTGCGGACTTCACGGCGGCCGAAAAACGCAGTGCAAAGTCTCATCCCATCGTTTGGATCTGGGAATACCGCCAACGCCGTTCCTGCATCAAAAGAGAGGCCGTATACCGAGATACCGGCACGGAGTTGTCTCTGTGGCTATCGTCAGTACAGGATCTCGGGTGTTCGTTGCCGTCGTACTTACTGCGACCCATTTGATCTTGTATGATGCTCCTGCTTGGAGATCAGGATGTACATCGATGTCGAGGGACGATGGCCGGAGGTACAGGATTGCCGAAGCATTGGGATATGAATTCATCCATTCTTCTGCCTTGAGACGGCCGGGAAGCGAGGTCTCCCAAATTGCTCCCTTCAGCTGGATGAAGATGGCCTTGCACTGGCGCTGGTAACGTGTGACTGGGTGATTGCCGAGCACGGCCAGATACGCCTGGAACAAGGCCTCGATAGGCGCGGGAAGGTGTTGGCGCTGCTGCTTGCCGAGACGCTTGAGATCACATTTCATCGTGATGAAGATACTCAGCGGTCCATCTCCGTTGGCCAGCAAGCGTCTCTGGTCCTGACACGGCTGCCAAACGTCCAAAATCAGGTCCCGTCCCAAGGAGACAACGACGTCAACGCGGTGGTGATTGATCTGCGCCTGCCGCAGCACGGAGTAGAACTCGCGGCCGTACTGCCGGTTCACGTGCAGGAGCCCGTCTGCTTCACCTCCCCGCCGACGGCGCAGGTGCCGGTGCTCGAGGAGCACGCAGCGCCCGTCCATGGCTAAGGGAGGCTCGCAGATGTACGACTCTGCGGCCAGGAGGGAGTAGATGTGGTTGCGAATCTCGCCTGGGAGCTTGCCCAACGCGTCGGCTGCTGGTGCTGGCTTCACGCCGCGTCGCTGGGAGATCCATTCTCGCATTCTGTCTGATAGTCAGTCTCTCTCCCCGTTGATTGGTATAGTTTGGAAGTATCGAATACCTTTCGCCGAGCTTGGTCATGGTGGCGGCGGTGGAGATGCGGTTGGATGGAGATCGAAGAAATGAGAGATACACTCGATTTTGTAAGGCCTACCAGTCCCGCAAACTCACCTACGCTTCAATTCACTCCCGGGGCAACCTCACCTCCCTATTGTACCAAGTGAAACCACAATCAAGTCCCTCCCAACTCCCCTTCACTCCCATCCCGTCGGCAGACCTACCCTGCGGCCACACCCGCCACGCTAGCCACTAGCGCCGTTTTCCAGCCTACAAAAGCAACCACCGTCTTCCTCCACAACCAACTTTCTTCTTCTCCTCGACAACATCATTTGCAACAGCTTTGACGGGGCGGGGCCCGGTCGGGCCCCAACCCACCACCCATCGCGGCTTGGCGGCTGGCGGTTAGGCATCGGCATCGGCATGGCATTCTGCGATGAAAGAGTCAACCGACTCGGAGCTGTCTGAGGACCGTCATCCTTTCGATGGCGAGGTTTGTTTGATGGGGTGTCTGGGCCGTCCCCAAAGGCCCAGGTTTGCTGACTTCTGTAGGCCATCAATTCGTCGCTACGGCGCCGGCTTGGAGGCTTCAGACTCTTCTTCATCCTCGGCTTTGGTATTGTGTAGTTGTAGATAGTTGCCTTCAATTGAATTTGTTCTTCTTCGAGCTGCTTTTCGGTCTCATTCTCATGTTGTTGCTGTGATACCTTGAAGTGGTGAGCGTATTGGTGGAGGCTGTTGATGTGAAGCGGAGGTGGTTGATGAGGCAGAGGCCAGATTGCGCCCGTGAGAGGGAGGACGAGGGCGTTTTGGCGACGGTGAGGTATCACGGCAGGGCATTTGCTTCATCTACGTACTCGGTATCCATCTCATTGACTTCATCGTCATCAAAAGCGTGAATTGATACTGCAGAGGTGGTCGGAGTCGTGAGATCGTGCTGATGGTTGAGCACCGCCGAGAACAGCGACGGTGACGATGACCACGAAAGCATGCACCCCCATCGCACCTTCTGTCGTCGGCGAAGATGCTCATTCTATTATGTCACCATCTACGACCTCCTCACAGCCGGCAACAAGACGCTCGAGCCCGCCGTGGGTTTGTGGACGCGTCCGTTAAACAGCAGTGTCGCTCCTGCGCCCAACATGAAGACGGCGAAGTGCTGGCGGACGACAGCATCAGCACTGGCAGGATCGAAGATAAGGCACGGGTTGGAAGACTGACGCGAGAGGATACACATGGACTGACAGCGAGCACCAGCATCTGATCTCTTCCAACCCTCCAGCGAGATCTCACCTCCGGCGACGACGACGGCGACTCAGCATAGCACGGCATTCGATGACATATGAACCTCATACAAGGGAAAGAGCATGGAGATGAGGCGACGAGCCACGGCAAGGGCCAGGAACAGCATCACGTACGCCGTGCCAATGCTCCAACGGCTGGTGTCCTGACTACCAGAGTCCTGTAACTGGGGCTGGCGCCTGTAGAGCACGACGACAAGGTGAGCAGCAACAAGATCTCATATGTGATCATGCTACACGCGAACGGCAGTCGACTGACGATCAACACCAGCGGAACATCAAACCCACCCTCCACGACCGCCAGGCGACCACAGCGACAGCACGGCAGGCCACGTCACGAAAGAAACGGCTTCCGACTCAGTGTCGACCGTCAAAGGCGACCAACGCGTCAGCAAGGTCTGGCAGATACGCCGTACCCTCAGCAATCCCCCATCGAACCTTGCAATCCCCTGCTTCAGGCTGCAACCATGTTCTGGTGCCGGCAACGGCCGCATCACCATCAGCGACGGCAAAGCCTCCGCCAGCGACGCGACACATCCCGGCAGACGTCCACGTGGAAGCAAAGGCGGCCGAGCGAACTCATCAATGGCAATGAGAGCACAGCACAGATGTGACGACGACGGGACTTGACGAGGCAGCAACAGCGTGAGAAAGAGCAGCGAGCGAGCAACGAGCACAATTAGCCATCCAAGCAACTCAGCCATCCTACTTCGCCCGCGCATCGACCGGCTCCACATGCGCAGTCGCCAGCAGCGGCAGCAATGACCACAGGATGCTGATCATCGATGGTGAGGCCTGCCCAAAAAGTACGGTAGCCGCGGATAAACAGGCAGTGACGACCAGCAGCATCAGTCCTTCCACTCTCCTCAATGGGTCTCATCTACAGCGACGTCAGTACAGCACAGCACGCTGGTGGCGGTGACGGCGACCAGGACAAACTTTGGATCAGCAGCGGAGTCAAGAGCAGTGGAGATGGGAATGGTCAACAGGCTTTTCGGAGTCAGGGTGACGCTTCGTCAACCGATTCCGTGATGGGCTTGGACATCTGCACAACGAAACCCAGACATGACGGCACTTTCTCCACGAGTGACGGCAACTTGGGGCCCGAGAGTACACTCTCGACCAGCAGCACTGGGACGAGGACGAGACCCAGCAAGTCCTCGCGGATGGTAGCGCCTGCCCATGTCGTTTTGTACCGCATGCACGGCAGAACGACCAGCAGAGGGAAGGCTAGACGTCATCATGAGCAGGTCCCCTGGAATAACGCCAAAGCAGTGACTGTCAGACTGCAGACGAGTTGGAGCAGCAGGCAGCTTCATTCAGCGACCACCCGATCATGCTTCACGTCAAACGTTTCCAACGGCATCTACTGGAGCAGTCCAGCACCGAGTCCCAGCAACAGAAGCCTGGAAGACACTCCTTGGAACAGGGGAAGAACAGCAGAATGGGCGTTTGATGCATGCTCATCAGACTCGATTTGCGTCAGCACAGCATCGTGGCCTCGTGATCTCTGAGCGAGCCATAGCACAGGATACGAAAAGAGCATTGCGACATCTTGCAGAGATTGGCTCTCGACGACACATGGCAAGAGCTTTCCGACCACTGGAGCGTCCGCAGATACTTGCCTTACCTCGCAGCCGGACCGAGATGGAGCAGCCAGCGACGGTCCCTCAGTCCCAGAATTTGTGTCAAGTCCATCCAAGTTCGACGATTTGGCACAAAGACCCTATCGAGGCTTTCCACATCCCCAACTGATGTGACGGTGTACGGGCAGCGACAAGTGGTTTCTGGACGATGCTGAGCTCTTCGAGAGCGACGCTGGAAGAGCAAGATGAATTGGGTGATGAGATAGTCATCAGACTGGATCGAAGCACGTTGCAGAGGGTCGCAGCAGTAGCTGGAGCAACGACAGCATACCGCAGATGAACGACAATCATGTAGTCGGCGACGAGGGCATCAGCAGCTTCACCAACTTCGCAACACCGCCTCTTGCTCTGAGCCGAAGGGAGCAGCCTGATAAGCCTGCAAGGGACAGCCAGTCACATACCAGCAATGCGAATATGAAGTTACCTCGCAAGTAGAAGCCACGATGCTGAATTCCAGCCACTGTCCGCCCCATCGTCTTTCAAACGACCATCCACCACGTTCGCGCAAAGAATCGGATCCTCACAAGACGACCTTCTCGACGGACCCCTCGAGCCCATGATCACGGCGGATCTCGACGAGTGTGATGATAGATTTGTGTGGAAGCCCCGAAGTCGCCCATGTAGGAGGATATGTGGATACGCTGACTTCGTAGGCAGAGGCAACGAACTCCATCCCTGGCTTCAACCTTTGACCAGCCGTGCACTACCGACCGAGAGGCTCCCCTCAATCTGCCGCAATTTGCCTCATTGCAGATCTTGCCCGAAAGATCGACCACGTTCCACGCAAAATCAGCCGAGCGCAAGTCCACAAGGCCTCCCTGCAAGTAGTGCGGGAAGGACGGATTATTCATGGGGAAGCAAGAACGATCAATCGACTGAACGATAGGAGCGGCAATCATCCAAGAATGAAAACGCCGTGCGTGGTCAGCAAGACGTAGTACATGGCACTCCAAGGCCAACATGACGGAACGCAGGGAGCCAACAGCACAGCACAGTACAGAAAGATGTCGACAGTCTATTCCCCTGCCGGCTACTGCTCGGCGTCTACGCCTTCGAGAAGCTACCAGCTCAAAGATGACTGAATGCTGCAGGGAGTAAGACCTTTGGATCTCGTCAAACTCGCTCAATCATGGGAGACTATGCGATCGATCACACTGGATCATGTCCGTTGTCGGGGAAGTTGAGTGCCTGGGAGACGATCATGTGCGTGACGTATGCATTGGCTAAGTCTTGAAACCTCTCACCTGGACCTTTACCGAGTACGCCATAGTAAGCCGGCAATACCGACCACCAGAGGTATTCTCGCGCTTCTGTCTACTTCAGACTGGTCACGGAAGCTCCAGGACTCTTCAACGACGACAAATAAACCAGCCTTTGGAAATGGAAAAGGAAGTGGCAGACCCGGAAGCGTAGCACACCAGCACAGGTGCAAACTGGTCTCATTAACAATCGTGGGAGATGCCGGTAGGAAGGCTCAACCAGCAGGCTTTCTAGATGCGGTCGTCATCAGAGGGGTCAAACCATGCCCGATACACGGAAATTTGGCTGCTTCATCGTCGGCCAAAGCGGCAAGGGACATCACCACCCAGCAACATCAACTCGTGCACAGAAATGACTACTAGCATCAACGACGGATGCAGACATGCCGAACTGAACTGGGCAAAGGGACCGCTTTTGGAAAGAAGAGTTTGTTGGAACATCGGATTCCCAAACGAAATTACTGCGACGTGTCCACTGGTCGGGTGCCAGAAGTTGACACAAAGGAGAGATCTTGTGCTCAACGGAAGCGACCAAATCTTCTCTCAAATGTCAAACGTGAACAGATGATCAATTGCATTGGCCATTGATGTACGGCTCAAGATCTCGACAGGAAAGAGTTCTGCGGTTTCCGGCTCCACGCAGTGCCATTCAACTGTTCTGGAAATACTCGCTGGCCGACTTTTCGCCTGCGCACGGGTGGTGCATACCGAAGTGCTCCTCCAAATTCGGGTTTCCTTCGCTTGTGGAGCTCCTCTGAGCCTCCTGCAAATGCCGGTGATGGACCGATCATCATGTGGAATGGCTGATCGACGCAGGGAGGGACGAATCCACGTACCTCCTTTGCTGCATCCCGAAGTGAGCACGGTTTGCACGGTGTCCATCTCGAGGCCTACCACCTTCACGACTTCCGGCTCGACAACTTTCGATCAATGGACACTGGACCAAGCCAACGACCTTGCTCCGTCACGGCGAACTAGCTCAAGATTGTAGATGCCCCTCAATATCTAATGCGGTCGTGCGGTTTTGGTCTTCCATCGTCATCGCCAGCCCATTGCTATGGCAAGACCAGTCATGTATCTGACATGAGCAAAGCACATCATCTTGATCAAAATGGGCGATTGTCCACTCTCTGCTTGCAAGGAACTTGCCGGCCCGTCGATGGTCATCTGGATCCTGCAAACCTGCTCGCCTTTGGCTGCCGTGCGTGACCGAGCTTTGAAAGCGGCAGAGTACATCTTTCAGAAAACCAACAGCTCTCGTCTTCAGTCACAACATCCCCAGGCCCTGGATAGTGAATCATCCTCGTTGTGTCGACAGCGTTCTCGGTGCTGGAGATTATCTTGGCGACTTCGCAATTGGCAGCGTCCCACCTGACATGTCTCCTCGGGGCTTTTCTAACGTTGCATTCTACTGTTCAGCGAGAAGAAGATACACTCTGACCATTCGTGTGTTCGAACTCAGCCTCATCCTACCATTGAAGTTTAATGGTCGATGACGTCCTGGTCGACTCGGCGCCGGTGTTGGCTTTGCCACCCGACTTGGCAATGAACTCAGTGTTCTGCAGATGGCGACCATCGACATCATGCGTCAGCCATGCACTCTTCCCTTCGGTAGCGACGGCGAAAATAGAACCCTTCGCCAAAGTATGTCACAAGGCTTGAAAAGAGGGAGGTCGTGGTAATGACGGAGTTGAAGGCACAACCGCCAAGCAACGTTCTTCTCCGCGGAGCTCATCCAGGCACAGCTTTCGCAATCCCGACATCTCCAGAATACCTCGACGACTTCATTCGTATTCAAACGTTCAGTACCAGTATACAAGACCAGAAGTTCAATACTCGCATGCGCGCGGGAAGCCATCGACAAGTCCATCATCCTTCGCCAAGCGGAGGGGTAAGAGGAAGTATTTCTCCATCCTCACGCATGCCATGACTCCAGGACACAACGACATTCACGAAAGACTTCATCTCCGCGGCTTCAAGACTAATTATTTGTGTTTATACGATCGACTTGCCATGACTTGGATTGTCTTCTTGGTGGCCATTCCACCTCATTACAATTCCACGTGCGCTCATACGCAAGGGACCTTGGCATTACCATCGACCTGGATGCGTGAGGCGGTCCTTATACAGTTGCGGCAAGGAGGAATCTCTTAGACGTCTTGGAAAACTTGGAGCCAACCAATTTGCAGCCAAACCAAGCTCACCGTCCCATTCGGGCAACTTGGCGACCAGCGCTAGACTGGATACGACCGAATCTATTGTTTGCCCAGCTGTCGCCAACACCTTCATCTCACGACATTCTTACTCGGATACACAAGGTCCCGTGAGACTCAGAGCCCAAGCCAATACCAAAAGTGCTCGTTTGGTGTTCATACTCAAGTCCGCGGGCACGGCGCTCGTCATGAGCCCAGGAATGAGCCGCGAGATACATCGTCTGCCATGAAATTTGTTGACGGAGTTCATTCCGGGAGATGTATAAGTAAACAGCGTTTCTCTTGCCAGGAACAACATCCATCGATCCACAGACACCAAGTCCATCACTTCTCGACACGACCAAAGCACAACATCATATTATCAACCATGAAGAGCTCCGTCATTCTCGCTATGACTACGGTCGCCCTTGCGGCACCCGCCCCCGGCGGCAACGACCCATATGCCAACGTCGACTGGAACAAGGTCGACTACTCCAACGTTGACTACTCAAAAGTCGATTGGTCGAAGGTCGACTACGGCAACGGCGGCTCCAAGGATCACCCAAAGGAAGGCGGCATGTACTCTGTAAGATCTTTCCCTCATCCCCTCACCCATCAACCAACTAACATCCTTAATCAGGACTACTGGAAATTCACCTCCAAATACCACGTCGTCGCCACCCCCGACCAAGTCGTCGACTCCAACAACACCGCCACCGGCGGCCAGCCCGGCGCAATCGGCTACTACGACTTCGGCATCAACAGCGAGAAGAACTTCATCTGCTACAGCATCCGCATCTGCGGTCTCGGCGACGCAGAGTACCAATCCGCGGCCGATACCTCCACACACATCCACGAGGCGGCTCGCGGGATGGCGGGTCCTCCACGCATTGCGTTCCCCAACCCGGCGTACGAGGGTGTTGAGGGCGAGAGAGTGAGCATGGGGTGCTTGAAGGGACCTTTCCAGACTGGTATTTTGGCGGATGGGGTTGATACTGGCAAGGGCTTCCATGTGAGCGAGATCGAGAAGAACCCGCATGGCTTTTTCGCCGACGTCCACACTGACGTCGCTGTTCCTGGTGCCGTGCGTGGCCAGATTGGAGAGTAGAGTGTGAAGATGGATGTGGAGAAGAATACTGTACATATCTCGTAATGTTAATCAGACTTTCCTTTGAACGAGGTTGTATCAGACTGGTTTCATCGCTTGAACCACGCCTCCACTTGGGAGAAATTGCCGCACTGATTCCACATTAACAATTCTTTCCTTCTACAAAGCCTCAATCCCACCAGCCTTGAGCTGCTCACCAGTGGAGAGTCGTTCTTGCTGAGTGGCTGTCCAGACTGCCGAGATGAATGGGACCCATCTGCCTCCGGTCTTCAGAGGATCGGCTGCAATCGAGTGTTCGAAAAACGATCAAATGAGTACATCAACGTAGACAATTGTGGTGCGGAGGCTTGCATTGAGGTTCCGTCAATGGACTCGTTCAACTGTCTGCGTGTATTCTCTAGGCAGGGTTGCTCACAAGATGAAAATGAGAGTAGCGCAAAAAGTTTGATGAAATACAGTGGAATGAACCACTTGATACGGGTTTCACGTCTCCGAAGAAAGCTTCTCACGAGCACGAAATCCCAACTTATCCTTTGAAATGGGTCTTGACCTTCGAAGTCGGGATGTACTGCAGTCCAGAGGTGTGACTTCGTTTCTCGGCCATCTAAGATGCAGAATAGGCTGTGCATCCCAACGAGTGCACAGAGACGGCTCCAGGCGCTGAAGGCTGAAGCTGCTGTGGTGAGACACTGTAGACTGCTCCTACTGCGATGCCGTCTTCTTCGTCCATGCAAAGCGCAGTTGACGCTTGCTGACATCGGCGGATGCTGTCATGCGTTTCGGACGACGACCGCGCCTTAAACGAAATGAAACAGAGACAGTCGCAAGCAGGCTTGCAGGCCTGTCGTTCCCTTTCCTCTCCTTGCAAGGCATCCTCGCCCACGTTGCTGTTCGATCGAGAGCAGATCATATCATGTGGCTGTTGAGTTGCTGCCGGATGCGGTCAGTCTGATCGTCGTAACGTTGAGGCATCAGGTGATGAGCTTCGTCAAAATCTCGATTCGCTTCCTGAAGTTGTCGAAGACGACAGGCCATCTTCTCCTCTGCCCAGCCGAGCATCTCTGCATAAGAGACGTCTGGACTGAACGATGTGTCGAGATAGGCCTGGTTGAAGTCGGCTTCTTCTTCTGGCACGTCACCGAAATCGTCGTCACCATACTCCCATGGAATGACATGCGTTCTGCCGGCAGGAATATGTCGAACAGCAAAGACCGTCTTGGGCGCCTCATCGGGACGGTCTTCGTCCTCTCGAAAGGCTCCGGTCCACGTGTAGAAATCGCGGAGCAAGCCATCCCTGGGTTGCTCGTGGATGGAGACTTGAAGAAATGTCGGTATGTTGATGAGCCTGTTGCAAGGGAACATCTTTCCGGCTGTCGATGTCTTCTCCAATATCGTGCAGCCACGGTAGCTTCCGTATAACACCGTGGGATGGGACTTCTTGAGCGCGACGAGGTGGATGTAGAAAGCGCCTTCGAAGGCCCAGCGGTCGTGATGAAGGTATGTGTCGTGGTCCCAGGAGGCGGGATCGTAGCCCTTTGGCCCGCAGAAGTTCAGGTACCATACGTAGTCCTTGCCGGCGATCACCACGGGCTTTCTGCCTGGCTCCACCTCCGACCATAGAGTAGAGTCTGGTACCCAGTAGAGACTGCGGAGGTGGAAGGCTGGATGGTTGTAATCGACGTGTTTTGGAACCCCATGAGTAAGATGGTGGAGGTGTGCATTCAGGCCAATGCTCCTGTAAAACCGTTCTCTGTGGTCGTTGGGGCACAATGACCCCAGTCTTCCAGCTTCATTGCAAAGCCAGAAGCGCGTAAAGTGCCATCCGTCCTCGCCGAAGTCGTGGTCGGTGGTAAAGAATATGACGCAGGCTGCTTCCGAGACGGTAAGGTTCTCCCGACGGCTGCTCGTGGCTAGGAACATGTGCTCTTTCAAGACCGTTGAGCTTCGTATGACGTCGCGGAATCGCCTGCAGACGAGGGGCGCGACGAACAAGAGGTCTTGGCTGTTGAGGTGGGAGAGAATTTGTTCGAGCAGCTCTGGGATGGCGAAGACTTCGAGAGCCACGGGACTTGGGCGGCGGAGTAGCAGGCGGCGAGTCTCTTCTTCTTGACATTCGTCGAAGTCCCTGTTTCTCATGAGTATGATGAGCGACAATAGGAATGCAGTGAGTTGTGTACTTCTTGACCTGATCGGGATCGATGTCTTCGTCCGTCTCGAGGGCTGGGACAGGCTTGCTCTGACTTCCGCCCATACCGGCGACCTGCGTGAGAAGTTAAGAATAGCTGCTCGAGCGTAAAAGAGAGCAGTACAGCAGGTACGGGCTTGGTAGAAAGGTGTGTCGTTCTTAGGTGCAGAGTAGCGACGGCTGCCGGGCGTGAAGCGCGCCAACATTCACTCGAGCGTGGGGTGTCCCGCACCCCTGTCAAACCTTAAGTATCCCGCCTTCCCTCCCGCACACTGCCAAAATTTCCCGCTCCCATCTCCAAATCTCGACCTTCCGACTCTGCCAATCGACAACACCATAGCACCCTCGAGAACAGTCGATCCCGTCGAGATGGCACCGAGTATTATCGACCGCATCGAGGAGGCCTCCCGCGCTTTCGTGGCAGCAGAGGAGCGGGTGGATGCTGCGGTGAAGCAGCTCGCCGAGGCGCAAGAGGAGAAGAAGCGCGAGTACCTGGCGGCCATGAAGGCGCACCAGGAGAAGCAAGAGGAGGCCGCGAGGGACAAGGCCCTCCTCAAGGAGCGACGCGATGTATGTTCTCTACAGAGTGAAGTTGGGACATTGCTAACGATATGCAGGCCCTCGACGAGTATCTCATGCGGGATGAGATTGAAGACACGCCCGAGCTTCGTGAGCTTATGCGTCCTTTTGGCCTGGAGACATTGGCCATCCCACTCTCCGATGAGGAGTTCCCGGCCTTCATCGAGGAGATGCAGCGAACAGGTCGTATACCTCCTGCCACCAAGTCTTTTCGTCCCCCCGCTCCCCCCTCCGAGCCCTTCGCCTTCGCAGCTCCGCAGGCCGAGGACGACGACGTCCCGCTGGCTGCTGCTCGCCGCAAGTCTGCTTCCTCCCTGGCTCCTCCTCCGTCCCGTCCCGATGATAGCGACGACGACGATGTCCCTCTCGCCCTCTCCCGCCGCCAGTCAGGCTATGGACTTCCAGCCACCAAGACCGCCCCATCGACGGCTCCCCGCAAGACTGCTAGCAAGCGAGTCTCTTTCTCACCTGCACCATACGGCCAGTCTCGTCCTTCCAATCGCCGCACTACGGACTCGAACATCATCGATCTCTCCAACGAAGACAGCGACGGAGAATTTGTCCCAGAGACCAAGAAGGCAAAGACTGGACGCCGCTCGCTTCCCGTCGCCTCCTCCGCTGGATCTTCAGCACGCTCCCGAGATGCCATCCTCAACTCCAACAACTGGGAATCCCTCGCCCTCGCCAAGTGCATCATCAAGACCCCCGAGGGCGAATGGCTTGAGCTGCGTTGTCCCGAATGCCAAGGCAATACCTCTCCACACACGAAGGACTTCCTCAAGGGCGTCAATGGCTTCCTGGTCCACATCAAGAAGTCGCACGACTGGCCAGGGCAGGGCTGGACAGGAGCTGCCGACTACTGCAAGGTCCGCGAAGTCCCACTGGATGAAGTCAAGAAGATCCTCAACGGTAGCGAGGCAGGCCAGCCATACGTCGAGATGATCCCGGTCGAATCTGACACCAACGTCACGGCCAAGGGCAAGAAGGAGCGAGACCAGAACTCCAAGGATTGGTCGTTCTGCAAGAAGCCGGCCAACTTTCTGCCTCTCATGTCCTGCGTCATCCGTCACCCAGAAGACGGTCACTGGGTCGAGATCGCCTGCAATGTCTGCGGCGGCAATTTCTCTCCTTCTCGTGGCACCTACCTCAAGGATGGTCTCAAGGGCTTCTGGGACCACATCTCCCACAGCCACGACCCGCTCCACGGTCGTATGCCTGGTGGTCCACGGAAGATCATTGAGGTCCTCAAGGTGCGCGACTTGACGGATGAGGAGGCTGAGGCGCTGAGGAAGGGTACGGCGACTGTTCAGGCTAAGCCAACCTTCTCGACAGTCAAGCAGGGCTATAAGTCGGAGGCATTGAAGAAGCGCAGCCGCGATGAGATGGAGCAAGAGCAGGATGATGGAGAGGAGGCAGTTGAGGATACCACCGAGACCTACGTTGCTCGCATCATGAAGGCCAAGGAGGAGAAGGAGGCTGCTGATGTCGGATCTTCTGCCAACAACCAGATCGACTTGACGCAGGAGGACGATGAAGGCTCGGACGAGGATGACGATGACGAGGACGCTGGAGATGTTCTGGGTGTCCTGACTGCGGGCTACCAGGACGTGTTTGGAGACAACACTGCTCCTCCTGCTGCCCCTGCCGCCCCTGCTCTCCCGGCTGTCGCTCCCGTCGGTCCCACCCCCCAGACCGCCCAAGAGGCTACTGCTGCCGCTGTCCTGGATGGCGCTATTCAGGATGCGGATGAGGATGATGAGGAGTTTGGAGATGGGGACGATGAGGAGGAGACCGGCAACGTGGACTGGAGCTTCGCAGGCGTCTGAGAAGCGCAGACACATGCTTCGTCTACACGGGACGGTCGTCCTCCCGTTGTACGACATACTGGGGGTTGTTTCTTTTGTTCATGATGATATTGATGGTGCGTTTCGAAGGCTGGTAGCCTAGAGGCTTGTTCTCTTGTTGGGATAGGTGAATACCAGCATGCCCTGATGTTCTACTTCTCTCCTGTCTCAATTCCTGTTTTCTGGTCGTTCTATCCCCCTTCTCCATGGCCAGCTTCAATAGTTGATAGGCCTGTTGAATGCATTGGTACCTGATCGACTGATGGAGATAGATCAAGAATATGAAGTGAAGCCTTCTACTTCACCCCTGCAAGTAGCGTGTATGATGGCCTTACGCGCCTCGTTCAGGGCAGTCGAACGGTGAAACATTCTTTATATGTTGAACCTATCTCCGTCGATCTCCTTGGCTCCGTGGTATCAAGAAGGCATATAAAGACCTTGATTAGAGATCAAGACTCTGGGGATTGATATGGAAGTGCGACCGGCGCCCTACATGTTGTATATCGTACTTTTGGGAGTAGAGGTCTTTCGCGCCTTGATCAGGCGAGTTGAATGGTAATACATTTACTATATGTTGAATCTATCTCCATCGATCTCCCCAGCACCACGGCATCTAGCAAGACTATAGCAACCTTAAGCGTCTACTGATATATTGGGGATAGAGTTGAGTGAAGGAAGAAGATGTGAGCTTTCGACTGCCATTGAAGGGGCGGATTAGACTTTCACTAGCGCCAGCTGGATGGTGATGTTGTTGGGCGTTTGCTCTCGCTTTCTGCTTCCTTCTCCATACCAACGACGACGACGACACCATGAGCAGCAGCAGCAGCAGCCCCAGCAACGTGTTTTCCGGCGGAGAAGAGGTGGTGGTGTGGACGGATGGCTCGCGCCTAGACAGCGGACACGGCGGCGCGGCCTACGCGTACCCTGAGCAGGCCGGTGATGATCAGTCCACCTGGGCTGGCTTCGCCGGGCTCATCAAGCAATGCAGTAGCAGCGACCAGGCAGAGCTCGCGGCTATTCTGTTGGCCCTGAACTTCCTCCTTGGCCAGGCAAATGCGTATCTCACGTCAGTGGGTGCGCAGAGCTTTCTCCCCTTTCGGTACACGAAGATCGTCACCGACAGTCAAAACTCCCTCCACGAGTGGGCGATGTATCTCTCTGGCAACAGTCCACATGTGTGGACGCCTTGGGTGCGTTCGGTGCAACACCCAGGTCTCCTTGCGGAGATTGAGAGATGCCGCGCCGATCTCTGGGAGGCGGGTGTGTCGGTGAAGTTCGAGTGGAAGCCGAAGGGAAGCTCCAAAGGCAACAAGGTGGCTGATATCAAGGCCAATAGGATGGCGAATCTCGGCCGGTCTCAAGCTGGCTCTTCGCTACGAACAGAGAGGCTTCCCTTCCGGGGGGAGTCTTTCAAGAAGGCGGCTGACATTCGATGAGCGGTGACCAGGTTCGGGGCTTCCACGGTCGTCTTCGGACGGCGTGCTGGTGTAAGCACAACCCTCGCGACGGCACCACTGCTACCAACAGGGCATGGGTTGGGAAAGCTCCTCCGTCTATGGTTGAGTCGGTACCCTCTCCACCGCCGATGTACTGCACAGGCCGGGCATCCACATGTCCCACCACCCCTCGCGCACATCAACAACACCCTTTCTTGCCCATATCTCCCTGATAAGGAGGGCCGCTGGTCGGTCGGAGGCAAAAGCCTACTTTGCACCTCCCCGTGGTTGTCTCCGGGCAATGCCTGCCGCTGGCGGCAGGTAGCAGAGCAAAGAGGTCGCGATCTTTGGAGATCATCCTCACTTCGACACTCCATCTCGACATCATCATATCGCGACCAAGGCTTCAAGAAGCTCATCCACCCTTTGAGCAGCTCTCGAGCTACGGAGAATCGACCGGCCGGCTTTCGAACGATCAACAACCTCATACGATCGTCCGAGATGTCAAGGTCCTTCACGACTGTCAATGAAAGCAACAACAGTCTTCGTCGACCTCCTCATCGGCTCACGAGCTACGGAGATTGCATTCGGCACTTCTCGAACGAACACCCACCTTCCTCAACACCGCCAACGCCATACGATCAAGCAAGTGGATGAACACCTTCAATCCGAGCAGACACGTCAACGGTCTCCATCAACCTTCGTGACAGCTCTCGAGCTAGGAGCTTTGCATTCAACGCCTCCTCCATCGACCATCCAGCTTCTCCGACTTCACCAGCCACATACGATGGAGCGAGCTGTCAAGAGCCTTCTTCAAAAAGGCAGGCCAAAGGCAACATGACCAGGCCTCATCATCCCGATCAGCAACTATCGAGCTACGAAGACTGCACTACCCACAACTTGCGGCCAGCATGCACCTGCAACAAGAAGCAAGTCTTGGCCACGCTCCACCAACAGTCCACAAGATGAGCCACTGTTAGAATGCAGAGGATAGAACACCCATTGGCGACCTTCGATGCCGCGCCATCGCCGGCTCCAGAACGCAGACAATATCAGAGGTCAACTTTGCTAAACACCTCAACGTTCGATGCAATGACTGGTACCGCCTCTCCAGCACTCGGAGTCTTTCCATAACAAACGGAGTCTTCGCTGGTACACGAAGACGTTGTGTGACGAAAGAGCATCGCGGCCAAGCTCAGACTGCATTCGCTGGCCTCCTTGACAACCATCGAAATGATCGATCATCAGCAAAGACTACACCACGCCCGATCGATAAGCTTGCAAGCCAACTCCCGCAAAAGACTGTGAGATCCGCCAAACCTCTCAAGTTTAGCTTGCAGAATATCAGAGACAACTCAGCCCTTGTTTCTGTATCATGCCGCCTTTGCTTTCACCTGTGGCTTTCCGACACACGCGAGTCAGAGACTTCTGTATGTTTGAGATCATCAGCAACCCCCTGCTGCTCTTCAAGACACCTCAGCTTCCAGCACGATGCACAGGACAGCCAGCCGATCACTTTTTATGTTTGCATCTACGACTTGCTTCATCCGCATCCGTTGGTACGCGATATCTTGCTGCTCGAAAGCCAAACAATTCATCTTCTTGGCACGCTGGACAACATGAAGCGAGCCGATCTGGCTTGCTATGGGCTCACGAGCCATCGGGGAATCTACCATGCCTTTCCTGGATTTCGATTCTGCTGTTGCTGCTGCTGCCAACTCCACCTATGTCGTCGTCGTCGATGTATATCACCACTATCAATATCCTCCTGGATGCCTCTGGAGGCATTATCTTGTCTTGCGAGACAAATCTTACCAGCTGGACTGGACGAGATGCTGGCCGATCCGGATTTTGGATCGTATACTGCATGAATTATCAAGACTATACACGAGATCTACTATGCGTGGTTCTGGGAGTGGCATCGCCGGCGTACCATCCCTCGCGTCACGCTGGACATTCTCCAACGTCACCAAAGCTATACAAGACCTCAATGCCATTCTGGGTCTCCTCATTGCACTTGTCGTCGCTCGTCGATGCAATTCCCAGCCAGCTCTTTGTTTCAACAATGCATTGGTCGATCAATATGAAAGGACAGCCAAGACGACCATTCTTTCAACAAAGCCAACTCCTGACGTCTAGACTCCACAATGCCCTTGTACGCTCGTCACTCGACCAGCAATACATTCACTCGCGGTGTTGTGCGTCAGGCGAGTGACAACGCATTGATCCGCCAGAGCATATAACTGCGGTGGATTTGCAGTCTGGGCAGAAGTCAAACCATCCACCTTTCGAACACGCAAGCCCCCAACCACCAACCACCAACGCACCAGAAAACCGAACACACCAGACACACCGAACCAACACCCCAGCCACACACCAACGACCATGTCCGACCGCACCGGACGACCATCTCGCCGTGGTCACGGAGGCCGACGTGCCGGGGGCCGCCCTCGCCGTCGATCTTTCATCGACTACTATGCGAACACGAGCCTCGATGAGTCTGACAACTTCGAGGCACCCCCAGAACTCGGCACCGGCTTCGACGAGACAGCGTTCGGCGAGCCAGCATTTGGCGGTCCGCCAGGCTTCGGTGGTCCCGCGCACAACCCCAATCTGATCCCGCTGCCCAGCCCCAACATGCGAGACTTGCTCGATGCCGAGCTTGCTCAGATTGAACAGCGACAACAAGAGATCGGCACACGACAGCGCGAGATCGAAGCGGAACGCCGTCAGCTCGAGGAGGAAGAGTACCAGGAGCGCCAGCGCCGTCGCCAAGAAGCACTGAGAGCCATGCAGCACAGTGCCACCAACGCGACTGCGCAGCGCCGTTTCACTCGCCTTGATCGATACCAGCGAGAACTGCCAGACAAACAAGCCCGCTTCCAGACTGCGATCGACCAATGGCGGTCTCAAGAGCCCGAAGCCGTTGCCCAGTTCTTCCAGTCCGCCAACCTCTGCCTCGCCGCTTCCTCCACCACCGTGCAGACATTCTCGATGATCTACGCATTGCTAGGCATGCCCGAAGATGTGAAGTACGCCGTGAGAATCCTTTGCAACCACTTCCACGTCGAGGCTCGTCTGCGCTTCGAGCTTTCGCAAGCAGATGACGCTGTCGGAAGACTTCACCCTGAGATCTTCGAGGCGGCTCAGCGAACAAGACTTGTCATCGAGCGCTGCGAAGAGCATGGTTTCCACATCGGCCTGCGCCGTGTGACTTATTTCGGCATCGACAGCGACATGAGCTCGTTGCAGGAGTTTCCCGATTACTCCGACAACTACTACAGCAACTTGACAACTCGGCAACTACTCATGACTATCCAGTCGAACTTCCTGCTCCGCCAACAGCGCATGCAAACAGAGCCAGCTTCCGATGCGAGCTTCGAACAATTCATCGGCTACTTCGTCATGGAGTGGAGCATGCAGGCGCTCGACATCCTTAAGCAGCACATTGAGACAATGAACCAGCCAAATGCCTCTCGCGCCGATCGCCAGCTATTCGTGACCGTCTACCAGCAGATCAAGACCTTCGCGGATCAGCACAAGTGGTTCGCCATCACGGAAGCACGAACGAACACCGATGACTTCGAATCTCGCGCTAGGCGGTTCCTGCGCTCCCATGGCAGCAAGCAGCGAGCTCAATTGACTGCGCCTGACCTTGCGGAGCTTGACGACCTCTTTGCTCTTTACCTCAACCTTGCCGAGTTCGAGAACAAGAACGGCATGGTGTTGGGTACCAGCTACCACACGAGCTACAACGAGCTGTCCAAGATCGAGTAGGGCGGCAGTGGAGGGAGTTGAGCATGGAGGGGGAGAGACAAAACCAGCAACAACACCAACAGGGACACAGCAAGAGACACTAGACTGAAGGATGGGAATTAAAGGGGAATGAACGCATCAGAATGAAAACCACGGCGTTCGGAGGATACAGATTGCACACACGGATTGAACACACGGATTCGCTTTTTGGAGTTTGGCGTTTGGGAAATAGAAAATTGCTTTTGCTTCTTTTGCCGTTCAAATTGACTTTGATTCCACAGTTACATGACCCCCTACTTTGTTGCTTCTCCAGCTCGGTAACCTTCGAATAAGAACATGGCTGAGGCTGACCTTTGCGAAAGGCGAACGTGTGCAGCGCCAAACATTGACGTCTCACCAGGAATCAGACCTTTGAAGACCCATCAGGAACGAAAGAAAGATGTTGATAGAAGGACGATTTCGATCCCTTTGCCGCACGACGATCGGGTACTAGACTTCTCTGGGCTACAAAAGAGAACGACACGAGGCATCCATGCTTCCTGTTCGCTCAAACTTGTTCCATGAAGTATAAACGTACAGCTAGGTCACTCCTCCGCTACCGTGGAGCAGTCATCGACCACGCACTTGGTAGCTGCGTCAATCCACACGGGATTCTGGGAGCCGCAGAACAACAAGCATTGCGTGTGCAATCGATACGAAGCGGACCAGCAGGCAATGCGCGTGAAGTCAATCCGAGCCAGGCCAGCAGGTTTTGCGCGTGAAATCGATACGAGCTCGCATTCCTGCTGACAACCTGGTCCAAGGCGGCGCAGGCGTTTCGTGGAGTCTTCTGCTCCCATCATCGATTTCTGCTTCCCGCCATGCCTCGAGCGGCACGTCCCTTGGGCGAATTTCGATGCTGGTCTTGCGGTTGCAGGATAGGGCTTGGCCTGTGGGGGACACTGACTTTTGCCTTGTTGCTGCTGTCGATGCTACAGCAAGGCCAGAGCCAGGACGGCGATTGCCACGAACATGGCCATCGGCGTGATTCTGACTCCTCCGTCTTCCTCATCTTCGGACTCCTCGCCATCAGCAACAGCCGTGAGCCTCAATGGCTGTTCTGCACCATCCATCAGCAACGACCCCCAAAGCTCCGTCAACCTCGACCCAACTGACCCTTCTTCTCCTCCTCCGAGCCAAACAACGCCACTTTCAACGCCCCGACATCCGCAAACACAAGCTTGGTCCAATACATCCGTCCCATCTTCAGATCCCTCTCAAAGTTCCTCGCGAACCACGTCTCCTTCACGACTCGCCCATTTTCACCAAGCACATTAAAAACATCCCTCACCAACGCCTTCCAGTGCCTCGCCTTCCCGTTCAAAAGCACCCTCTCAACCCCCAGAATCTTGAAAGCCGTCCTGCCCGCCACACTGCCCCAGCAAACACACAATACCGCGCGCGCGGACCACAACAGGAGCGTCTGGAGAACATCGGCGCGGAGGCAGAAGATTTGGTCATAGATGCCGAAAGAGCCAGAGGCGAGGCGGCTGTGCGTGTGGCGCGTGGTGAAGACGGCGATGAAGTCGCGCAGGCGGATCAGGAGACGTGCGGTGTCGCTGCGGTTGTCGGGTGTGGTTGAGGAGAGGGAGGTGGGGATGCAGCCGCGGCCGCAGAGGCAGGGGCTGCGGGTGATGTCGATTGCTTTGGCGGTTTCGATTTCCATTTTCGCGTGTGTGGGTGCGAGCTTGATTGACTGAATATGTGTATGAAAATCTGATGCGCGCGCGTGGCAGTTGCGATTGTTTTTGTTCTTGTTTGAAGTCGCAGGAGTTGGCGATGAAGTCGGGAAATTTAGCGCGGCGCACGGGCCGCATTCACATGTGGGGAAGTTGCCGGCTTGTAGGCGCGTCATCTCAAAACCCAAGCTCACCACAACAACCACTCTCTCCAAAACACCCATCATGCGTCAACTCGTCAACCAGGCCTTCGGCACCATGGACAGCTACACCAACTTCGAGATCCTGGCAGGCTGCCTGCAAAACCCTCACGACCCAACTGCAGACATGCGCCTCGTCTTTCCCGCCTGTCGCAAGCCTCTTGACATCCTCGAGATTCCATTTCACAGCGAGTTCTGGAATGCGAAGAACTACTACGTCGTTCCTCTCTACAGCGAGGCAGGTCGCAAGGTGGCGTCGCTGCCTGAGCTGCTCGAGATCATCCTGGTGGATCTCGCCCAGTCGAGTCCACGCGACATCCTCATCAACGCAATGCGTGTCAACCGCCGTTTTCGCGACGTCATCAAGGACTCGAAGCAGATCAAGAAGCAGCTGTGGAAGAAGAGCAGCGGCACGCCTCCTGCGCTCGAGAACCGCGGCAAGCGATCACCCTCCATTCCTGGCCTCCTAGATAACGACGGTCGTCTCACCCACGTTCCGAACCCGGTACTTGACAAGTACTACGTCGAGTATCCAGCACCAGGAATGCAGAGCTTCCGAGACCGCAAGTTCGCACTCGGTCGCCACTCCCTCACATTCGATGCGAGATGTAACTGTCAGATCCATCTCTCGGACTACGACGAAGATCCCGACCTGACTAGGTCCTGCGACGATATGTGGCTGAGCTACGCACCCTCTGAGATTAAGCTGGAAGTCACCTATCGCGGGCCGGAGCGACAAGTCCCGCTGGAGAAAGACATGTTGATGCACTTCGACGCCACATTCATGTTTACTCGCGGCGCCCCTCTGCCTCCACCACCGGAGCCGACGTACGTCCCCTCCCGCATGATCCGCGCGAAGGTCACGACGTCTGCATCGACCGTTGGAGAGCTGATCCAAGTCGCGCAAGAGGTCCGTCGTGGAACGCCCAACGAATGGCACATGACGAAGCTGGCTTGGGGATGGGAGGAGGGTCTGAAGGGCTCGTGGTCGCCTTGCTCAATTGCCGATGCGTGTGCTCCGGATGAGGAGGCGGTCGATATGATGGTTTTGGCTCCGAGCTACAAGTACATTGTGGAAAGGGAGAAGAGGAACTTGGGGTTCATGGGGTTGATCGACGAGATTGTGTATGGCAGGGTCTGAGTTGGGAGGGCTGGATCACTGCACAATGAGCAGCTGGTGGTGGCTGAAATGTAACATCGGGATTTGCATGATATCAAGTCGTAGTGTCATTCTGGTTTTCATTGGGAGAGGATGACAAGCGAGGCCTGCAGCTTGAGACCAATGCAGATCGAGCTGCGAACGAGCTTCGTAGCGAGGTTGGACCAATTGATGAGACGCTTTGATTCTTAATCTCTTTTAATACTGCTCTGTTGAGCCACTCTTCGAGTTCTTGGAACCATATGATATCGGCACAGTTACGGGGAGTGTAGAGCTATTCATGAGCCGAAATGCTCTCACTGTGCCCTCCGTATCCACTCCAGTCTCTCGTCTCCCTTCTCAATCGTCTCCCTCTCCCACTCCACCGGAAAGATCGCCCCCTCAGCAGAAACTTGAACAGCCCAGTCTCCACAAATATCCATTCCTCTGCACTCCTGCTTGAGTGCCTCCACAACATCTCTCATCCTGACGCCCTGGTCATTCGTGACCTCCAGCTTGGCTTTCCAGGGGCCTTTATCCATGCCCTCGATGTCGTTCAGCTGGTAGAGGACGCTGATGGTGGTGGTAAGCTCTTCGAAGAGCATCATGTCGTAGTAGATGGAGTCGTTGTCCATGAAAGCCGGGAAGAACTTGGTGGTGATGTCGAGCCGATCGATGCCGGGATGGAGGTAGACGTTCTGGTACTTGTCTTCCCAGCGCGTCATTGTTGGGTCGTGCGGTGGATCAGGTTTGGCTCTCCGTGCTGTTCTCAATCGTTAGCAAATGGATCAATCTGATCCAAAATTGGATGAGACCTTACCGTAGGCGCCTCCCAGAGAGTTCAGCAACTGACTGTACTTTGGCTGATGTACAATCTCCTCCAGCATGTCGGCGTAGTAGTCTGGCTGATGCGTCCGTCCCAGCAGCACAGGATTCGGCGTCTTGATGGTGATCGTCTTGATGCCGAAAAACGCTATGAAGGCGGGCGATTGGCCCCCATTATCCAGGACAGCGACATCGTCCACCCTGGTGGGATTCCTGAGCCACTGCCTCTGTCTGTAGCCCCAGATCTGGGACGGCGCATTCTTTGGCAGGAGGAGGAGTTTGCGCTTCAGGGCGAGCGAGCCATTGATGCCGTGCAGAAAGGCGGGGTGGGCGCGGCGGGCGGAGAGGATGGTGTCGACATCGGCGGCAAGCAGGACCATCTCCACCAGTTCGGCGGCAGCGAGGAGACGGGGTCCGGCCATGGTGGGTGGGATGGTGGTGATGGGAGGGAGAGCGAAGCTGGACGGGATGTTGTTTGGGGCGCCTTGGCGTGTGGCAAAACATCGGCATGTGAGGTGGTCTAAGCTGCCCTGAGTCGGGGCGTCAACATGCAAACGATTTCGTGTGATCTTGTCTCTATCCCCAACACTCGACCATCTATCCACGCCATCCATAGGACACATCGTACCTCGAAGAACAATGGCAACGACGGAGAACGAGACGCCGGCAGCAGTGAAAGTCTTTGCAACGACTGAGCTGCTGGAGGGCATCCTGATCCACCTCCCGCTGGACAATTTGCTCGTCAATGCAGGCCGCGTGAACAAGACCTTCAGAGACGCCATCAACGGATCGCCATACCTCAACGATGCGTTCTATCAATATTTCAACGCGGCCCCACAGCAGGATATCGTCCCAGACAGTGACGAAGAGATGGGCCTCACTCCCGTGTTCAAACGCCTAGCACGAAAGGCAAAGGCGGGAGAACCATTCGGTATCGGCGGCGCGAGCATCACGGAAGTCTCCCATCAGCCCGCATTCTGGCACCCCGAACACATCCGCATCGCCATCGAGCTCTACGACACCGACTCCCAAATCGACAGCTGCGATATCCTCGCATCTTCCTTGGCAAACTGCATGCTAAGCACTGTACACCAACACGTCCTCCTCGCCATCAAATGGCGCGCCACCGGACCAAACGACACGCTCTGGCAGATCGAGATTCCTATCCTTATCAAGCCCGGCTTGAGCATGGGTCAGGTGTTCGAGCTGGCGCAGAAGGTCGTGCAACGTACGCCGGCGATTGAGATGAGAGGCTACAATAGACGGCGAGGAGCAATGTACACGAGGAGGCTGGAGAACAAGGAGGACACAGATGAGGAGGTACTAAAGTGGATCGCAGATGAGTGGACGTGGTATCGGTATGTGTTGCTGGAAGCAGGAGACGGGGATTGATGAAGCGATGAATTGGCAAGAGCGATCCGCATTGCCGCATGTCAGAACCCGGAAGGAAGGAGGCGGTATGAAACATCGACATCGTGTCGTCGTGTGGAATTCAGGACTCCACCTGGGCAAAGTTGGAACTTTGAGTCCAGAGCACCTAGATGAAGTCATGGTCAACTGTTTGTCGAAGAGCAGCAAGTGTTGCTTGAAAGCGACTATGTCCAACACGGGACGATAAACCCAGATCCCGGACGTCTCGATGTTGGCGTCCAAAGCGAAGAGCTGGGGTTGACAGAACAATGAAAAGACCATTCAATCTCCATCTTCGATCTACAAGACAGCAGAGACAGCTCATCAACGATACGCCCCTCAACAAAGAAGTTCCGTTTTCGGAAGTCGTCATGCGGAAGATCACTTTCTTTATTCCGCCAAACAATAAACATCACAGTACAGGCTGGGTACTTGAAGACACGTCTCCAGGAGAACCAGCTTCGGTACATCAAGGTCTTCGGTCAGGCATAGCGCGCCGTTCAAACCCCTTCTACATTGAACACTCACTCCGCAATGGACTACGAGAATCCATTTGGCTACGTAAGGCCAGCACCTGGCGAACAGCTAGACGCAGCTGGTACGGCGCGAGAAGAGGTCGTTGTCAGCTCGCTCGAGCCACATCATGCCGTCCAGATTGAATTCCCCTGCACCGATCTTCTGTCTCCATCGGAGCGAAAGGAGGAAGGTGCTTACGTCCGATTCTTCAAGATCTGCGATATGGAGAGCCGCTATGAACCATTTCCTCTGGTTCCAGATCAAGACATCGAGAAGAACTTTCCCACTTTCGATCACGCCAAAGACGACTTTACCAGCCGCTACCGAACAGATGCCTTGCTGAGAAATGACTTCTCCAGTCAGGGCGATCTGAAGGACGATATGGCGAAAGCCATTACTTACGTTGGCTGGACTAGCCTCAAGGTCATCTCCCTGATACACCATGAGACACCAAAAGTACGAATCGAACGAACGTCTGCTTTTCGGACTCTCAACGTGAAAGGACAGGCTGAGAGCCATATGCACGATGCAGTCGTCTACGACCTGAATATGGACCAAGTCAAGGAACTCTTCCGCGTAGCCTTTGCCGCCCCACAATCACCAGAGCTGTGCTGGGCGCGCGATTTGGACACGGTCTTGTCGCAGAAGTCGGATCGAGCAGCTCGCAACTTCAAGATGTGGCTGAGAACCCACGGTCTGAAGTACGAACACCGCCTCTTCACTGCCATTTCGCCGCAAGAAGCGGTCCATATGTTCGTGCACAATACCGTACATGAAGCACTGGGCCATGCACCGGCTGCTGCACCGGATATTGCGCTGCAGAACGAGATGATTGATGAACTTGGTCACCATGGACCCACTCTTTGGCATCAACCTCGCTTCCCTCTCCCGGAGAACACGATCGACAGGATCGCGACTGTGATAGACCTGGCCGGCCTTCATGCCATGAACGCCACAGTCGTCGAGGACGAAAAGACAACCGTCTGCATGGTCTGCCGCGTGGACTGGTTGACCGAAGTCGACACGGCGCAAATCGCCGTACTACCTTGTCATCGTACTCACGCCATGGATGTCGAGTGTCTTCAGCTCATGATCCGAGAGCTTTCGATAGAGAGGTTGAAATGCCCCATGTGCTTGACCAAACTGTTCCCCACGGAGATCAACGACCTGAGGAAGCCTAACGAGATGGATGCCCTCGCGCTGTATCGCAGCGATGGCCAATACGATGACTGGGAAGCTCACGAACGTCAATGCTCAGACTTGGACAAAGGGCTCGCGGTCTCCATGGCCGGCTTCCCGATATGGGACGCGGACATCCTAGCAGCCGCATGGGAACACGACGTCCGCTTGGCCTGCTACCCCATCGACGACGCTCCACATTTCCGGCCCCTCAAGATGCCTGAATTCAAAATCGCCGATCAGGTCTTCCGCAAAGTCGTTCGCGAGAATCACGGCTTTCGCTTCCCTCTTGAAGCCCTGCATCGCAAGATCTCCAACGCCACTTGGGAGGCCTTCCGTGACGAGCTCGTACATACAGGCGCCGACAAGTATCTCAATCCCTACACCAAGTCTTTGTTGCCCGTTCGTCCAGAGGCCACGCCACTGCGCAACGATCTCCAGAAGTTCTTGAAGAAGGCTTGGAATCGTGTACTGAGATTCTTGGTTGTGAGGGCGTGTTACGATGAGAAATGTGGTGGGAAACTCTACAACGGCTTCGGCGAGGATCATGAGTTGTTTCATTGGCATGGGCAGAGACTGTTCTATCGACCTGGGAGGAGGTTTAGGAAGATGGGGACGGATGAGTGGAAGGAGTTGCCTAAGGGAGTGTGATAGAATAGATAGCAAGCTGAACGACTTCACTGAGACGATCGTGCACGGTTTTGACCACGTCGATTGATCTATGTATTGTCTCCTGTGCTCCGTTGAGATGTACACAATGAGCTTGGCGTACAGTCGTGGCTGAGAAGAGCAAGAAGACAACAAAGCCCGACAGGCTAAACATAGATATGGTAGCTTTGTTCTGACAGATACCGTCATCTCCTATTCCGCTGTAAAGTATGGGATCTTGTCCCTGGATATTGGCATCGACGTCGCGTTTTTACTGCTACATTCGTTCGCTTCGGGCAGGTCTCCCGATAGAAGCTTTGCATAACACTTCACTTTTGACTAACTTCCAGCCTTTCAACATCACACCAAGTACGAACAAACGGCCGGCCCGTCCACCATCATGTCGCAGAACAACACCTCCGAACAACCGATTAGCTGGTTCGTCAGCTCCGCAGAACCACACCACGCAGTAATCGTCACATATCCCGCCACCCATCTCCTCCAGCCGCACGAGACTGCAACGTTCGAAGTCGGTGGCCAAGCCGGCGAGATGTATGAGCCTTTCCCGCTTGTACACGACGAAGGCATCAACAACCGCTTTCCGATATTCAATGAAGCAAACACCGAATTCAAAGGTTTGTATCGATGCGGTAGCCCACAAACAGGAGACTTCGAAACTTCGTACGATTTAGAGGAAGATATGGAGATGTGTCTGATGCACCCGGGCGAGACGACTCTGGAAGTCATCACGTACGAAGCGATGGACGAGGATAGACTTCGGATTCGCCGCACGACGCGGTTCTTTCGCGGAAATGGCGAAATTTTCGACTGTGAGCCGCAAGATTATGAGTTGATTCCGGAGGATTGGCAGGAGCTTCAAGGTCCGGACGTTGTACCTTGGCAGTCGGATGTCGTTTCGCTGGCATGGCAGACTACAGAGCGAGCAACGAGGCATTTCAAGCGCTGGATGATGAGTCTGGAACCAGCGCAGACTTATGAAGAGTTGATGGGAGAGTATCCCTGGAAAGCGCCTAGAATGCCTCTTGTCAAGGGCGTGCTAGACGAAATAGTTACAACAATCGATAAGCAGGCCCTGGAACCGATCAACGCAAACTTGCCTCTTGACGAGAAGATCGAGACATGCATCATCTGTCGAATCGAGTACGCTGAAGACGACTTCAACTCGACCATATCCATCCTGCCTTGCTCGGAAAAGCACACGGCTTGCTCCGATTGTCTCTTCGAATGGGTCGAATATTGCTCCCTCCGCAAGGCAAAGTGTCCTTACTGCAGCAAACTGGTGGCAGATCCGGCCCGAATTGTCCTTGCCAACCCATTCGATATCAACGCCCCAATCTTCGTCAACGATCCGGTGTATACACGCTGGGAAAATTTCGAACGGTCCTGCGCCGATCTCGATAGATGCAACGTCGTCTCTGCCACCGATGCCGTCATCGTAAACTCGAACCTTCTGGCCTTTGCCTGGGATGTATTGATTGCTTCTGCTCCAGCTCCGGAACGAGACGCCTGGCCACATGTCCAAACCCAAACGCCAGACTACGCTCTCTTCTCCACCGCCTTCCATGAGGTCATCACTCAACACGATGGCCGGACTATGCCAATCAGCCATCTGTACTGGCTGATCAAGACCCAACTAAGCATTGAGTTCAAGCATAAGATGATCACTAGTGGATCGTACAAGCTCCTTAGCCCCGAGACACTGGATGCGATCCTGACGAACCAGACATTAGTACCGATGCGAAAGGCTTTCGAGGAGTTTGTAGAGAGATCCCTGGGGAGAGTCTTGGGGTTTGTGGTTGGGAGAAAATGCGATTGGGAGAACCATAAGCTGTTAGGCGTGGGTGGCGGGTTAGGAGGGCATATGCATGGGGATAGGATGTTCTATCGGGCGAGGTCGTAGAATAGGAGGTTGGAATGGAATGTTCTGGATGTTGATCATTCAGCCAACGATGAAGACCGCTTTGTCTCATGCTCTTCTTTGGGAGACTTCCTGTTCCAGATCCCGTGTCTCTTTGTCCCTGACAGCGTCAACCTCACTCCTCCCTCTCACTCCTCTTCCTCTTGCCCAAGCAAGGACCAAACACACCCGAAGCCTTCTTCTCCAGCAACGGTCCGATCTCTGGGAAAGGATCGTAGAAGTTGTTGGGGAAGAATTTCCGCCAGGCTTGGCCGATCTTGGTCTTGATGTAGGCTCGCTCTGAAAGACGAACATGTAAGCATATGTCTCGTCGTTGAATGTGGAGGGATGCTTACCCTTCAGACGTTCTGGCGTCTCCTCACGCTGCTGTGGAGCCTGGGAGGCAGGCTGGTCTTGCTGCTGGGCGTCTCCACCGCTCGGCTGGCTCTGTATTGTGTCTGCATGGATGTGAGCCACCGTTCATGTAAGAGCAACCTCCAACATACTGTTCTGCTGCGCCGCAGCGCCCTCACCTTCCTCGGCGATCATGTCTGCGTGGATCCAGTCCTCCAACTGGATCTCCTCGCCACCATCGCCATCCCTGCCATTGACACCGGCCATAGTGTCGTCAGAAAAGTCTATACATGTTAGAGAACGCGTGTATAAAGTGCGTGATGTTGGCCGGACTTACATGCGTTCGATCGGCCTGTAATATGGCTGTGCGTGAGCAATCTTCAAGCAATGTTGGTGCTCTGTGAGGGCGGGAGCGGCTTTGTGGTGGGAGGAGTTTCGAAAGTGGTGGATATGTCCAGCGGGTCTTGGCAACGCGAGAGCACGTGGGCTGGCTAGCGCGCCCCACTTGGATGAATTCACGCTTGAAGGCCCATCGCCTTTTCTGGGAGTAGTCCGTACGTGGCTGTACTGCGCAAGAGAGTACCACATTTTGCTCATGATGCTTCACTGCTATTCATGCTATCACCTGTCAAGTACCTCAAACCAGTAATTTATGTTCATGTAGGTGATAATGTATGTCCGATCCTGATCGACTTCGAGATCCCACTGCTCGTCAGAAGCAGCGTACTCCATGGTAGAGACCGAATTTGCTCGAGAACTCATTCCGATGAACACTACTGCTCAAGGAACTCTCTTCCCCTTCCCACTCACAGCAGCCCACAGTCCATTGGCAGCCCTCAAAACCCCAGTACTCCAATCTCCACCGCCTTTCTGTGTCAAGTAGCTTGCGAGCCCAAACCATGCATGCGTCTCTGGATTGACGATACTCAGCGTATCCTTGGGTCTTGCCATCGGCGTGGAGAGATCGAAGAGAGTGAGGTACAGAACTTCCCAGGCGTCGGCAACAAGCTCCTCGAGTTCTGGCCGCCAGGTATTACGGTCTTTTGGGAATCTTCGTGCGGTCAGTCAAAGCATGAAGCAAGAGGGTCTGGTGACACTTACTCAGCAGGTGGGCCTCCAACGAGACTGCCATCGTCGCCCCGCTCGCCATTCGCGTGACGAAGAGGCTGTTCTTTAGCAGCATCATTCGCCACAGCCCCAAGCTCGCGCAGTAATGTCAAAGCATTGACTTCCGTGTCCTGTAGTCTCGTGCCAGGCGCATTGAACGTTCGAATCGTTTCGCCCATGGCATCGTACGTACCGCCTGCAGGGGCAGCATGAAACCGCGTGAACGCGTGGTCGCACATGATAATGACATCCCTCGATCGGACAGTGTCAGTCGGTCCAATGTCCTCACCACGAATGGTAAGACTGAAGCGGTCGTCTTGGGAGCATGGATCTGCGGGACCATTTGAACCATTCGAGAACGGAAATGGCCTCCCTTGATCGTTCTCATAACCTGCAGGAAAGTCTGTCTTGAAAACGCGGACGTATTTGACTCCTCCGAGTCCCGGCAGATCTGTCTCGAACCACCAGTAGTCATCTACGGTCGGTGTCAGCCAGTCTTGTCATACGACTGCAAGTCATATCAAGTACCAGTATCACGTATCCCATGCTTTTGATTCCACTCTTCAAGAGTGTAGGACCCAATGGAGCCGTTATCGGAATCATCGTCGTCAGAGAGTTGAATTACGTCTCCTTCATGGTCCTTGAAATTTTGACCGGTCTCGGCCCACTTGAGCTATTGAGATCCGCAAACGACCAGTGGTCTCTTGTCGGGGGGAGGTTTCGAATCCATGAGTTTCTTGACGTTCTTGTGCCAGTCTGTATGTGTTAGTGCTGTCCGAATCCGACGTACATGGCACATACTCGTAACCTGCTGCAACTTGAAGTAGTCACCGGTGCCAGGTTGAATGGTGGAGGCACGGTTCGTTGTCGTGTCCGATTGAATCGAAAAGAAAGCCCGGAGCAGCTTGCGAATAGACTTGTTCTTTTCGTTCTTTGGAACAGCGAGTGTATCGAGAGCATCCTTCGTCATCTCGTAGACTTGCTCCCAGTGCCGATTGATGGGCCTCTGATGGGTATGCTCTCGTTCGTTGGGATAGGCATACCATTTGTCGCAGATGCCGGCCTTCGGAGCGTTCCCAAGACCAAGTGTGTGTTGAATCTCGAGGACTTGCTCCAACGGTGGGGGCTTGCCTGGATTGGCCGAGGCAATGCCAAGTGCGGCCAGGATCGGTATGATTTTGGACAGCTGCATGTCGGATAGCTTGATCGATGGTATGTGTGATTGAGCTTTGCGTTTCTGTTTTGATGCAAGGTCGAGATGTGGGCAACGTATTTGTACGCTGGGTATGCTGGGTCCTGCTGACTCGCCAACGCACATCCAGCTCATGCGGCTGGTTGGTCAGACGGCTGCTGACTCCCAGATCGTTGTGATCGATCGAACGTGGACGCCAACTCACCAAAGGGCGTGACATGACAGAGCCGTTCGATCGTGTGGTCGCTACGTGCGAGTAGCATTTGTCGCACTGTCAGCGTCATATTTACCATTAGAGTATGAGACAGACGCATGGAGGCGATCGAGTGCGAAGAGCGGCTCGACATTCTTCTCTGCTCGCTCTGATCCGCAACACAACCTGGCTTGGATCTCCCCTGCGCCGCTCTCCTTGGCCAGTTGGCCTGCTTTAAGATGCAGCATCTGGTATCGTAGTCAAGCTTGTTCGTGATCGTGTGCTCGCGCGATGGTATTCTATAGCGACAGCTTGCAGCGTCCATGCCGTAGATGCTGCCCAACTCGTCTTGCTCTGGTTGAAAACGCAGCAAGCCATATTGTCGTCAGACATCCTCTTGGATGGCTCTGTTCTCGGGGATAGTCTTGTCGGCAGCGATGCTCAGACGCAATAGATGCTGCCCAACTGTCCGTCTGCTGCTTCGAGGCACGGCAAGCCATGTCATCGTCGGACTCTTCTTTGAGGGCTCTCTTCTTGAAAATAGTCCTCTTGGCGGCTCCCTCGTCTTCTCCGACGCCATGTCGACTCGCTGGCGTCGCTGGCGCTGTCGAGAGATGGGCTCCTCTCGTCGAATGTATCATTGTGCGACTTCAGAAGGTTCTTCGTGGTCTGCTTGGTGGTGGTGTCGTGGTGACGGCGTTGAAAGCCTGGGAGTTGTCAGACAAGAGAATGGAGGGAAGCTGGCAAGAGGTATGTCTACCTCGAATAGTATGTTTCAGCTGTTCTCCTGCCTCCCGCATCCCACACTCTGCTCTGTTGTCTCGGAACGCCGAAGTTCCTGACCAGGATGTTCGTCGGCTTGGATCTTGTCTTGTTGATGGAGCCATTGCAGTCAGTGCTACTAATCTCGATGGCATTGCCCCATTGTCGGTAGTAGTAAAAGCAAGCCTATGACTGTGCTGTTCGGGAATAGGAATGGTTGAGCCCATGAGACGCCCAGGGAGGAGCCAATTCCTGTGGGCCGCTGGTAGGATTTCGAGTAGAAGTCGAGCAGATCGTCGTCGTAGAAGGATCGGGTTTTCGAGGGTGGTTGTGGAGTTATTGATAGCATCATAATGCTGACAATGATGATGCCCCGGATGGATGTGGGAGAGAAGGGAGCAGATGTCCGAGCAAACAAACGGGTGGCGGGTACTCCCTTGCAAGGATCTGGAGCAGTAGCAGCTCGAAGTGAAGCCACATGCTTTCAGATGTCGATCAAGCAGCTGTACCTTCATCTGTCGACAGACTCCTGCAACAACCACACTTCCATCTCGGTCGCAGCATTTCCGTCCGATCTATCAATCGACGTCTTCAGCATCTCATGGTCATTCGTTGATATCGGAGAAAGCAGCAGCAACAACACGGAGTCAATCGCCTCTTCCTCACCAGCCTGACGGCCGCATCCTCCTCAAATATGCCGATTGAAACCGCCCGTCTCGCGCGTGTCGTGAAACCCAACCTTATCACCATCAAGAAGCACAGGACCGACGAGAACATCGCCAAGTACCTCTACATCCACAAGCGCATCAGCGAACGCCTTGCCGGGCTCAAACGATTGCCGAGTCCAACGCAAGATCAAGAGAACGAAGCCGACAAGTTGTTTGAGACTCTTCTGGCGATCGCTCCGGAGGATGGAAAAGCGGGCCGGATGATATGGTGCTGTGGGAAGGTCTTGGAGAGAAGAAGAGGTTGAGGAAAGTACGTTGGAATGGGAAAGGCTCAGGCTGCTGGGAAAGACTCTGCGGGAAGCCAACCTGCGACGATGATGATCCCATTTGGAAGACGAAGAAGCCGGGTCGTACGTGCACCTAGCGTACAGTCAGAACCGTCGAGATGAGCATCCACCCAGCTAACCAGCAGACTCGCCGAGTCACAGATACTTTGTGAGAGATGTCGACGCTGGTCGCCAGATCTTCCCGAGCGGCATGCTTCAGGACGGCCTCAGACTCCAGAGGGAGTAGGTTCGAGCAGACTCCACCACCAGATCTAGCCTCGTCAATCGACGAGTCAAAGATATCCAGCCCATTCTCGATCCCGAACAGCGCCCAGGCCTCTCTAATCTCGCAAGACAAGGCTCTTGACCACCTCCCACCAACGTCCTGAGATTGGACAGGCAAGGCTCGACAGAAGTCAGTTTCCGGCAAGGACAGCAAGATGGTAGCGGCGCCTGAGCGAGACCACAGCTTCGAATTGCCCAAGGGCAAGGGAAAAGAGAAAGCGGCGAAAACATTCGAGACATGTTGGACATTAGCCCCGTCACTGTTTTCACAGCTACGGATGGTGGCGGCGGTGGCTCGTCCCATCCTAGGGGTCTACGTTGAGGGCAGCGCCGTTCGTGTGCTGGCGGAGGTCTCGCAGCAAACGCGAGTGATCAAGCTGCCAACACAGCTGCTGCAACATCCAGCGATAACATGACAGTCGGCTTCTTATATGAGCACCGATCGCCATGCCTTAAGAGAAGTAGGTTGGAATGGCAAAGCTGCTCGAGAAAAGTACGTTGGAACGGAAGAGACTTTGGCGCTGGATGATGGAGAGGATGGGAGAGCTGGAATGGGAAATGGCTCAGTCGTGATGGTGTCCTGTTGGAATAGGAAATGGCTCAGAGGAGAAAGGGTCGGTCGACACAATGCAGTTGGGAAACATCTGGGTAACTCTACTGAATGTGTCTCCTTCGCTCGCCTACTACTCAAATCTAGTGATCGTCCATCGAATAGCCTAGATGGGGAATGATTGTTCGAGATAGCATAGATATCTTGCTAGAAAGCCCTGAACAAAGACCTCACATCATGGCGAGGTGGTATTTAGATTGCCCTGGTTCCCGGCATCACAACGACGTAAAGTTCAATCTCACCTATTGCTATCCCCGTTACCCCTCATATACTCAAATACAGCAACATGCTATCAGATGGCATGGCCATTCGATCCTTTCGCGGGGATAGAGTCGATATACACGACCAAAATGAGTGAATCAGCCGCACGGACTCCCGCCAAGACCTTAGCGCCGATCATGTGCCGGGCAAAACAGCCTCCCACACAGCCGCTCCTGGAATCTCTTCCCAGCAGCACCACTACCAAAGTAAGCAAAACGACTAAGTCCTCCAGACAAGAGATACTAACATAGCGAGTAGCACACCGCCCTCACCCGCAAAAATGGCAAGCGAACTCCTCCGCTACAAAGGCCCCGTGAACCAAGCCGACCGCGACGCCATCATCCACCGCGTTTTCGACTTCACCTACAGCGCCCCCAGCCGCATCGATCTCGAAGCCGAAGCCCGCGGCCAGGGCAGCTGGCAGTTCTTCGTGGTGCTGGTCCCGGGGATGGAGATGGGAGATTTCGCGGCATTGATGAGCACCTCCCGCCGAACTGCGCAGCAATTGCGCCGGCACTTCTACGATGGGCGCAATTTCCGCCTGACGATTGTGAGCGGGCCTCCTCCTGGCTTGCAGCGTTTGGCCGATCCCCACGGCTTGATTGGGCGGTTGAGGAGCCTGACGATCGATCTGACGCCACGGTCGGATACGCGTTCGCGGAGCGATGTGGTGGTGAAGGTGGAGACGAGGATGAGTTTGATCGACAGAATACGGGTGGACGTCGAGCCCATTGACAGCAACAAGCCTTTCGGCATCAAGAACAGCGAGATGGACAGGGAAGCAGAGATCGTGGAGGGAGATGTGCAGGACGAATTGTGGGAGACGGTGCCGAGGCAGAGGGGACGGGATAGGATGAATGCGGCGGCTTTGGCGAAGATGATGACGGTGCTGGATGAGGCGATGAAGAGGTATGGAGTGCTGGAGGGATGGGAGTGGATGAGCTGGAGATTGGAGTGGATGAACAATGTCAATCTCGGCGATACGGATGTTGAGATGAGTGATGGTGAGGGGGACAGCAGCATGGATGATGGAGATGAGAGCGAGAGAGAGCAGGGAGATGGCGATGAGATGGGAGAGGAAGAGAACGACGACGAGGAAATGGCAGAGATGGAGAGCGTGGGCAGCGAGATGAGCGTCGATGATGCCTTTGATTGAGACAAGGGAGCAGCATCTCCCATGCAGCAGTATAGCGAAGAGCCTTCAATGGCTGTACGAATGGCACGGCCTGGGACGTTTCCGTCGAGAACGATGAGCCAGATCTTGAGAAATTGAAGACATCGCGGACCACAATTCAAAAGCTGGAGTTGGCGATTCCCTCATATCTGCATGCTTTCGCCCAGCTGTGGGATCTACACATGCTCTCAAGGTAAGCTACAGCAATTCATCTCGTCTCAATCATGCTCATAACCTCTCGCTACCGCAGCAATCATTCCCACTTAAAGCAACCCCTCAATCGTTTAATCGTTATCCTTGACATCAATAACCGTTTTCTTGAACTTCCTCGCCGAAACCTTACGATTGAACAAGATGTCAATCTCACGGTACGAACGACCCTTGAGTTCAGGGAGGCCGAAGTACGCAAGAACCCAGCAGACAACAGCAGTTCCGCCCCAGACGTATCCGCACTTGCCAGCCAAGTTCCAGCCGCTGGGGTTCAGAAGTCGAGAGGCGAGGTAGATCATTGGGATCTCGGCGATGTAGTATGCTGCGCGGCCAACACCAGTGCTCAATGCACGCAGACGAACGGACGACGTCTCGGCGATGATGGTGTAGGTTGCTGGACCGAGAGAGCCGGCGTAGACCACGGAAATGATGACACCGAGACAGGCTTGGGCATAGTTCGTCGATTTGGTCTGGGTGATGGAGGCGCAGATTCCGAGGATGAAGAGGAAGGTGACGTTGGTTGCTGTGCCCCAGAGGTAGATCGTTCGGCGGCCGAACCAGGAGAGGAGGAACCAAGACAGGATGTTGGCTGCGAATTGCAGGCAAGTCGTGATCAAGTTCAGTTGGAATGAGAAGTCGGTGGACATTCCAGCCTCTGCAAGACGATGTCAGCGGTCTGTATACCGGTTCAATGGCGACGTTTCACTTACGCTCGAAGAAGAACGTGGCTTGGTTGGCGATCAAGTTGCCGGCAAAGTTCTGCGAAGCGTACGTCAAGCAAGTGATGAGCGTACGCCTGAGATCAGGGCCTTTGAACAAGTCGAGGAGAGTCGGATTGCCTCCCAGCTTGGTCTCAATTTCGACCGTTCTCTCAATCATGGCAAGCTTGTCACCGCAGTCGACCTCGGACTTGCGGCCCAGACGTTCGAGCGATCGAAGAGCTTCTTGCTTGCGGCCCTTGCGTACGAGCCACCATGGACTCTCGGGGGCGAAGAAGACGAGAATGAGGAGTGGGGTCTGCCAAACGTCAGTCGATGCAGGGGCCAAGATTGGAAGCTCTCGTTGCTTACCGGGAAGATCCACTGCAACGCCAACGGGACACGCCAGGCCCACTGATCGGTCCATTTGTTCGTGGAATAGGTGACCCCGGCAACGATGATGCTGCCGATAGACCAGGACATTTGAATCGTGGCCGTGCAGGCACCTCGAAGAGAAATCGGAACGACTTCGCTCGCATATGCCGGCGAGTTGGCAATGAACAGACCCCAGGGAACACCTTCAAAGGCTTGGCCAATGACGAGAACCGTGAGGGAGTTGGCCTGCCAAGAATCAGTTAGCCCGCGCTCAATTCGCCATCAACTCCCCAATTGGGAAGCTGAGATGTGCGGCGAAGACATTGGATGACTTACAAAGAACGAGATGAAGATAAAGCAATTGAGCATAACGAGTCCCAGGATGGTGGTCCAGCGATAACCCAGTCTGTTCGTAATGGGCCCAGCAATCATCACGCCGATGAAGGCACCGCACTGTCCGCTCTGAAAGAGAGCGCTCTGCCACTTGGTCTCGATTGTCGGCTTGCCATCGATCAAGACGCCGTATCTTCGCTGAAAGGCTCCCTGGGCGACGAAGTTGCCGTTCAGGAACATGTCGAAGGACTCTGAATTTCCTGTTAGCATCGTCCGAACCCCACCAGATATCATCCGGCTCACCCATGACAATCGTAAAGCAAAAGATGAACGCCCAGAAACAAGCCATCGGATGACTCTTCGCCGCCGCCCAAGCACCCTGCTTATGCTCCGCATTCTCGGCATCAAAAGCATTGTTCATCAAATCCTGATTGACCAGCACCTCCGAATGGTACACATCCTTCTCCTGCAAATCCTTGACCGAAACGCGGCGTTCTTCTTGGTCGGAGAGTTCCGGCTCGATGCCAGTCGTGGAGGCCATGGTCTTGTCGTTGGCGTCCGTCATCGTTGTTTGTTGTGGTGAGGAAGTGAGGTGAGGGAAGGAAGATGGATTGCGGGGACCTGCGGCTTTTGAAGGGTCGCAGGTACGACCTCCGCTTCACTCGATGGGGTATCGTGGATTGGCCGCGTGATCTTGAAGATCAGCCACCCGACATGGAGGACCACGTTTTCTCCATGGAGCGCCCCGGGTGTCCACCCCGCTTTGATCCTGGATGATCTGGGGTGGCGGGAACTTATTTCATGAACTTGCGTTGTTTCGACGTTGTAGGGAATCAATTCGATCGTTAACGCTTCAAGAATACATTCGCTCCATCTCCAAAACCCAACAACTTCTACCGTCCCCAAACAACCCCATTCCTTCACAGAATCCACCGTCCTCTTCATTCTCCGCAATTGCGAAGGATCCTCTTCCCTGTCCGCATCCAAGCACGCTAAGCCGGTGGAAGAAAAGCTAAGCATCTGGACCGTTTCAGCTTGCTCCAATCAAGCTTGAGCTTAGGATTGCGCCAGCTGACAATGGTGCCGAGGTGCTCCACACCAGCGGCATAGCTTGGTTGCGGCTGAAGGAGGGACCCTGCTTTTGGGAAACCGGCCGAAGAGATGGGGCGCAGGACGAGTTGGCGAATTGGAACTTGGGGTTTGGCTGCGGAAGAGGGTGTCTGAATGACAAGGCGGACGTGAGGCAGAGTCGACGACGCAGTGAAGCATTGACGACGGTTGCCGAGGAGAGCAACGGCGACAAGGTACAAGTACGTAAAAGTAAGACGGAGTATTGCATGGATCCACGGAAGTATCTGCCATGTGGTATCCAGGATCGTCGGCAAGAGGTGGAGAGGATGGGTCTGGCCACGAGCAAACCTTCCATGCATGGTCAGATCGAACAGAGACCAATCGGGTATGTGCACAAGAACGATGGAACATCGATGCAATGCTTGTTCTGACGATGTCTGTCTCTGCGCGCAAGTATCTTCATCCTCTTTGTCGAGCATGGTGTTCTCCGACAACTCATCGGGCCGATGTGCAGCAAGTTGCGGCACAGTCTTGCCCACGACCCCAACATCCAGGCCTTGAGCCATGGCTGCACCCAACGACTGTGTGATGTACTTGACGCTGTCTGTGGAGCTGATCTCGGGAGTCGAGCCGATCAAATGGTCTGGCTGTCGGTGACGCCAGGAGAACAGTCCCTCGTAATGGCTGTTCTGGACCTCGTCTGACAGCTGTCGCAAAAAGTCGATGGGTTCGTATGGGCGTTGGGTTCGTATGGGGAGGAGAAGAAGGGATCGAAGGAGAAGAGACTGCCAAAGAGTCAGTGAGCGTCCAAACATCGACAGCGAAGGAAGAACAGCATACGAGAGGTGCTGAGGGAGATCTGAGGGCCGGTAAATGGAGGACTCGGTGCCATGGCTGCCGGGGCAGTAGTAGATAAGACTACAGCCGCCGTCGGTCACTTCCATGGGCGCAGCAACAAGGCGCCGGCGTAACAACTGGGTTCTTCGTATGGGCGTTGGATCGCTATGGGCGCTGCATGTGATGATGACTGTCAGCTGAAGGTTCTGAAGTGAAGGATGGGATGGGACTGACTTGGATGATGAGGCTGAGACGCCATCGGGTTGGCCGAGTGTGGATCGTTGGTTCGGGCGTGTGGTTTGTGAGGTCGTTTTGTGTTGGTGTGGGAGTTGGTGAGGACATGGCCGTTGTTGTTGCTGTTTGTTGTGGGTTGAATGGGGGAGAGAGAGAAGAATGAGGAGCAAGACTTTGGGAGCGAAGACCAGGACTCTTGCCGGACCAACGCTAGGAAAGCACTTCTCGCAAGACCTGTTGGCATGGTCGACGTGTGCTCGGGCGAGATGGGAAAAAGAGACTGCTCAACAGTCAGTATTGAGAAGATGGACAAGGAGATGTCGGTTCTGCAATGAGAAGCTGTTCATGTGCTGGGCACTCAATAGAAACGACATCAACGATAGACGAACGATCCGTGGCCATACTCAAGATCTCAATCAACGTTTCAGTGAAGTTCAATCAAGGAGACGCAGCTTCGGCCCGTTGCTGCCTGGATCCAAGATGGCCAGTGCGTGAAGATGGCAAACTTCGGCTTCTCGTTCGACTTTTCTTCTTCCTTCCTTCAACAGACACCACAACACCACCACCACCTTCACCCCCTGGTGTCGTCCGGCCGGACGATGGCGGACCCCCGCCAATGGTGCAGCGGCATCAACATGTCGACAAAAAATGTAAGTCATCATCGCCGCCGTCTACCTGCACGACCTGCTGACAGCAAACAGTTTTTTTCATGCGGACCCCCCAGCTGGCCGCAGCGCCAGCAACCTGGCGTAGGTTTGAGCTGCCTTCGAACAATCTCCAGGCGAAATCACCGCGCTCGAGAAGGTGGGTTCATCATCATCTCCCCTCCTCATTCACAGGCTGACAGCGAAATAGATGGGCTGCCCGCGGCCCCAGACGGGGCCAAGCGCTCCAACACCCAGCGTACCCAAAACTCCAACATCACCGCAGCCACCGGCACCTCCTCCTTCCTCCCTGAGGTTTGGAGCACCATGACGAACTTCCACTTCACCGTGGGTGGCCCCAGACGGGGCCAATTGCCAGGTTGTGTTGGCCTGGCATAGGTTTGAGCGCCTTCGAACAATCTCGAAAATGCATCCCAGTGTTTGGAGTTGTTAGTCGTCCCCTTTCCTCCCTTTCTTCATTCAAGAGCTGACACCGAAAGCAGATTGTGTGCTCGGTCCGCGGCCGAGCAAGGCCGCTCGAAGTCTGCCATGGGCAACTATGGCAACAGCGGCTCGACGAGTGGCCGCCCCGGCGACAGCGGCAACGATCAAGGTCGTCCTCAGTCCTTCACGGGCAATTACAGCAAGAGTGTCGGCTCAGTCAACAACCGCACCGGCTCCGAGTCCAGCCACACTCACCAAGCATCTACGCCAGCGAAGACTTTGCGACACACCATCATCCTGCACGACTTTGCCAAGCCCGACCAGAAGGAGGTCAAACGTCCATGAGGCCGGAGAGCGAGCCTGAAGAAAGTGGTTGATGACAGAGGATGAAGCTGAGAAGGAGTCATTACAATGCACATCCCGAACGAAGAAAACACGGTACTTGCTACAAGGGTGGAAAGGAGATGATGGCTGACCGACAAGGATGGTGCTCTGATGCTGTTGCCGCTGGCGAAGGACAAGGGTGGTTTCGCAACTTCTCGTGTACAATAGATTCATTCCTCAATCGCTCTGCTGCCAACTGACATCTCGTCCATCTCAAGTGACTCGAATGCCTGTTGCTTATCGTCAGCGTTCAGGGCTGAACAGTGTCGTTCCGAACTCACGCACGCCCTCTCTGGTCAAAACTCCATCGAGTTCTTCCATCTCGCTCAGCGACATCGCCGGGGCCTCGACATCTTCATCTCCGACCTGCCATTCACTGATCGCATCAAAAGCTTAAGTTCGAAATATCGCACTCAGCATTTCTTCATGCCGTATGGCCCCCAAGCCGAAAATCAACCATTCTTCTCGAACTACGGACGCCGATCACGATCACGATTCGATGCCGCTCCGACCACACGCGTAGTACTGCGCCATCTCTGGACCTACAGCCTATGATACAAGACTTCACACGACGAGTCGAATCCAAGAACCCACACTCAAGCCTCGAGTCCCAACCGGCGGGCAACAGCAGTGCGGCACCGACGACAAGGCACCTCGTGCGGAAGCCATTTTGCCCCATCACGATACGGCGGCCCGACATTCCGTGCTACCTCTCTACTGCGCGGGAATGGGACGGGAGCCAAAAGAAAGAGCAGTCGTCGACTCGCGGGATGGAAGCAGAAGCAGGGAATCATGCATCACGAAGATACCGGGCTCGATGTCAACGAGAAACATCAAACCAGCAGCGAGGCTCGATTGCCGGGATAGAGATGGACGGGATAGAGATGGTAATCTTTGGAGGACAACAGAGCTGTGCGACCTGTCATATTGGATTGCGATTCAGCATTCACAGAGCGTCGAGGAGGCGGAAGGATGGCAAGGATTGAAGGCTCGAACGTATGCGAATCGGGCCTTTTGCCGTCCAACGAGAAGACACGAGAGGAGAAAGAAGGAACTGCGCGATCAAGATCTGAGTTGACCGGAAGCATGTCAGAGAGTTCGAAACCAGAGATGAGCCGTGAACTGTCAATCGGGAGGCTGTCCTGTATGGAGAACGAGCTGGACCGAATTGAACACTGGACGACCTACCCTGTCTACCGTAAAGTCGAGGCACATGCTACGTTTGCAAAGCATCGTCGCAACAACCAGCCGCGGCACTTTCAGCAAAGACCTCGCCAGTATGGTTCAGGCGTTTCCTTCGAACGGACTTGCATCCATCACATTACAATCCTCATACATGCACAAGGGTTAAACGGACGCTTGCAGCACCTCTCTTGCTTCATAGACGAGAGGAGGACGGTTCTCGCATTGGACGTGGGAATCCAACGAAGTCTTGTGTGGACCCATAGCAGCCAGGATGGTCTATTCCAGGACCCCAGAAGGCAGAAGAGCACTGTCAAAGTGAAGTCGTACGGGCACCTCACTGCGATGCGCTTTGCTGGAACACTAGCGTTCCAAGCAGCAAACAAGTCCAAGGCCCTACAGAGCGGTTACGGGAAGTAGAGGCCACACCTGGAGCAAACAGCATCTGGCCCCCAAAGGCGATAGTTTGGATCTCACCTCACACAAGACTCTCACACTGCGGAAGTCTACCACTTGTCTCCTTACCTTGAGAATATCGACGAAGAGACCTCCCTTCACGAGTCGCTACGACGTACCACAAGGCACCGCAGTCGTACTTGCGGCCCTTCGCACTCTTGCCGGCCATCTTGGCTTTCTCCGCGACCTTCTCGGAAGATCGGTCTGGATTAGAGCCCTCTTGCGAGTTTTGATCTTCTTGCACGGGAAGATCCGTTCGGTATAGGGATGTACCGCTCTTTCAGATGCTTTAAGGTTTGCTATAGCAAGCATTTGATGCCAGCTGAGGCTATACTTATTTTTGTGTGACATCTGCAAGCTGCTGAAGCCAGCAGACTAGACTCGATATCAGCTGAAACTCGAACCGCCAGGCTGTATACTTCAAGATCTGGACATCTTCGACTCTCCGATCTCGACAAGAAGAAGTGTGAGCAGGAGAAAGCGGAAGCCGGAAGGGCGAGAAGCGCTTCGATGGCCGCCAGCCGTCTGCGTGCCAACCAAGCCCGTTGACGCCGGCTGGAATGCCCCGAGATTTGTCTACCACGACATCGGCTATACTTTCACGCCTTGCTGTAGGAGTCTTGCATTCCGTGTGGAATGCGCCACAGCTTGAAGTAGGGACACCGTGCTCCTCGTTGCGACTCTGACGATGACATCCAGCACTCGAGCCTATTACAGAGGCGTGAGCTCAAAACTCCAAGCGGGCAGATCAAGCATCCTAGCATTCCACTTTCGCAGCCGATAAGAAGACATGCGATACCTTTGCAGATTCGGCGACTTCTTAAGTGGAGGATCTGTGGCTGCTTTACTTCTACCTAGGCGATCCCCCTTCTATGCGATGTAACCTCTTGGGAGAAGTCCATTAGCGAGCCCGGGGCTGTTTGGTGCGGCGAGAAGCATCGTCAACAATAATCTTTCCATATCACCAAGCGCTTCTCAATGGTCAAGAACCCACAGTCTAGAGCGCGAGAACACATTTGAAAAAGACAGTTTGCTGCGAAAGGCGGCAAACATCTCAGGCTTTCCGGATCTCGAGACTATGTCTAGAGACTTCAAACAGGTGGAGGTGCCTCTGTCGCAGCGCTGTAGACTCGACAGTCGCGGGAATCAGAAGACCCGCAGCCGAGCATGCGAGATCTCCCGCGATCTGTGCCCGACTGGGTTACAGCAACAGCACAAGGTCAACCAGAAGAAAGGTAAGAAGCCTTTCCTGCCCGTGCATCTCGGTTGGACGAGCGCGACATTTCGATCTTGCGCTGGCCGTAGACATCTTCCGCAAAGCATCGTGACATGCTCGAGCATGGAGAAACCAATTTTCTTTGAGCATGCCTGGTTGGCGAGCATCCGCTGAGGCATCGACGATTGAAGCAAGCGGATGTCTTCAATACATCATAGAATGATATCTTGAAGGCCGGCTGTCCAAGTGCATCTTCTATCGCTGGCGTTCTATCGACTTGGAAAACTGAGCTCCAGATCGAAGGGAGACCGGTATGTGCCGGCCCCTCTAACCATGCATTTCACATACGCAAGAGGCCACTCTGCATGGACATGCTTTCATCGATCCGCATGTGTTTCTCTAGTCATTTGCTCCGTGCATCTCGCTCCATTGATTTCCACTGAAAGGAGCCGGCATGACCGAGTCTTGGGCTTGTCGATCCAAGAATCGGCGTTGCTGGGAGTCACCGCAACGAGCGCTGGGATCATCGATACCACATTGCGTTAGTCCAAGCAATATGCCGGCCTTCGGACTCTCCGGTCTACATGGATAGGCGTTGACGTCCATGACCATTTGATGGAGTCATGGCTCCTTTGCATTGATCGACCATCCAATCGACAATTGCGTATGCCTGAGCATGGACACTGCTCTTTCGCAACGTTGGTTGTATCGCAGGCAGCAGCCAAAACGACAGAAGTTGATCACGACACAAGAAATGCGACGAAACCGAACGAATCCTCAGCAACATTTGCTGGCTATACGCTTCCTGCTCTAAGCACAGTCATGGCCGAAGATACCGCAGCTGCAAGCTGCCCTGCCACCTGTGCGGCAACCCGGAACAAAGAGGATCTTGAGAACCAGTGTACAACTCTTTACGTTGCACGAAGTCTGAGGTACACTGTTGGTCTGTCGACTTCATGAGCTACATGGTGCTGGAGAGAAAGCAACGGGACGATGCAAAGACATGTTCACGACGACGACCGATTGTCTTATCTGTTAATTTGCGATCACTCATCTAAAGCGGACCTGGAGCAGGAAACGTCAAGCTCATACTTCCCCCGGAGAGCTTTAATGGCCTTGGTCATCGACTCTGCTACGTTTGCATCCAAAGGGACAATCCCGATGTACTCCTGGAAAGACGAGATGGTCGCGAGAGGGATCTGTCACTGAAGCGTACCGTCGGCTGCTTCGTTGCTGGACCGCCTCCAGCTGTTTCGAGAACAGTATAGGGCAGCCGCTCTCGCGACTCGTAGATGGAAGCGATTAGCGCAACGTCTCGAACGGGTTGAGCTTCCTAGGGCAATACCACGATCATTAAGTAGCGAAACACATTGTGCAATACGTATGTCGTAAGAGACTCTCACCTGGACATAATAAACCACGGCTGCAGTCATGGCGTACAGTGGAGAAGGCTACGGAAGCAAACGTCTTTCCTTACTGTGCGCTATACGAATCCAAAGGACTGCGTTCTCGGCGCATGGTAGAGGCTGTACTCATCGAGCTCTCCTCTAGAATACGTAGTAGATCCGGTAAAGCAGCTCCTTGTAAGCCCCCTGTTCAGCTACTACTTATTCAAAAGTAGCAAACGTAAAGGCCTCACCTCCTCTTTACCTCCCTAAGCGCTCTATAGTAGTAGTATCTCCACCGTAGCGCCCGCTCTACGCCTCGACTGCCGCACCTACCGCCGTACGACATACCCCGTCCCAGACAGTCCTTGTCGTTACTCTTTGAGCCTTGCACCTGTTGTCGGTGAACTCCTTGCCTCTTGCCGAGTAGAACATAGCGGCGAAGGTAGAGGCCTTAAGTATCCTAGGCTATGGAAATCTCTGTCTAAGCTGTCGAGCTTCAGAAGCGTAGTAGAGATTCATCTCCTTTCAGGAGATGAGATAGGGGGCAGCTGAAGCTAGAGGCTTTGTTCGAGCTTCTAAAAACATTTGAAAGGGATCTTGGAGTAAACATTGCGGAAGCAGCCGAGTCAAGGGTCTGGATTGGAGGTACTTTTCGAAAATCTCTGTCTGTCTCTTACCCCGACGTAACCATCGTCAACTACATGGACCCTGCACACTCTACTATGTGCGACGCCAAGGGTCCAGCTCTCGAGCTGGACGAGGAGGTCTAGGGACGCTTCGTCGAGGCCAACGATATCGTATTGTATCGAGGCTATTGTTGAAGTGGGCCGTGTGCTTGCATTATGCACTGTGAGGTGCTGTCTCTCTGCTTCGGTCGTGAGGTGGAAGCGGTCCCAAGCCTATCTTCATCCATATCCTCGAGGTACGATCCTTATATATACACATTATCGCGCCCAGTGTCGAACAGTAGGCTTCCGCATACGAGAGGCTTCGTGAAGCCGTGAGCTTCCATCGCACCAACAACGGTACACGTAGCAGATGGAGACATGAGAGGCACCTTATCCCTGTACTAGTTGTGGTGAGCACCACGACATCTTCTACCTCACGGCCTCCCGTCGGACAGCGAAGGATGTGGCCGGAGTTGGGGTTGCTGCATGCCGTAGGCTGTCTGGATCTAGAAACCCACACTCCGCCCGGAGAAAGATATAAACCCCAGCCCCAAGATACTCGGAAGACTCCGCAAGGCTCAGATGAAAGACTCGAGCTTCAGTAGCTTTCATTTCTATAGCAAACATACACATGCCCCTCGAGTCCCTTGTGCAAGCAGCTGAATCCTTCTAAGCCTCTCTCATAGCAAACATCCACGGAACATGCCATTTCAGGGTCTTCTTCGAGTCGATATCTTTCCAGCTCTCCACTGTCTCTGCTCTTGATCTCCAGTCCGCATCGCAGCAGCCGATCAACCCATGCCGGTACGGCGATGAAGCGCATGCGCAAGGTACACGACGGCCGCTGGGCGCCTTACATGCTGCTAATCTGCTGTCGAGGTCTTCTGCTCTTATCTCCGCGCTTCGGTCCTTGCTGTAGCACTCTGCAACTCGACTGGACGGCACGCTTCGACAGACTCTCGTGGGGATGTGCAGCAAAGCAGCCGCAAGAATCCCCACCGCCGCTTGCGTTGCTGATGCTCTTGTGGTGCTTCGATCGGCTCGGTCCTTGTGCGATCTGGTGGGATGCCGGTCGATGTTCTGCGCGGTGTGGAGGGATTGAACGAGAGTCTGTAGGCGCGAAGGCGGCCGTGATGCTCGGCGTCGAGAGGCGCAACGTTTCGGCGAGGTGGGGGCATTTTTGCGATTGATCTCCGTTGGTCTTGATGGGTTTGAGGAGGGTTGATGGCAGCGTTTGAATGCGTAGACTCGGATGATGTTGGGGAGATGAAGACGGAGATTTGGGTGAAGTCGTTGGAAGGTGAGGTTAGGTGTAGGGCGTTTGAGCCGGCAACAAACGACTTCACCAGCACGAAGCTCAGGGCAGCAGTGAGCTTAAAACTACACCGAAATACCATCGACAGCGTTTTGAAGACAAAGTTGGAGGAAGCGTTGAGGCAGAGCATATCGATCAAGGAGACGTCAATCAGGAGCAAGGCGGAGAACAAGTGGCAGGGCAATTCCATCCATTCAATACCAAGTTGAAGCTGTCTGGCCCCAAACGCTCTCCCAGAGAAGAGGGCGATGTCATCAGCTCACCGCTCCCCTGAGCCGCTCAGCCACCCTCTGCTCAAGCGAGAATGCGTCTTCTGCTGCAAGCTGCGTGCGATGCAGCCTCGTCTCCTCCTCTCTTGTACTCCTTGTCCCGCTTCTCCTCCTAGCCTTGCCAGAATATGGTGGTCGGTGCCGAAGTCGTCGTTGAAGGGTCTCGGGTCTAGGCTTGATCTTGTTCTCCTAGCACAGCAGCAAGCCTCGACCTGGTCGTCGAACTGGCACTGCTTCTTCATCGAGTGTTGGTCGTCGAGGTCTTGGGCGTAAAGGCGCTTGTGCTCCTCGATGTCGTAGTCGAGTGGCCAGCCGCCCTTGCTCTTGTACTCCTTGTACCGCTTCTCCTGACAACCTGGGCAGAAGACCGTTGGCAGGCCAAGCACGGTGCCAAAGTTATCGGTGAACTCCTTGCCACCAAAGCCTGGCTTGACCTTGTTCTCTGAAACCGGTGGTAGGCCCAGGTGCATCCGCATATCCCGGTCGTCGAACTCGCGCTGCTCCTTTCTCTTGCGCTGGTCGTCGAGGTCTTGGGCGTAGAGGCGCTTGTGCTGTTCGATGTCGTTGTTGACTGGCCAGATGCGGGAGCTGACGCACTCTTGCGTCTCGCCGTTCTCCGTCACGCAGTCTTTCTCAGTCGCCAGGAACAGCGCCATGCCTCGTGGGCGGAAGCTCGTGGAACGAGGGCGAGAGCCGTCTGGCGTGTTGGATGCCGCCTCGCGCGCACGGCTGGTCTTTGGAAGGAGACGACGGACTGTAACAGCACAAGTCAGTGAATAGTCGAGTGAGCTGTCGTTGACACGTACCTTCCGCCACAATGTGACGTCCATAACGGCCCCTCTCTTCCATGGGCAGCGACAATGCGCCGCGCGCAAAACTGATTAAAGGTGTCAGTAAGGGTTGATGTATCTGGATTGCGTCTTACTCACAACAAGTCAAAAATCCATCTCACACCCCGACGACGACACCCCTGCGTGCGCAGCAGCGCAGAGGACGGCCACTGGACCAGCCAGCCTGTGATGGATGTCAGCGTTCGCTCATCGCATGTGGTTGGAACGAGTGCGTCTGATAAGGTGTAATGAGTGAAGCCAGAGAGGTCTGAGGAAGGTATCTTCAGGTCAGAGTGAGGCGATGAGCAGGTTGTCCTCGCGTGCTACGTGTCCGTCGGATGGATGAGTTGTGCTGTCGATGATGGTCGTCTTTTCTTGCGAGAAGGGGGTTGCTCGGTGCTGGTGAGCCCTCTGTTGAAGATGCAGGATCGTTGCAGCACATGTTGTTGCCGACCGAGGTGAAGGCAGGATATGTGTGTGAAGCCCGAGTCTTGACGTGCCGCCGTTGCAGTTGGTGGTCTGTGAAAAGATGCTCTCCTCTTCGATTCTGCCGTTCGATGGCGGGAGGTGAAGGAAGACGTAGTCGTACTGGTCGCGGTCCAGCTGTTGAAGGTCGTGAAGCCGGTGAAGTGAGGCCTTGTTCGGTGACAAGTCCATCATCCAGATCGATCCGATCCCCGCGAGTCGTCTCCATCTAGAAGGCCTCAGGCCGTCGACTGATGGCCCAGTCGCTCGCGAAGTGATAGGGATATTGAAGGGGTTGAAGGTGATGAGGTGAGGGCTGCGACCTCTCGAGTGAGGCCAGCAGTAAGGAATCAACTTACAACCGCTGTTGTCGCCGCCGGGGCGAAAGAGGCGCCAAAGCGCCGCCCGGGGGCAAGCCCGAGGGGGTTTAGTCGGGGGCAAGTTGTGTCGTGTTGTTGTTGGAAGAAGAAGAGGAGCAAGTTGGATGGAGGAAGGGTGTTTTGTGCGGCAGGGCTTGGGCAGGCGGCCAATCAGATTGCGGGGATGGAATTTGGGAAAGCACGGTGCATACACTTTGGGAATGGCTGTATCGACCGCGAGGATCTTGGGAGTACGGTGACTTCACAAGAGATGTCTGCTATATTGCGTCGTCTATGTGCAGACTGTTTGTCTTCCGCTCCACATGTGGAGTATAGCAGCGTATGTGAACGATGCAATGCGCACGGGAATGGGAGCACGGTGACCTCATGGGAGATTTTTGCTGGATTGCGTCGTCTATGTGAACATTGTTTGTTTTGTGCGTTATTTGTGGTTCCCAGCGCTATATGTGAACTACGCAGTCGATGCTTGTCACATAGCCAAGCAAACAACTCCTTTCCCATGTGGAACGCGTCGCCACGGGGAAAGTGCAGAACCCCACAGACGATGCGATGCTCGCATATAGCTTTGGTATAGGTGGTGAGGGAAGATCACATGTGGTGCGGCATAAATCGTTGTGGCATTGGTGCCGTAAGTAAAGCTCAAATCGGGCCGCTCGGAAGGAGAGTGTAAAGGCCCAGCACAAAGCATGCAGTGTGCAGACTCTGCTGCATAATATCGTCGAGATGATCATGATTGGAAACGTTCCCATGCCAATCGTCATTCGAAAGAATTGGGATCTGGATCTGTCGCCGCATTCAGACAGACCACTTCAAGTCCGACCAAAAGTCGCCCATATCCCAAGGAGTACCTCATCCTCGACTTCTGCATATCCGACAGCCATGAGAATGCAACGATGCCCCTGCTGCATCACGCGAAGGCCATCCTTTCAGACGGTATGCCATCCGTCCACGGCGACTCCTGCGTGCAGATGTTGGAAGCCGTGGAAGCTCTTGTCGCACTCTTGAAACGTGTCGTAGATCGTTCTACTAAGGGATCTTTTGAAGGAGCCTAAGTTGAGCACGAAGTTCACGGTCATGGCAGTCTCCGATGTCGATCGTGAGCTTCAGCTCTGGCCCGTCGCTGATCGGTCCAAGCCAGCCAACAGCTTCGTAAGATCCGGATACCGTTGAGTACTGCCCCAATTCGACGCGAACAGACCTCTGGGGACCATCCTACAGCCAAAGATAGCACAATCGTCGCGTCTCGGTCGTTAGGGACGCCTCGCTGATGGATTAAGCGGCTTGTGCTGTAGCAATTCGGTTCCATCTATCCAGGCACTCGATGATCTCTCCTCAAGCGAAGGTGGCCGCATTATTGGTCGAGCTTCCAGTCGAGGCTCGTGGCTTCGCGTGTCCCGTTCATCATGACGATACCTGTGTAGTCAGGCCAAGAGTGGAGCAAAATCAGCCCTGAGGCCTCTTCTCGAGGTTGTCCACGATGCCTCCCTTGGTCCTCCTTTTCCGCATGTCCTGCGAATCCATCTCGTCCGTTCCAAGCCAGATCATCCCCTCGAGGGTGCTGTCGAAAGAAGCTTTCCAAAATTTGGGTGTACCAAAGTCTTTCCAACCCAATCTTGACTGCAAGCCTCCAGCATCGGCTTTTGCTTTTTCTGACTCTTCTCACTCGTAATCTTCCTCGTCGCAGAGGCATCTCCTTGCTCGGCCTCCACGCCCTCGTGCTTCGTGTTGGCTGCCTGTTGAGCAGCATGTAGTTCGACGGACACCGCCAACCTAAGTGGCTGGCGAGTCTTTCAACTCAGCGAAGACGCGAGTGTCACCCTTGCGAGCGCTTGGAATCTCGCGATGTCACCCATGGTAATCGGGCTGCTTGTAGGTGAAGGAGTGTGGTATGCTTGAACGCTGCAAGTCGAGATTGACGCCCAGCTCTTTGATGTCCGCAGACCCTTGGTGTTGAAGCGGGAACCATGTGTCGGCCATCATGATTGACAATGTCGAGTCTTGTTTACCTTCTGGTGTCCGCGTCCCCGATGAGTTTTGCGCTTGAGTCACGCGGCGGCGGAGGCTGGCCAGGTCTTGGAATGGCATGGCATCGATCATGGCATCGACTTCGGCATCGGTCAAGGGAGGATATCATTCGACTTTGGCGGACGAGGTCTTGTTGGTCTTGTCTAAGCGCTTAGTGATAGCGGCTCTCATGCTCTCGACCTCTTCCGCCAGCCCGCCAGCCATTCCTGTGCTGCCTGTTGTCGTTGGTGCAGTGGTATGCGAAGTGCTGCGGCGCCTGTTCAACGAATCCAGATTCGGCGTTGCATGAATCATTGGCCGCCATTCACGCGCGGTGGGTGGAATATGACAAGCGATGTGTAGATGTATCTGGCTCGGCGCGAGGATGATTTGGATGAGGCGTCGGGTCGAGCCCATGTCGTCACGGCGGATGTGTCTGCGCTGCGCTGAGTATTCTCCGTCATTCAACATGAAGTACTTTTGCATGGATGTGGTTCGATTGCCGCCGTTGGAGTGCTGCTGCGTCAAAGTTGTTCGAGGGAAAGCGGGCAGCTAGCAGATTCGCGCGAAGCAGGAGAACATCCCGATGCTATGACTGAGGAGGAGACAGCGCAATGGCGATGGAACTCGTGAGGATGGGGTCCTTATCATAATGAGATGACGAGAGGTGTTGAAGGTAGCGACGGTTCAATGGGTGGTGGTTGGTGGTGGATGTCGGCTTCAAACAGCGCGGAAGTCGAAATGCTCAGTCATGAAACGAAAATCAAAACAAGGACTTCATCACCTCCAACACCACACGAACGAGATACTCATCTTCACGGTGCAGGCGAATGATGATAGATACTAGATCAAAAACAAAATCGTTGACCCCATCAAAAAACCCATCCCTTATACCCCTTTCACCAACCACACACCTCCAGCGCAAAAACCAAACTCCGCTCCCCACCCAGGCTCGAACCCGAACCTCTGCAAAAACAGCAAAAGAAACCGTCCGGGTGCCAAACCGGACAGCCAAGAAAACCCAGTCGAGGAAGGTTTTACTTGTCATACTCACCTTGATACTTACCTTTTGCCTGCCTGCCCGCCTGTGCGCCGAAACCGTTAAGCCAAATGAGAAAGAATTTTGTACGTACCTGATGAGTCCCCGAAGGTATGCTGATTGGGTTTGTGGAGGATATATATAGGTAAACTGAGGCGCGCTGCCGGGGTTCGGCCGACTTGTGGTGAAGCTTGGGGAGTCTGGTGGACGACATCTCTTCCACAACAACGCCGGCGACATACTCGACTCTCTTGCGTGTGCGCGACCCCCTTCTTCGATCCAGTCGCGTCCTATCATCGGCATCGACATCGTCGTCTTCGACATTCGAGTCGCGCGAATCCAGGTTGCAAGGAATCGCCCTGCTGCATCTTCTTCTGCGGCCTTTGACAGAACGCAATCTTGGAGGCGGCAACGTGACCACTACCAGGAACTATCTCCTCTGGACTGCAAGAGCCTGCACCAAAGTCATGTTGCTTGGCCCTTTGATCAATTGCCTCGAATCAGGACTGCCGGTGTGCGCCAGGGCGGGTTTGGTCGAACTGCTCTCCTGAAGCGCCAGCGACGTACCCACTCCTTCCTCAAGGCAGGCCCTCCATCACTCGAGCCGCAAGATTCTTCGTTGCTCCAAGCCCCCGGCCAAATCTTATGGTCTCCTCCTCGACATAGCACGACCAAGACGGCAGCAACTGCATCGGTCCAGCACCAATCTCCTTAGAACACGAAACAGCCAGGCCAACAACGACACCTTCAATCTCTCGATCGATCAACCTCGAGAACGAGAACCCAACGCCGTCTGTTCACGACCATGGACTTAAGAGAAGTGGATGCTCGGCCAGAGCCGTTGCGCTCGCGGATACGCAGGATGAAGATATGGGTGGTGAAGCTGTGCTGGCAACATTACAGGAACGAGAAGTGACCAGGAGAGCCCGGTGAAAGACAAAACCAGGTGATACTGCTGTGCATCGCATCTATCCACTCGGCAGAACTTCAACCATCACCACATGGAGCGAGTGCACATGGTGTACTACCGAGATCCATATCCGCAATACTTCATTGGAGCTGTTATCACTTGGCGCATCCTTGAGTGGATCCAGGATCGGCAACATGCATCCACGGCCGACGGCGTCTTTGCCCTATCACTCTATCTCGACTTCATGCGGGGTTTGACGGATCAACAAAAGATCGGCGGTATTTTCAACCTCAACACTTCCACTTCCTCCATCATCGGCCTGTACGCATACAATGGACAAGTCCGAGAAAGCGCCCTGGTCTGAGGCTGCGCCTACATCTCCAGCTAGCGACGTTGCAGTCGGACAAGCAGAAGAGCTCGGCGGGATACAAGGCATTATCCAGCGATTGAAAGGCACGAAACATGATCCAGACGAGCTGGGACGACGGCTTTTCGAAGAGTCGCAGCAGTACAATGAGACTCAGCTAGAGAGGGATGCGGTCAAAGTAAGAAGAAAGTTAGACTTCTTGCTGCTACCCATGGTACCGCTTCCCGCTGCGACGTGCGTCGAACTTTCTGACAACTACAATGCAGATGTGCGGCACGTACATGATCAGCTTTCTCGACAAGCAGACTCTGAACTACAGCAACGCATACGGATTACAGGCGGATACCAATATGGACGGTACAGACTATTCGTGGGTTGCATCCGCCCTGAACTTCGGCTGGCTGCTGGCCGCATATCCCTGGAACCTAGCTCTGCAACGATATCCCATCGGCAGACTCATCGGATGCATGCTGTTCGTCTGGGGCGGCGTCTGCATGTTGCAAGCAGCTGTATTCAACTTTGGCGGGTTCTTCACGGTGCGCTTCTTCTTGGGCGGACTGGAAGCATGCGTTAGCCCGGCCTTCATCTTGTTGACATCTATGTTTTGGGAGAAGGAGGAGCAAAGTCTCAGATCGAGCTTCTGGTTGGCATGCAATGGCTTCTCATCCATCATTGGCGCTCTGCTGGCCTACGGATCTGGACACGCCGACGGCCTGATCATCCCAAACTGGAAGCTTATCTACCTGATCGTGGGCTGCCTCACAATTGCATGGGGCGTAGTCGTACGTCCCTCAAGCCCTCCCAAAACTCCCCTCTCTAACATCCTCCCAGATCGTTATCTACCTCCCCGACGGCCCGCACAATGCCAAAATGCTCACGCACTACGAAAAAGTCGTCGCAGTCTGGCGCGTCTCCCACAACCGCATAGGTCTCAAATCCCACACCTTCCAACGCTCTCAACTCCGCGAAGCCCTCATAGACCCCAAGTCCCACCTCCTCTGGCTCATGGCGGCCGCAATCGGAATCCTCAACGGTGGCGTCGCAAACTTCGCCTCCGCGCTGATCAAAGGCTTCGGATACGACGCTCTCCGAGCAAGTCTGATGCAAACTCCCGGCGGAGCCTTCGAAATCGTGGGATGCATCATGTTCGGCTTCGTCTCAAAATTCGACGGCTGGCTCTGTCCAGCAATCATCCTCTCCTGTCTCCCAGGAATGGCCGGTCTGATCGGCATCCTCACAATCCCCATCTCCCAACGCCTCACATTGACCGCAATGGCCTGGCTGCAAAACGTCCTTGGCGCACCTATCATCCTCTCCTGGACGCTTCCCGGCGTGCACACAGCGGGCCACACGAAACGCGCGGCGGTGTTGGGGATCTTCTTCGCGTTCTACTGTGCGGGGAATATTGCTGGTCCGCATTTGTTTCTCGATGATGAGGCGCCGCGGTATCCGACGGCTATCAAGGGGTTGTTGGGGGCTTATGCTGCTATGGTTGTTTTTACGGCTGCGTACTGGGCGATTTGCTGGTCGAGTAACAAGCGTAGGGATCGGAAGGGAGAGAGGGCGGATGGGATGCAAGAAGGACTTGAGGGCTTTGATGATTTGACGGATTGGGAGAATCATCATTTTCGGTATCGGTTGTGATGGGATATTGGAGGTGTCCGCGTTCGATGAAAGAAACCAGATGAGTTGGACGATAAAGTTGGAGCAAGTGACGATGGAACGACGCATGAAGGTGGAGCAGGAACCGTATCGAATTTCTTCTTCTCAGACTAGATCCCTCACGATGTAACATGAACCTGGGAATATTAGGAAGCGATCATCCGTATTACGAAGCCACAGTAACTCGAGAGCTACTCTCAAGCTTCTCGAGCCCTCGTTCAAGACGCTCCAAACCCTCTCGCTGCACAAGGACAACACTGCTCTCTGCTTGCTATCAAGTAGACACCGGATGTTGCATCCACGTTGTCAAGACTCTTAGAAATGCCATGAAGGGGAAGGATAGACTCAGCTCGAGTGTGGGATCAGTAGCAGTAGCTGGAAAGACGGCATGAACGACATTCTTGACGGCGAGGTTGACGGTGAACGCTAATTGAAGGCGAGACTGGTGAGCGAGACTGACACATTGTATATCCGAGGGGGCGGAATGGAAATTGAACAACAGTGGAGTCGAACAGAATACACAATCGAGTACAAAGATCCGTGAAGTGTAGCATTGCACGCCGTGATCATCCTCCCAGCCGAGCTGTCACCATCACTCCGAAGCCCTCCATCGTCACTCAGTCATCCACCATCATCCTGAGCACGATCAAGGGCTCACTGCTTCAGATGTATCCATCGAGGCCAACGATGCCACAAGGCCCGCAATCTCCTCCACCCCTGGCGCCAGTAATACCAGCCCAACGCTCATACGACCTCAAAACCAAGGTCCCGCACCAAGCCGACCACATTGAACACTCAATGCCCGCCCACACTCATCCTCCATGTCTTATCCACATCTCACTCCCGTTCCGTCAATCTTATTCTTTCGCTTGATGACCATCGTCCTCGTGCTAGGTGAGGGTGTTGCGTCGTTGGAAGAAGGCATCGAAGCGAGGGTACAGCCAGGCGTTGAGCGCGTCATGCCGAAAGACCGTTGTTGCTGTGTTCTTCGCTGCTCTTGGACTGTTGCTATTGTTCTGAGATAGGTCAGTGTTGTCGACATCGTCAGTCGAAAGTCAAATCATACCTGCCCAAACGTGCATCAATGTCCCAGTCAGAGGACAGCTGGATTTGCTAGTGTCGCTTGGCCGAGAAGCCTGAGACGGATGCCAGACTGTGGTGAGAGTGGAGCGACATGCTCGACTGCTTGGCCGGGGCCGTCTCGTGGGACGTTGTGTTTGTTCTCGCCGCTGGAACCGCTGTTGTCGACGTGCAGACGCCTGATGGAAATTCTCTTCGGGAAGGTCATGTCGAAGTCGGTGCTGTTGGGGGACGACGACTCGGTGGATCGAGACTGGGCGAACGTCTTGTGGATGGAGGACTCGCTGGTGGGGGTCTTGCTGGCCGAGGTCTGGCTGGCGTAGGTCTCGCTGGCTGAGATCTTGCTGGCCGAGGTCTTGCTGGCTCAGGTCTTGCTGGTCGAGGTAGTGTTTGCGGGTGGTCCCTTGCCCGACATCTTGCTGCTGGATGTTCTTCAGGGTGTTGGCTTTGGATATACCGGGCGACGAGTGGTGGCTGCAGTCTGCTCCAAGGTGATCTCCAGCTGGCCGAATGCAGTCCTCATTGACGGAGTCCGCTTCACCGACGGTGGCGTGGGCTCGAATCTCTGAAAGTCGACGATCGACTGGTCATTGACATCGAAAGGGGACCCTTTGGTGCCGCGAAGACGTCAGCATGAAAGTCACTGTGGCATGCAATGATGGGAAGATTGACATACGGCGCTTGCTGGGGTTTGACGAGTGCCAGCTTCTAAGGACGCCGCTGCAGTGGACCCCGTCGTGGCGTACGAACTGGCATTGACGAGTGCGAGGTCCACCGCAGCAGCGCCATTGGTGTGCTATCCCAGCCGTTGCCAATTGTTGATTTGGGGCACTGCGAGGCGAGTCAGTGTCTCATCGATGGGTGTCTCTGTCACAAAAAGCGAAAGCTGGGGTGAGCAGGGTGAGATGAAGTGGGGGAACGGAAGGCAAAGGAGTCATGGATGGAGGATCCGTTGGGCTCTGGATGGTCGACGCATTCGATGCCGAGATATCCTCGGAAGTTCCACTCATACAAATTCCGGAGTGACGGGTACCGGGAGACTTCAGGACTGAATGGAACGATGCCTCAACGAGAGTGATGTCGTCTGAGTGGTGTTTCGGTCGTCGACAATGACCGTTGGAGAAGCAAGATGCTCTAAAGGACTGTGTTGATGTTCGGTGTCCCGGGCGTTGTGAAGACCAAGCGACGGGGGTTCTTGATGACGAGAGATGCAGGTCTTGGTGAGAGGTCGCCCGAAGCAGAGTTGGCATTCGACTGCTCTCGTCGACGGTCGAGAATGTGGAGACTGAAGCCAGAAATGAATGAAGACCCATCCAGGCGTCAGGCTCGAGGACAACTCCATCTTGAAGTCAAATGTCTGCAGAAGTGAGGCCATAATTGAGGCCAGAGCGCACCTGAAGTGAAGCCGGAAGTAATGCCAGGTATCGAAGAAGGTGAACTCAGAAGTGAGCCCAGAAGTGATCCCAGAAATGAGGCGAGAAACCGTTGGGAGTGAAATTGGAGGTGAGCCCGGAAACGAACCCCGACGGGGAGCCAGAAGTCTGAAGAAGTTGAAGGTCGACCGATCGATCAAGGTAGAGGCCAGAAAGTTGGGGGTGGACCGGAAAGACGCATTCGGGAGCCCAGGACAGGTGAAGATGGTCCCAGGAGGGTGTGTGAAGCTCTCCTTGGAGGTCGAGGAGTGCAAAACGCGTGAAGTTGATGTGAAAGGGCGCGGATAAGGGCGCGAACAAGGGCAGCAAGGGGAAGAGGAGGAGGATACGTACACGGCTGGGATCTGGCGGCTGGCCCGGCCGGCGGCCGGAAGCCCAGGCGGCGGAAAAAGTTGCACAGGGTGCTGTTGGGTTGGAAGTTTTTGGTGGAGAGGAAGAGTTTTGTAGAGGAGGGAGGAGGGCGGATGACCTGGAAAAACGCCCCGAAAGCTTTGACCACGCCCTTAGGCTGCCAGAGGTAAAGTCAGGCACCACCAACCCGCCTCGCCTTACGTTACGTGGAACGATTCTGAGCAGCTACTTCTCTTCGATACCCCTGACTCCGTCGAATCCTCGTCGTCCCTGCTGCCAATATCGATTCGAGCCTGCTGGAACACGGCTCGTTGCCCGGGGAGAGAGGAGGTCAGTGCAGACAACTGCCCTTCGTTGATCTTCTCTTCCTCCTGGCTTCCTCTTCCTTTTCTCCCCAACAACAACAAACCTCACAATGGCTTCCAACACCAACAACACCACCACCAACAGCCCCCACAACCTCGAGAACTTCCCGCCCTGCCTCGTCACGGCAGAGGCCTGCCCTCACAACTGGGCCCGCGTGCCCATCGAGCACCCCTCCCTCTCCCCCCGCCATCTCTGCTCAGTGTGCAAGCACGGCGTCGACAACGCCGACCACCCGCAGGACAACCTCCCGCCCGGCACCCTCATGTGGCATTGCCGTGAGGAGTGCGGGCTCCTCCTGTGCCCGGACTGCTTCGACGTCCTGTTCGACGCCAACGGCAGGTTCGTGCTGGTGCGGCGCCAGCAGTGAGGTGAGTCCATCATCAGCCTCTTCATTGATCGACGAACATCATGCTAACGATCCTCGAATAGGTACATCATCCATCGATCCATCCAACGAGACAGAGACACCATGCTGACGATACGCTTCCCAGGCGCCTGCCTTCAACGTGCCTACCGAGGACCAGATCCTCTCGCCCACCGATCGATCAAAGCCCAATCTTCAGTTCCTCAAGCAGCACCTTTACCGAGAAGAACGCCCCGAGTCCAGCTCTTCCGCTGACGGCCGCGACGACATCAGCCTGAGGCTGGCGACAGCATCGTTCAAAACAAGACGGTGGCCTTGCAACCAACATCGGCTCATCGACTGGACGAGGGATGACAATAAACATCGACCAACCCCAACCCACTGCAGCAGCGAGGCACGCAAAAGAAACCGACGGCAGATAAAGTCTGATGGACTGTGTCTCACTGGAAAGCACATCAAAGAGTTGGGTCTGGAGCAGACTGCATTGGCAGACGTGGGTTTTCCGCCTGTCGCCTCTCCAGAAGCACTGCCTCCAGCTGATGACGAGCTTTTTTCACATCCATGGCCTTCTGGCGAGCACTGCCTGCAGCTGACGACAAGCTTCGACAACCACGACCAAGTTAATACCGAACGTGGACAACACATTGTCCGGTGAGCCTTGACACTCGCAGAGCAGCACCTTCAGCTGATACGACCTTCTGTTCAACAGCTACTGGCGACTCGATCCACGAACAACAAGATATGATCACCACTGCATCGATCACCACTTACATATTAGTGGCACTCCAGGAGCCTCATCATCACCATGAGTGAAGGAGAATCGGTCAAGCACATGGCATCTCACTGCAACTGCTGCCTGATCGATTTGGCCTAGCTGCGCGGATCTTCTTACAACGCCCGCACTCTCGACAACTTGACCAGTGCAACGACCTTCCAACACTTCAACACATGGCATCGTCGCTCCAGTTTCACTGGAGATCAAAGCCTCCTGGTCACGACTCTCTCCACGGGTCGTCCTCTCCAACGGCACCTTCACCATCACTCACCAGCTCACCGGCGTCAAGGCCAGCTACTCGCACAGCAAGAGCTTCATCGGCCCGCTCGCAACAATCGCATCGCACCTGCACCAGCGAATGGAGCTCTGCTTGGCTCGAAGCCTTCGATTTTCCATGACTCGAACTCTACCGCAACCAGCCAGCATCTACCTGCATGCCTTCGTCGACACGTTTCGTCCAGAGATCGCAGCCAAGTCTCATTGACTTCCCCCTTCATCGAACATCTTCATCGATCAAGTCACGATCCGTTGCCAACGCACTCCGGTCGCAAGGGAAGCAAAGAGCATTGTACGGTCTCCACCACATCACCCGTCACGACGGCACCGCACATACACACAACTATCCAGAGCCTCCTTATTTCGGCGAGACACTACCGCATCTACGAGCTCTGTACCATTCCTGTCGTCAATAACGGCGCTGTGCGTACACTGAGCCACATCTGGAGCCCGCTTCTCTCGGCGACACATCATGGCACCTACGGTCTCTCGTTCTTGGCACGACACAAAACTGCCCGACCGTCGACGAATGTCGACATCGCCCCGGACGGGGACTTCTTCCCGGACCATCGCCTCCACCACGACCTTACCCTGGTCGTCCTCCTCTCGGGTTGCAGAGAGGGGGTAGAGGGTGGCTGGCAGCATCGATCTCACCAATCCATCGCCAAGTTCAGCCTTTTCGCCGTGGCCGCCGCAATCCATGGCAGAGTTGAAGCAGTCCGTCCCGGCACCACCGACGGCGGAAATCCGTCGCAAGCTGGTTATCGACGGCGCCGTTCCCTGGGCTCCGGATTTGCCGAAGGCCGCGCTCGGAGATGGAGCGTCCTCCGTTGTGGTTGCACACGGGGGTATAGGGTCTTCGGCGGCAACGGTCAATATTTTGACCTTATGAAGAGACTGGTGGCGCTTCGGCGCGTTGAGGAGGACCGCAAGTCCTCGCCTCCACCGCCCTCTGTCCAGGAGGGTCCTGCTCTGGTTGCGCGGAGTGGGTATAGGGTGGTTGGCCGCTTGGAGGAGGAAGAAGGGTTGGGGGCTTGGTTTGGGTTTTGGTTTGGGATTCGGGGTCTTGGGTCAGCCTGGTTTGTTGACTTGAATCTTCATTCATTCGGGACCTCTGCTGACATTTCAAAAGCACTTTTTCCTCGCAGGTTGACCAAGGCCCCGGCATCTGGTGCATGCATTTCATCGGAGACCGTCCGGCCGTCCTCGTCGGCTGGAGAATCGTCCATCACCCGAATGATCACCGACCAGAGAGACGCCGAGAGAAGAGCTAGCGAGATGAGCGTCCATGAGTGGCAGCCCGATCATGAGGCTACGGAGTGCCCTGTCTGTCATCAAGAGTTCAGCATTTTCCACCGCCGTCACCACTGTAGAAAGCTCCGGCTGGAGCTGCGGTGCATCAAGCGGCCTCTCGCAACGAACTGCCATCGCGGTACGTACGTCATGCTACAAGCCCGACTCGCAACCGATCGCAGACGTTGCCTGAGACACCACAGCGACAGCGCCAACCTGGACGCAACAACGCCCAGCCTTACCAGGAGGGCTATAGGTCCCTCGACAGATCCATGCATCGCCGCCACCCTTCTACGCTGGATCATTTCCCGTCCGAGGTGATCAGAGAGTCTAAAATGATGTTGCCTGTTACTTCAGAGCGTCTGCACATTGCCTCGGAGCCCTTGGAGCGAGCTGGAGGTTTGAGAATGGCGACTGGCTGACGGTACCTGTCCTCTTCTACCGCCTACGAGAGAAATGGATCAGCTCCTGGTGGAAGCGAGGGGGTCTTCAAAGGCATGGAGAGGAGATGGAGGACGATGAGAGCATGTTCAAGCTGGAGTGCAAGCACAAGTACAGCGAAGTCAGGCTTTTGTATACCTCACTGCTGTTCTCCATCTACATCCACAGCCTGTGTTCGACGTCTCGCAAGGTGTGTCGCTCTGCTCTATCTATTGCTTTCAACTCGTTCCAACCTTCATTGTCGCGCGCAGAAGCTCTCTTCTCGTCACTTTCACATATAGCACATCTTCTTCCGCTCAAATAACACTCTCCACAACACCGCGCAGTAGACCTCGTCCGTCGCGTCTTCCCCCTTCTTCCGATCCTCTCGAAGCCAAAACTCGTGCTGATACTTCTCATCTCGCCTTTCCAGCGGACGCGCGTTGAACAAGTGTCGTCCGTCGAGTAGCTACTGCCTCCACCTGGCCCTGTCTTTCTCTTTCTCCCGGCAGCTTCTCTTATCGTCCTTGCCTGTATCTCCGTCCAACGCTCACCATTCAAGCTCCTGAGCAACCCCATCAAACCTCATCAGCAGTGCCTCAATCTTCGAGATCGCTCTCAAAGCTCAAAGCTCACAATGTCGCTCGCAATCCTCCTTACCCTCGTCGCCGGGCTCAGCGCCATCCTTCTCTTGGGACATACGCTGAGTATGGTGTCGGTATTCTCTTCCCGGCCTGGTCAAGGTATGATGGGGTACAATGCGTTGTTGGAGGCATGGCTGATCGTGCTGTAGTCCGAGATAGAACGACCCTGGAGGATCGAGTTGGGGAGGATCTGGAAGCTGGCGCTCAAGACGGCGGAGAGGGGCAGGATGCAGGCGCGATTGAGGCGTTGTTGTTGTGATTGAAGAGGAGCTCCTGATGGATACGGGCGACATCGTGAGGTTGGAGAAGGAGGATCGAGTTCTTTGTTCATCGGCGCCGGATCGGTCAAGGTTCAGGAGGTCTGTATTCTGGTTCGCTTCGGGTGTTCTCCTTTGTCCTCTCAATGGACCAATATGCTGCGTACCTCGATCAGCACGCCGGCGTCAGTCATTCAGAGGGAGATCGGGCTTATGGGACTGCTTGTTGTTCGTCGTTGCTGGAGAGCCCGCTGCGTTCTGTTGCTCTGGCGAAGGTGGTATTAGCCTTGCTATCTAGAGCGATGTAATGGCGCAGCTCGAGGAATGGCAAGCGTCAAAAACAACCTGGTCCTCGTCGTTGGGCTGCTCTGGCATGGTATGCGTTTTTCGACGTTCTCATATGCCGCAACCTGAGATTGTCTTCAGGTAGATCTGTACGGAGAGGATGAGTCCGGCGTATTTGACGTTACAATGAGGTCGTCAGCAGAACTATGAGGTGTTGCGCAGTCGATTCGTTGTCGTGAAGCTGCTAATGGCCGAGCGGGAGTTGTCGTCGTCGCCGCAGTCCAGCGCCAAGCCCAGCTTGTTTTCCCGTCTCCTGCTGCAGCATCACAACAACAAGTCGTCGCATCCCACCAACCCACACGACCATCCTATTCACTCCCCATCAATCGTTTCCATCATCTTGTATTGCTTCCTGGACCACCCTCAGCCGTCAGCTGCATCCCACGGCGAGACGCCAGCCGCGCAACGTCAACAACGTCTCCCAGCAGTCGCGACGACATGGCGCCCGGCACAAACTCGCCTGCGGACAGCACAGGTACGGAACCACTCTCTCACCTTGATCTCATCTTCCCTGACGATACTGTTAGATTCTGTCGTGCCGGCGGGCAGTACCACACGTTGACACGCCATGGCGACTACGCAGCCACAAGCCCACAGCGGCGGGACGGCATCGACACGCAGCACGCATCCATCTGGCGGCGGCATGGCCATCATCAAGTAAACAATCCCTCGGCGGATGCCACTGTCGAGATCGTGCTGCAGCAGTCGACATTCACCTGCCTCGCCATAGGTGGGTCGCACCTTCCTCCTAAGCGGCTTCACCAGCACCACCAGCAGACCCAGCAGCAAGTACTACATGCCGGCCACTATACACTCGTTCAGGGTACTGATTCCATCTCCAGGTGCAGGCACCGCTTGATAGCACTGCGGCCTACCTCCACGCGGCACGCCACCCATCCCACGCTCCGTCACAGCATCACCAGTCCACCCGTTGCAAGGTAAGGCATCCCCTTCATCCTTTCCAATCCTCTGCAATGATGATGCCCGACTCGATTCCTTGCGTCTGGAATCAATCCGACGAGAAGACGTGCCCGTTGCATGCTTTTCACACTCGCCATCTCGAGCCGGGCCTCAACAGCCGCTTTGACGCGCGGTTCTGATCGTGCAAATCGATCGTAGATGTTCTTTTCTACCCGGGACGAGTTGTCAACGAGAACGACTCAGTACCCGACCTCGAATTGCATCGCAGGGCTGTCCTCGATGAGAGATGTTCAAGCTATCTGACTTCCACTCTGCACTGATTGCAATCATGAGGCTCAGTTCTGAACAGCGCTGACTGCTTTGTACTTCAACAGATTCCCTTCGACGGCAGCGACAATACGTTGAAAGCATACGTCCGAACAATACGCCAGTCACCCTAAGCACAAGCAGCTCCACCAGCCCGCCCAACAAAACGGTAAGCCATGCTGTCTTCTTCCACTCCCAGTCCTATGCCATGATGATACCCGCCTCGATTCCTATCGCGCCGGGAATCAATCCGACGAGATGGCGTGCCCATTGCTTGCTTTCCAATTTGCTTTCAAGAGCCGGGCCTGCACAGCTGGAGTGGCGCGCCTGTTCATTTAGACGTGCAAGTCGATCATCCACCACCCAGTGGACCCAAGACGTTACTACACAAAGGATTGCATCGAAGGGCTGTCCTCGATGAGAGATACTTGATGTCTGATTCGCCCCCAGCATTGCTTTGAATCACGAGGATCTTTGCCGGACAATGCTAATTACTTGGTTCCTCAACAGGTCCCGTTCGATGGCAGCGATCACACACACCAAGCATGCATCTACCTGCGACCGACACACACGGATGGTAAGTTCCCCACTCATCTTTCTTTCCTTGCACAATGATGAGCTCTTCGTGTCTTCGCACACTCCAGAGCATCTACCTTCCCGACCCAAGCGCTGCCCGTTGCCCACCCTCGGCTGTTTTCGAAAGACTCGTCGCACTTGAATTGTTCATCCCACGTGGATCAGTTGTGTAGTATTTGGTCTCTCGGCGTACCGCCGAGAGGAAGCAGAGGGTGCTGAAGGGCTGCTTGGGAAATCTGAAGAAAAAGGCAAAGACGGGTCGACGCCTATTTTATCTGAACTTGCTTGACTCGCTGCTTCTTTTGTGGGATACTTGAGGGACTTTGAGCTGACTTTCGTTTTCAGAACGACGAACCTCGCCAGCCTATCCGGATCCATCCTCCCCGGCAGCCCGCTTCCCGAACGACGAGCCGACAAGACATTCAAGGTCATTCAGCCCTGATATGGCAGTTGCGAATACCGTGCACGAGACACGATCTGCAACTGGCAAGCTGCTGAAGCCCCAAAGGTATGTCAGTATCTTCCGTTTCTTTCCCAATCCACATGATGAATCCAAGGAGAACCGACATTCTCCATCCGAACGTCAGCGTGCCCGTTGCATGCGTCGCAGAAAGATCAGTTCGCATGTGCGGAAAAGACAAGTGCAACGACCAATCGAGGAAATCGAGTTGGCTTATGTTACCACAGGGGTGAGTACGGTCGTATGTCTGGATTAACGATGATAAAGCCGGGCGGTGCCTGAAGGGCTGCTGATCTACATGAGACGAGCAATGGCGCTCGTGATCTGGCGCTACTTACACTGATATCGCAGGATCTCCGGTATATGTCGGGCAGCTACGAAAGCATCATGCTGACAGTGTGCGTAGCAGGAACGCCTTCTGACTTCGTCAACTTCAGCAACGACATTCGCAGCCATGGACGACTGGTCCAACGACACGACCAAATCCCTCTGCATCTCACCTTGAGACGATTCATCCAATCACGGTATGTCAATTCTTCCTTCCTACCTCTGCCCCAGCATGATGAGATACTCGATGGGAGGATCTCCCATCTCCGAACAACAGCGTGCCCGTTACGGCTCTCCCAAAAGATCGAACAGCGCATGAGCGCACGGCATAGGGTGGTATGCCGCAATCACACGAGGCAAGATGACTGGCACGGGAAGTGTGTGACATTGGGTTGTCACGATCGTATCCGAATGGATCGATCAAGTCTTGGAGGGTGTTGGAAGGGCTGCTGTTCGCATGAGATGACAGACGGCGCTAGCGATCGGCGTTCCTTACTCTGACAATATGACTTGCTCTGGCACACTTTGGCTGATCTTGAGAGGAGTTCGCTAACGTTGAAAGTTGCAGGCACTATCCTTCATCTTACGACATCGGCAACCTCGAGCTACCATCGAAGGACCCCAAGCCTGTTGTCTTCTCGAACTACATCGACAAAGGTATGTGAGCATCTTGTTTCTCACCTTCCCTGCATGATGAGATCTTCGATGGAAGAGCATTCCATCTCCGAACAACAGCGTGCCCGTTGCGGCCTCTTACACCCAAGATCGAAGCCTGAAGGGTGGAGTGACACACGGTACGGACAAGGCGCACATCTTCTGCTGCATTGCGATAACGACCAACCTCATTGGAATGAGTACAACTTCCTCGGTGGGCCTGACAGCCCACTGGGGTACTTGAAGGGTGTCCGAAGGGCTGCTGTTCACATGAGAAGAAACACCGCGCTCCCGATCTGGCGCTTACTCTCTGATCTGCACTTCACCACTCCATTGGCGAAAGCACAAGCTGGTTCAGAGCACGGCTGACAATGAGAGTGTCACAGATACCGCCACGTCCGCTCCGCACAAACGGCATCTCCATGCTCCCAGCGATGCAGCACAGCACCAACGATGATGAAGAGGCTCGAAGTCTTGACAACCAGGAGCATCGAGGTACGTTCGCAATTCCTTTTCTTCTCACTCTTCGCCATGATGAGACCCTCGATGGAATACTGGATTCCATCTCCGAGCAACAGCGTGCCCGTCACAGCACCTCCGATCAGGATCGAACAGGCATCGAGAAAGCACGAGCAAGAACTATCTAGCGAAACCGCAGCTGGCCCACTCAATGGGGCTCTGATCAATCATTGAGGGAAGCAAGAGGTGCTCAAGGGCTGCTGTTCACATGAGACGACAGGACAGTTTAGCGCTGCTGAACCTGATTGGCATTCATACATCGATCTCCCCTGGAAAAGTTCAGATTCCGAGCAAGGCTGACGTTGAGTGTGCCACAGATCTTGTCGAAGCCAGGCTCCACGACTCCGTCATTGGACTCGCATGCTCGATCAACACGCCGCGACGATTAATCGTTCCAGTCCGGTCTGCTCGACCTCCAAAGGTACGTTTGCGATTCTTCCCTCTCTTTGCACTTCGTTATGATGAGAGAATCGATGGGACATCACATTCCATCTCCGACTTACAGCGTGTCCGTTGCGGCCCCTGCCAAATTGAGAGGATCAAAAAAGAGGAACACAGGTTCCATCTGGTACGGTAGCCTCGAATGGGGAATCTGACTGTCAATGGACCTGCTTGGGCAAGTCTGGCGCACAAACTGCAGGGTATCCGAAGGGCTGCTGTTGCACACAGGAAGAGAAGGAGCGCTCAAGATCCGGCGTTTATCTGTCTGATACGACTTTTTCTTTGCTTGGTTCTGGAATCGCGGATCGAAAAGCACCTGCTGACAACAACATCACAGATACGGTATCCCAGTCCTTACCCCGAACGACGCTTCTCTGCGCCACCACGCCCTCGATATCCTTCCAAGACGCCCGAGACGCCGCATGCACCAACCTTACGATCTTCCCTCGCAGTGAGTACACACCCTCTTCCCAACCCACAACAATGATGATACACCAAAGAGCCTGAGCTCCAGCGCTGCCCGTTGCGAGACTCCCGGGCGAGCAGAGAGATCAGAGGGAAACGAAGAAAAGAGACGGACATTACCATGGTTTCAACGGTATACGCAAGCCCGCAAAAGGGAGTCTCGAAGGGCTGCTGGTGCCAATGTGATGAAGCTGGCTCAATGGCTTCTCTCGCCGATATTGAACTGTCTGAATCGATGCATTTGCAACCTTGTTCGAGGTAATTGTTCTCCGAGAGCAGGGCTGACCAGATGACCAGACACGATTGCCGGCCCGCAAGGAGTCGACTGCACTTCACATCCAACACCGCCGACTTGGGCATCGTCCTGGAAAGATGATGACATCGAATTCAGCAAGCACTACCACCAAACACACCTGCCCTCCCAGAGCCGGTCAGCTTCCATCCCTCAAGAGGTCAGTAGCAAACACACTCTCGCTCTCGCCCATGCCCCAATGATGATCCACGCAACAACCTGCGAGCGACCGCCGGAAAGAGGTGGCGTGCCTGTCATCGTGCAGGCCCATGGTCACTTCTCGAAGGGCTGCTATCGGGAGACGAAAAACGTTGCAAGATTCGCCACTGGTGTGAATAAAGGAACAAAGTGAGCTTCAAAATTTTGAGAAGAGTAGTATCCTGAGGGGTCTTGCCATCGATGAGATCGAGTAGAGTATGTTAGACAGTGCAGAAGCTGACTTCAAATCACAGAGCGGTCAGAAAAAGGCACGAACGATCAGCGCGGCCCACGCCTCCAGCCCCATTCGACCCGCCTCCGAAGCTTCTCTCAAGGTTAGTACTACCCTTCGTTTTCTCCTACATCCTTCCCGACGATGAATCGCGACAAGAGAAGCGCAAACGCCGCAAGAGAGGGCGTGCCCGTCACCGTGCGCCAATTTAGATTTAGTGTAGTAGATGCGGAGGGTTGCCGTCGCAGGACGAGAAACGTCGCAAGATCTGCCTTACGTGTGGATGAAAAGAAGCCTGCAGGACTCAATCCAGCGGCCACCCCGATGTGTAAATGGGAGGTCTGAGGGAATGACTCAATGTTCACGGGAAATCCAGCAAAGGATTTGAAGACTACACGCTGACTTCACTTCGCAGGATGATCAACATCGCCAGATCGATTGGAGCAACATCTCACCACGACGACTCCGCAGAACATTTGGTAAGCCTATCTCTCCACCCAACCTCCGACCCCACTTGATGATACCACACACGGCACCCAGTGTAGTGTAGTAGTGTCAGGTGCCGCGGATCCGCCGTAATCGTGGTGTGTGCCCGTCAAAGCATCATGGCTCAGGGCTGCGCCGCTGCCGATCCCAGAGCCTTGCATTCCCCAGTTTGACCGCAAGGCGCCCCTTTTTCTGAACCCAGACCGCTCTTCATGAATTCGTCTGCGAGTACTACACCGGTGCATTTGCTGACTGCCTCTCAGAAATCTCTACATGGACGATGCGGCATCCAAACGGACGAAGACGAAAGCAAGACACACTTGCGCTTACGAACGACCATTGTAACACGGCCGTTGTTGGAACACAGCACAGCAATCGCTATCACCATGTCACCCGCAAGGATTCGACCGAGTCAAGGCAAGTCACATTCGTTCCTCACCCCACCTCTGCACATGATGATACCTTCTCCATCGCGAGGCGGCCTGGGAACTGCGAAAACCGGGCCAACTGGTAGCCTTTGGCGAGGAGAAAGACGAAGATCGCGGCGTGCCCGTTCTCGACCATCTTGCACCTTGCCTTTTCGAGGGGCTGCCGCGGCTGACGAAGACGAGAGGCTAGCGCTCAAGTTCGCCCATAATCTGACCCTGCACATCTGCTCTGACGTTTGCGTTGGCTACAAAAGACGGGAACGGTGCTAATCTTTGACGACAGGATCTCTTCCTTCGACGACCTGAGCCACACGGCAGCGATTCACATTCTGCATAACACTCCCTATCAAGGCAGGTCTCGACATCTCTTCACACTCCTATATCCATGATGATACGGTCCCCATCGCCAGTCGAGTCCGAAGCAGCTTCGGCGAGTTTCTGACGGCGTACGGCGAGGGACAATCGCAAACAGCGGTGTGCCAACATCGAAGAACATATGTTTCCTTCAGTCTTCGTGAGCTACTGCTTTGTCGAAAAAGAGAGCTGAGCGTCCAAGCGAAGCCAATATCTGATCACATTCCGTCGATTACTCTGAGCGATCAACACCTCGGTGAAGGATGAAGCTGACTTGGAATACAGATATATTGCGGCCGCCACCGCGAACATCGACGTTGTCTCCGAACCTGCAAGACTTCACGACTGCCGGACTAGCTGCTAAGTAGCATCAGGCAAGTCCACTCTCTGCTCTCCCCATGCACTGCTGCTGTGATGAGGTATATCATCTTGAGACGCCCAAAGTGGGCATGTGGTCGAGTGGCGCTGCTCATCACCAAGCTTGCCCCCAGCGGGTTTTATCTGACTGTCGGCTTGGAGGGCTGCCACGGTTCACGAAGTCGGGATGGAACGGAGAAGGGAGCTGCGCAAACGTGAACTTATCTGATTGCATTTTGAACCGCCTTTACTTTCGAGTTCTGCAGCGAGAGCACCTGCTGACTGATCTCTTCACAGACCTTGACCAAACGACGGAGACGAACGACCTCAAGCATGAGACGAAAGTACCCAAGGTCAGTCTCCCATCTCTCCATCCCTTGACACGCAACACTGCTGATGACGAGAACTTCCCGCGAGTCCAGCACAACGAATTGGACATGGAGACGAACACAACCACACCGACAACACCAGGCAAGTCTACCATTCCCAGTAAGTCCCTCAACCCTCCCATCCTCCAATGATGAACCGTCGCACGAGTGACCAAATGATCGCAGGGTCACTCGTGAGCGTATGCATGCATGCGTGCCCGTCACCGAGAGATCCGGCTACGATCACGGCATCCGGCACCAGGCATACCAGCGAATGGGCATGACTCTCTCGCAGGGCTGCATGCTTGACGACACAGCCTTTCATATTGCCCGTTCCATCTCTGATTTGGAGACGCCTACGCCTTTCAAACATGCTTGACCCTCATGCTGTGAATTGAAGCTGACTTGAGGTGTAAACAGAAGTCGTAAACCATCGAATGAGCGACGCCGACGAAGCAAACCTGCTACTCTCGCATGACGGCCTACGAGGCCCAGAACGTTACTCGCCCAGCTCAAGGTACGTTACGAACATTGTTTCCTCACTCCTTCAATGATGATGCATGCCCAACTTGGACGTCATATTGATTTGTCTGCGCACGTCCGAGTTTCGAGAACAGCGCGCGTGCCCGTAACTGGGATGGGAAGAAAACATCAGAAGCGAAATGCCTCATACCTGGAGGGCTGCGTCTTTGACGACATCTGGCTCTTACCCGTTGGGGTGGTCGGCGATATCTGATTAGAACATCTACTTCTCTTGCGTGGTGATGCTGAGGATGGAACATATCACTGACGCTTCACAGACATACACCACACGAATCCCGCGACGCCGAGCAATACTCCGCCAAAGCCAAGGTATGCTCCTCCCTTCTCCTTCTGTCTTCCTTACATGATGATACAACACAAACTGGGACGTCACACCTTGCCTTTTACCAGACGTCCGAGTTTTCACAAGAGGACGTGTGCCCGTCACCGCATCGATGGATCCTGGTCCTCGGAACGGAGGGCTGCGCCTTTGTTGAGAGACTTTCTACATTTATCTGATTACTTCACGTGCGCAATTCTTGCTTTTGCGCGGTGTTCCGAAGCTGAAAGCTGACCAGGAAAGAACAGGACTTCGCTCGACCGAAACCATCACCCTTCATCTTCCCGGCCGATCGATCGAGCACAACTCGCAGCGAAAAGGTAAGCATCCCGAGCCTCGACCTTCACTCTCGCAATGATGAAACGGCGAAGCGCAGAGTCTTTGCGTCTCTCGTAAATGGCATGCCCGTCACCGAATGGTCAAGCCCCTTTTTGTTCTTTCAGGGCACAGCACCTCGCAGGGCTGCCTTTGCCGACAGACTGCCGTTCCAAACATCTTTGAGCATCAGGCTATCCTTTCGGTACTCTTCTTTGGACAAGAGACAGCAGGTGCTGACATTTCGGACACCAGGACCTCCAGCTTTCGATCCTACAGAACATCCACGTACCTTTTGGGAGAGTCCAGCACATGAGCGCCACAGTGTAAGTCCGACCATTCCTGATCCTCACGCAATGATGAAGCGCTATACGCAAGAACGCCAATGAGCACGGGTTCTGCGTACTCGTAACAGCATGTGTGCTCGTCAATCAGTCACATCACGGCGGAATAAGAGCCACAGAGCTGCACCTTTGACGAGGACTCTTCCCCTGAGCACCACACTTCGTCCTTCGAGCATTTCAAGACGCCAGATCTGAGCCTCAAGCTGACTTCTCAAAGACAGTAACCGTCGATCCCGGCCTTTCTCCCCACCGACCCATCCTCCACGGTACGTACCACAACTCTTCCAAACTCCCATCCCTCGCAATGATGAGCTTCGGCACGTAAAAAGTCGCACAACTTTTGCGTCCTCGGAACAGCGTCGTGTGCCCGTAACCGGCGGCAAGAGTGAGCTTCAAAAAATACAACGACAAGGTGTCGAGATCAACGACACGTTTCGCTGCTGGAGGGCTACGCTCTTTGACGAGAGTACCAAATATCTGAGCACCAAGACTCTTTCGTACCTGACTATGGGCATCGAAAAATGGAAGCTGACTTGTCGGCCACAGGGATGTCGATCAAAAGAACCGCGAACGGATCTCCGAACACCCAGCCAGTGGTAAGCACCGCTTTTTTCTTCGTTTTCAACCCAATGCAATGATGATACCCGGCACGCAAGAAGCACCCGCGTTTTGCGTACTCGTAACAGCGTCGTAAGCCCGTGACCGGCGGCAAGGGTTAGTATGTGGAGCCCAAGTGGTTCCGAAAGAGAAGGGTTCGCTGCTGGTAGGGCTGCGATCCTTGGCGAGAAAATTCCGAGTGTCTGAGCAACATATCTTCATATTTGAGATTCTGGCATGGGTTTCAGGAATTGATGCTGACTTGACTTGTTGAAGGACAGAATTCAGCGAACGGCCGCATACGAACACAGCCGCTTCAGCTGCAAACGGCGCCAACGACCTTGCCAGGTAATCATCCTAATTACCTTCCGCGAAGACCATGTCCAACGATGATAACACTTCACACACGCAAAAACGTCACCTGGCCGTTGCGTTTCAAGATGAGCTTGCGTCGCCCCGTGCTGCGCAGCTGCGCAAATACAGCAGATCTGCACCTTTGTCGATCACGACCTGGTAAGCTGAGGTTTTCCAACAACACAACTGCCATCAGCCTTGCATCTTTGAACTATTCAGTGCTCAGATTTTCCAAAACCGTTTCACGACACCGAGGTCAGCCGGGCGCGGCCCGCCAGCACCGTCAACACGACCATACCGCTCCTCGTAAGTCGCAAATCACCCTCTTCAACCATCTCCTCCCACATCCATGATGAACCACCTACGAACGAACAAGCTTCGAGCTTGTCATCCACAGAAAGAGATGCGTGCCCGTCCCCGGCGGCAACAGGAATGAGTACAAAAGCTGGATCGAGGGAATACAAATTGGCCGCCTGGAGGGCTGTGTCTTTGAGGAAGAATCTGCAATGGCTGCGAGTAGCTCCTCTGGAGTGAAAGCAGTGGCAGGCGTCATTGCACTGATTGGATTACACACATTGCTCTGCGATTCGCTGAAGATGTTGATGGAGCTTGAGGCTGACGGACTGGATACCAGGGAATTGAATCGCCGTCCACGACCAAAGGCCGCACCACCAAGGTCCATCGCCCATTGTCGCGCATTCGCCCAAGCCTTCGCAGCCTCCGTCCATGCCAGCTCAGCCTCCGTCCTGCTTCGCAAAGCCCATTCGCTCGGGAACGACACAACGATCAAGACGCAACACCGGCAATACCAACGTAAGTCCAACGCATCTTCTTCGTCTGTGCTGCTCGCAGCACTTGCAATGATGAACACAAACAAAAACAGATATCCGAGCAGTAATCGCGGGCGGTGGAGCTTGTCTTCAACCATCCCTTACTGGACTGCGGTCAACCTGACACAATCACCTGAGCGCTCTTCTTTCCAACACCCTGGAATCATGCCTGCTTTTAGAACGGATGCTTACGAAGTTCTTCGCAGGCTCTCAAGACTCCGGAACTCGATGGGAGCCAGCACTCGGGCGTCCGCCAGCACACGGACGACGGTATCTCAGCATCAGCGTAAGTCTCGCACATCTCCATTCCCCTTGCTGCTCCGAGCAGCATTTGCAATGATGAACACACATAAGTACAGATATCCAAGCGGTGTTGGCGGGCGAGGGAACTTAGCTTCCACTCATCCCCTCACTGTGCTGCGGACAACCTGACACAATCACCTGAGCACAACTGTTATCACCCCTTCATCGCATGGCATCGCATGGGTATTGATGCTGACAAAAGCACTCGCAGCAACTCCAGGACACCAAGCTTCGAAAAGACGAGACCGCGATATCGGCCGCTCGAACTCTGAAAGGAGAGATCAGGCAGTAGCGTAAGTGCCAACCATGTTCCCTATCCCTGAGCTGTGATGAATCGAACGGCCGACCGACTGGTGACTGTGGGCGGTGGAGCTCGACTTCATTAACCATCCTCACCGACATGATGCATCCAAGAAACGATAACTGAGCTCTCCATACATTCACCCACTTGTTCGTACATCTCGACTCAGATGCGTTGCTGACGATAGCATTCCCAGGCTTGACGATGCCCATACGACCTTGTACGCCAGAAGTGCAACATCCGCTCAAAAGCCGAGCCTCTCCGATCATCGATTGCGTGAGTACTCCACGAATTCCTCGCATTTTCTGCACATCACAGCAATGATGATCCTTTTCTCCGTAGAGCCGACTGGTGATCGTGGGCGGTGGAGTCCTCTCCAACCATCCCTCACTTGGCTGACGCATATACGTTTCTGTAACCAAGTAAATCTCCTGAGCTTTTGTCACTCCCACATCGTTCATCGCAGAAGTCCGTGTTGAATAGAAAGCTGAGCTGACGGTACAACTCGCAGATCTCGACAGCGGATCCTCATCAAGTGACAGCAGCCCGCCAACCCATCGACGCGAGATCGTCGCATCTATGCCGCCCACAACCATGCCTGTGAGTTCCTTCTGGTATCCTTCACATTCACCCAAGCCCCTGCAACGATGACCTTTTCTCTGAATACCCGACTGGTGATTGTGGGCGGTGGAGTTTGCTTCAACCATCCCTCGCCGGGCTGACGCACTTATGTTCTCCAAAATCTGAGCCCCTGTCAATCTCATCTCCTCCATGTCGAAAGCGAGAAACGAGTGAGAAGCTGATCACAATATGCACAGATCTTGACACTTGGTCTGGACCAAAATGCAGCAGGCCATGCAGGAGAACATCTTCAACGCATCTGTGCCAGACAGAACAGCGCCTGTGAGTCCTCCTGATACCCTTCATCTTCATCCCAGCCCCGTCAATGACGAGAATCTTTCAATGAGTGACCGGTGATCGTGGGCGGTGGAGCTCTCTCCAACCATCCCTCACCGGGCTGACGCTTTTATGTTCCAAAATCTGAACCGCTGCCATTCCCACACCATTCCTCGCGAAAGTCATGAAGAATGCGAGGCTGATCGTTGATAAGCAGGCCTCGACACTTTACCTCGATCAAACTCCAGCAGTCCGAATGATCGCAACCATGTCAACAATCATGCCCGTGAGTCCCCCCGATGTCCTTCGTCTTCATCCAACCCCCGGCAATGATGAGAAAGTTTTTAATAAGCGACCGGTGATCGTGGGCGGTGGGGTTCTCTCCAACCATCCCTCACCGGGCTGAGGCTTTTGTTTCAGTTTCTGAGCCCCTGTCATACTTCACAAATCGTTCAGGAGCCTCCAAGCGAAGCAAGTGCTGACGAAGGACTCCCAGACAGCAACATCGCCGACGTGTACTCCGCAAGCGTCTGAACCACGATCCAACCCAACGGCAAGTCTTTCCCTCGTGTCGAATCCAGTTGTATGCAATGATGACCCAGCCTTATTCGAACCACGTTCCCTTGGAAGAGAAAGCTGCCGACTGAGCATCACGACGTGCCGGTCATCGAGCTCGTCTCGCAGGGCTGTTGTGCTGATCGATACACCTTTTGCCTGATCTTTCCGTTTTGCGGCATCTGCGACTTGCGAGAGGAGGAGATCCCAGCACCAGTGCAAGCTGATGGTGCGTTTAGCAGATAAGCTAGATCGGGCGAGGTACGTCCTCGAAGCAGTGGCGTTCGAGCGGGAAGTCGTGGCTGAAGCACGAGGCCCAGTTCAATGGATGCAGTGCGGCTTCGATGATATGCTCATTGCATGCTGCTGGACCACACATGAGAGTCACCGTCGACAAAGGGACACCAGATCCAGACCAGGCGATCGCCGCCAGTAGGTCCTGTCCAGAGGTGGCTCTTTTGCGTGAAGCTTGGCCGACTGTCCAGCGAGAACACCATCTCCAGCTCGCGCAGCATGGTGTTGATAGCCGGTGACAGTCAAACGCCCGCTGCGACAAGATTCCCGGCAAAGCAGCCGTTGCTGGCCAAGCCGTTGTTGAAGCCGTTCACCGGGCGTTTGACGCCCTCATCCTCGTTGCAAGCATTCTGTCGCCGCGGCACACTCGCGATCGACAGCGCCAACCGTCGGCAGCATGAACCCAGTCGCAGGATTCATTCAAAAACAGCATCCACAGTCCTCGTTACTCGATCAGTTCTCTCCATTTAGCAGCTACAGCACTCAAGCCTAAGATGCCGGGTGGATCGAAGCATGAGCGGGTCTGTCTCCTTCGTGCATAGCCAGCGACGCGGGACCCTCACGCACCAACATCAGCAGCGCTTTGTTTCAGCAGTCGCCGTGGAAGAGATCGGTATTCTTCGAGGGCGAAGCTCAGGAGAGGAGCCAAACCAGATAGCAGGACTTTGGAATACGCACAAACGGCGTGCGGCGCAACAAGAAGGCCATTGCCAAAGAACTCAGCGAGACTGGCAAGTCTCGAAGAAGAGATCCGCGACGAGTGCTATTGCAGTGTCTGCCTCTCCAGAGACCCGCCAAGTGCCCGGATACGGACGTGGAATGCTGCACTCCCGCGGAATGCTCGCCCCTGCCGCAATACCACAGCCAAGCCCGACTCACGGCATCAAGTCTGCATGCTTGGAGCAAGAAGCTTGTGTCGGTCTTCCCTGGTATTCGGAGCCGCATCTTCCACAGTCGATACCCAAGGTAGGGGAAGAAGAGCATGTACCGGCAGCGGCAAGACAGCAACCTAGCGATCCGTGACCACTCGATCGACTCCCCAACGCAGAGCCCTACCGAACCATAATCCAGACTTCGGACACCAACAAGTTCAACACGCAGCACCTCGACATCGATCCCAGCCTCTCGCCATTGAAGTCGCCAACGCCGCTGCGAATCGTCCTCACGATCCCCACAAATGCGCCGACAGCAACAGCACCGAGCCGCGAGGTCAAAACCTATGTGCATGGGCATGAATCCAGTGACAATGTTCCTGGGAGGACGAAAGAGACGTTGAGACACAACCAAGCAGGGTGGGAGAGCCCACAGGCATCGTGCTGAGCCAACCTTGCGTCGGTCCTTTAGACAAGAGCTGGCTTTGGATAAGACGTCCTCATGGAAGATGCCCATCCGATCCCGTCTGCATATCCGCCGGCGACATACGCTTTCATCGCGCTGGGATGCGTCGACTGGTCGCCGTCGACGGTAGCCGCACCAAAGTCCGAGCCATCTCGGCGGGTCGTCAACAAGAGCAGATTTGAGCGTCCATCTCGAGATTTGTGCAGAGCCGTCAGTGCCCTGCAGCACAATTCCAGGTTCCAGAGTTACCTGTACGCGGTGCGCGGCGAGCTCGAACATGGAGCAATGAGTTGAGACCAGTCTGTGCGGCCGCATCGATCGAATTGCGCCCTCACCACGGGCAACATATACGGCAGCCCAGCGACCGGAGCTCGAAAGTCGACAGAATCCTCCCCGGCATGTCCTGCGTGGCCAGGATACAGCACTGAGAAGGCTATTGCCCAGGAGTCCAGCACGCAGGAAGTCCAAGCGTCGCAGTGCAGCATCCATCGCCTTGTAGTCGAACGCCGATCTCAGCAGCCTGGATCCCAGCAGAGATCCATCCACAATGTGTCGAGAAGCCAGATACGATGTCGTCCTAGATAGAAGAAGCAGACGAATCTTCAATCCGACAAGAGCGAGAGGAAGCCAGCATGCCAGCAACAGCAGCTGCAGCATTGTCGACGGCGGCACTCTGGCTGCGACTGAGAAAGGCATGCTCTTGATAGCATTGCCGGAGAGGCCGACAGTGTCTCTGCAGATGTTATCAGGGGATCTCCCGCGTTTTACCGCCACCTCCCCGACCATTGCATCGGGAGAGGTGAAAGTAAACTCCACAGAAAGCACCCCAAAGCAGAAAAGTGTTTCTTATCGCCGGGAACGACATCGAGGGCCAGAAGGTCATCAGCGAGAGATTCGAGATCCAGTGTGAGAACGACTTGCGGCTCGAAAGGAGGCCGTTCTCGAGACCATGGCATACGAGATCGCTGGGATGGTAGCGGTGGAAACAGTCTGGACGAGGGCACGTTACCATCGATGTCGCCGGCGTCGTCCCAAATGGCGAACGAGCGCAACCATGAGCCGCCGTCAGCACGCCGCCGAATCGGAACCAGGATCGAGAGCATCTCTGCAGCGACATGTGCGTTCGCGAGTGGCGGGTTCCGTACCGGCATGGTGCATCCAGGATGGGTGCACTCTTCAGCCAAGTCGGCACGTTCAAGACGGCATCGAACCCAGAAGCCTTGCATTGGGCCAACCAGCAAGAGAAGGTACTGAATTCCCACACACAACCTCCTGGAGACCAGCATCCAGAAAACGAAACCAGGTCGCAGCGGCATCAATGCCAGCAAAGAGGTTCCCAACGGCTCGTTGCTGATCCCCGTATTATACTGAGCCAAGACACGACGGCTCAACGCAGGATACACCCAGAAGACCTCTGTTCAGAGCCGAAGCTTGAGGAGCCCGGCGTCGAGTCCGAAAGTCGAGCATGGCGATATTCAGCACGCACAGATCCAGCATACAGCGTCCCAGTATGCAGAGGTCGAATATCCATCGCATTGATACCCATGCCAGCATCGCGGAGGCCACAACCCAGAAGTATGTCATCCAGCAGTCGAGCATCCAGCAGTCCAACACCACTCCTGTCAGCAACGCTCCTGCCGCAGGTCTTGTGGACGTCATGAACTCCTGCGGTGTACGATCGGTGATGATGCCATGAAGTGCATTCAAAACAGCACTGCCGTCGCGCCGACAGGCAGAGGTTGCTCCGCTGATACCTCCCGAGAGCCCTGGGGACAACGAAGATGCTCAGCCGTCTCACTGCTCCTGTTAAAGGTCTTTGACACAAGAGCATCCTTCATCGAAGTCGTGGATCATCGTGAGCCTGCGAAGAAGACGGCCGAGAGCAAGGTCAAGGTGTACCAGACATACAGACCCTCGCTCGTTTCTTTGCGCACTCGCCGTTCCAGTTCGACTTGGATGATGAAAGCGTCTCAGAGTTTGGGCGTCTCAAAGTTCAACATACCGGAGCTTCAAATTCGATCAACGCAGCATCGATGGCAATGAAGAATCCAGTACACCATATTGCCTCAAAGCTGCTTGCAATCCTGATCGAAGTCCGACTTCGAAGGCGAGAGCTTCTGCAGAGATCCAGCATTTCAAAGTTGATCACGCCGAAGCTCGCCGTCCGGCGTCCAGGAGCCAGGGGTTGAGGAGCCTCATACGAACAGACTCGAAGGGGTCAACACCCCGGGGCGGTCTCTTCAGCATGGGTCCCGCCGGAAGTCTTGTCGACGGCGTTTCCAATGACTTTGGAGTGCGAGCGGCAGGGCAAGTGGAATGCGGCCACATGCTGTGTCGAAGTCGTCGATATGGCAGCGGATGGTGCCGAAAGATATTTCCGCATGGTGAATTCCGCCAGAATCATGTCCGTCCAGAGTAGAAAGGCACAGCCATACCTCTTTCTCTGCAGGCGGATGTGGAAGACGATCTGCCTGGAGCAAAGATGAAGAACCCAGGCGACATCAGCATCCAGCAGTCTAGGTATGCGGAGGCAAGGATCCAGAGCTCCAGAGGAATGCTCCACGAAGAGGTCCAGCATTGACCAAGGTTCGACATCCAAACTTGGAGCATCCAAAGTCTCATCTTCGAGTCCGACGAAGACTCCTCCGAGGGCGTCTCATGCGGAATGCACGACGTCCTCTTGGTCCAGAGCTCTTGTCGGCAGCAGCAAGGACACGACAGATGATCAAATCGCTCAAAATTGGAGCAGATCTTGGCTCGAGTTTGATGAGAATGACGAGTGAGTCGACCTCCAACAGCAAGGGCGATGGCCTCCAACCCAAACACCAGTAATGCCACCACCTTTCCTTCAATGGGAAGGCGATTCATTGGCGAGCGTTGGAGAGGACAAAAAGCGACTGCGCGCTACATTCCTCAACCACAATTCGGTGATATCGACATCCAGAAGTTGGCAGTCCAGAGGGCCAGGATCCAGAAGTCGATCAAGGTTTACATCGAGAAGTTGTCGATGTCCTGTCTTCAAGCTGCGCTTTGGCGGAAATCCTTCTCGTCTTGCGAAGATGTATCGAAGAGGTCGGCATCGCCGCTGATCTTATTGAGAAGCCCTGCAAAGTGGTCAAGGTCAGCGGCATGGCCATGCAAATCGGCATCTCCATCAAAGTCGTCGACGTCCATCAGGGAATGCGGTGAAACGAAAGCAGCAAAGACCGAAACCAGCGATGCAAGACCAACTCTTTCATTCCGTCTACCGACCATCGACCACTCCAGCATCAACAAGGGTCTAAGTCGCCGTTCAAGCCGGCGAGGCATCTGCCTGAACCACCAAATGGTGATGTGACCACGAGTCTCAGCATCCTCCACGACCAGTCCCAACCCGCGACTCTGCCTCCGAAAAGCTTGCAACGACTCAGATCTCAACCACCGGCGACGCCGGCGAGGCTTCCGCCTGAACCATCCCGAAGGATGATGCGACCCAAAGTGCGCTGCCCCCCGAACAAGACAGAATGGACAAGCCACCACCTCAACCTCAGGAGCCTACCGGGAGTAGTCTTCAAGCGGAAGAAGTGAGTGACCAGCCATCCCGCCAACGAAACGCAACGACAAAGGAAAGCCCGGCTGGCCGCTCACGGGCGAGAAGGAGACGCAAAAGCTCAAGAACGCAGCAAAGATCTGACAAGACGCACGAAAACCCGGCTGGCCGCTCACGGGCATGAAGGAAACGCATCGACAAAGGAAAACCCGGCTGGCCGCTCACGGGCGAGAAGGAAATGTTGAAAAGCACAAGTTTCCAGCCAGGACGGTGAAGTGTCTACCAAGGTAGTCATCAGCTCCGCCTGGGATCGCGCAAAGTATTGTCCCGCCACCACCCGGCATGCACGCAGAGGCCGCTTTGCAGTTGAAAAGCTCCGATAGGCCAAAGAAACCCGGCATGCATCAAGTGACATCCAGAGATGTTCGTCAAGCGCTGCCTTCGATATGCGATGCGACCTTCTCGAGCGAACGGACAAGTGCCAACCGAGAGTTCGCATCAAGCGTCGCCGTTGAAGATGCGCAAAGCATGAAACTCCCCAAGACCCAAGAAGCGAAACCGTAGCAACACCTCCTGGGGTTTTCCCACATGTCCAAACAAAAATATGGATCTTGGTTCGACGCCGCAGGCAGAATCTCATCGATTCCCACTCCCTTGACTTCTCTCCGATCCAGCAGACCAAACAACAAAGGTGGATGTGGACATGACGCCGCAGGCAGAATCTCAACGATTCAAACTCCCTTGACGACAAGTCGATCCGAAATGCGTACCCCTTCCAGCGAACGGACAAGAGACATCCAAGGATGTACACCAAGCGTCGCCTTCCAAGATGTGCAATGATGTCCCCATGACGAGAGAGCAAGCCAACGCCGAAGCGTATGTTGACCTCCCGAAGCCAGCCAAAAGGAAAGCAAAAGCAAAAGAAACGCAATGACAAAGGACGCCGGGCTGGCCGCTCGCCGGCAGAAGAAGCAAGGAAAACCCGGCTGGCCGCTCGCGGGCTACGAAAAACAAATTCATCACGTCCCAGGTGTCTACCGAGAGTAGGCGTCAAGGTCGGTGGCGGGACTTACACCAGTGGATGCCCAAGAAAGAAAAGCAAAGAAGAAAAGAAAACCCGGCTGGCCGCTCACGGGCTACGAAAACAAAATCATCACGTCCCAGGTGTCTACCAAGAGTAGGCGTCAAGGTCGGTGGCGGGACTTACACCAGTGGATGCCCAAAAAGAAAGAAAAAGAAGCAAAGAAAACCCGGCTGGCCGCTCACGGGCTACGAGAAGGAGAGTACACCTCGCAAGAGTCTACCGAGAGTAGTCTTCAGGCTCGGTGGGCGGGACTTACACCAGCTGGGTGGAACAGCTGGATGCCCAGGCGGAGAAGAAAGGAAAGCTGGGATCGAAAGCTGTCTTGAGGGATCTTTGTTGTATATCTGCCACAAGGTCAGCGTCTGATCTACCCAGAATGGAGGCAAGACGACTTGCCTATGATATGGAGTGGAGCTGGCGATGGTTGCCCGAGAGCAAGAAGGTCTGCGGCTTCTGCAGACGCCATCGTCCTGGCGAGGATATATGAACGAGGTGTTGTGGGTGTTGTGTGTTTTCATGCAGGCCATCCTGGACTGGTGAATGGCAGGACTGGCTCAGCACGACCGACCGTTGACGATGAAAGGACGCTGCCTGGCTGGGCTGGGACGCTGCTCGGCAAAAGTCTTCTCAAAGAATGCCGGCAACGATGCAAACGGCGGTTCTCTGGAACGTGAAGATCTTGATCATTTGTTCTTATTCTTTCTGCTTCTCTTGATGGGAGACATACCTGAACAAGCCTTGATGTGATGGCAGAGAAGTCTTTCCGATACCAACGGAGGTCGGCGGCGTTGGTGAGGGGAGAAGCTTGGCGACCGAGAATTTTGCCGTGCGAACGTTTGAAAAGCCATCAACGATATCGCCAGTCCAGAACGTTCATTCAAATCATCAGTCTGCGGTGTGGATGATGGCAAAAGGCTTGAGATGATGAGCCGTACCTTGAGGTGTTGTCCAAGGCAAATTGCGACGTGGCAATGCCCAGGCGGTGGTACTTCTCCACAAGCCAGCAAAGTATCCGAGCGGAACGCCGAAGCTCTTTGCCATATCGAGCGAGTCTGACAATGGAGCTTGCCGACTTCATGTGGTATCCAAGTCACGTGGTCTGATCTTTCTCTGCCTGGCGGAGGCGGTGGCGATGATATGGCGGTCAGAAACCTCAGAGAATGGTATGAGGCGATGATATCGATGTCGAGAGGAGGCTCGAGAGTGTTACAGCCTTGCCGAGACCTGATATCGTCGTCTTCGCTCGCAGCGGTGTACTTGGCGAGATGTGGTCTGCCGATTGCTCGTGAGGGGTCTCTTGCCGAGGAGGTGCTGCATTTCCATCATATCATCGCTGCTCTTTCTTTGGCCAGACTCACTGTCGTGATATCGCCATTGCGGAGCTCAGAGCTCGCTGCGGTTGTGGTATCAATGGCCAAGTCCTCCTCTTTCGCCACCGAGCCCGGCTGCGGCGGCGGTATGGTCAATTTGCGAGTGGCAAAAGATCGTGTCGACCGATATCGATGTCGTGAAGGTCCTCGTCGTGGGGTATGGCTCTCGAAGGCTCCTTGTCGGTGGGTGGTGAGGTGATGGGTGATATGCCGCTTCAAAGCCGCTCGACCTGCGATGACTATCAGCGTTGCCAGCGACGGCGGTGATGAGTAATACCAATGTCAGTGTGTCTGATGAGAGTTTGAAGGTACTTACCTTGCTCATTGAAGTGGTATACCTCATTGTCGTCGGCGTGGTGGTGGTTGATGAGGCGGGCGCTGATATGCCGCCCCAAAGCCTGGCAGCCTGCGAGGAGCGTCAGTGATACCAGCGACGGAGGTGATGGATAATATCGCTGTCGAAGTGTCAGATGAGTGAGGGGAGGTACTTACCATGCTCGTCAAGCTGGTATACCTTATTGTCGCCGGCGTGCAGGTGGTTGAGGTGGTTGATGAGGTGGTGGTGCGGCGAAGCTCGGAAGAGCGTGCTATCACCGCTTTGCCTCGACTGTCTCTGCGCAGCGCCATGGCGGCGACGGCATATCAAATATACTTGGCGGAGGCTCTCATGGTGGTGAAGAAGCTCCGCCAACTATATTTGATGGTCAGTAGAGGTGTTGGTGGCGTGGTATGGAGCGGAGGGCTGGAGTCAGTGAGCTGCGAAGCTGAAGCCGGTCGGCGGAGCCATCACCGCCGTTTGCCTCGCCGGCCTGCCACCACCGCTATGGCGACGGCGGAATATCAAATACACTTGGCGGAGGTTCTCATGATGATGGAGAAGCTCCGCGAAGTGATATTGATGGTCAGTGGAGGTGTTGTTGTGCTGTTGCGGACGGTGGAGGGAAGCTGGAGTCAGTCAGCTGAAGCGCCGCCGTCGCTCAGCGGAGTCGTGGCCGCTGCAGCTATCGCGGGCTCTGGGCGCCACCACGCCATCGTATCAGCAATACAATACCTTTGCGGACGTTGCGATGGTGCTGAGGATGCTCGTGAGCAGTATCAGCATGTCCAATATCGCGTTGGTGGTGTGGTGTAGTCACCGAGCGCAGATTTAGCTGAGAAGCCCGCCGCGGCAGCTCGGAGGAGTCAGTGACGCTGGGGCTACTGAAGCATCACCAGGCCACCACGCCATCAATGGGGCCAGACAATTCCTTTGCGGAGGTTCAAAGCATGCTGAAGATGCTCATGAGCAGCATTGCGATGTGTATTGAAGCGTTGTGGTGATGGTGCTGCTGTCGAGGGCAAAGTCAGCTCAAACGCCGCCGCAGCTTTGCTTCAGCGACAGCTCGGGGCCACGCCATTGTTAGTATGGGCGGTAAATACCTTTGCGGAGCTTCTCAAGAGGCTGAAGATGCTCGAGATGGGTGCCAGAGTGTCTGATGGGCTGTAATCGCTGTGGCGTGGCCTCTGAGACCTGGAAAGTCGCCGAAGCTGCTGGTCTCGTCGCTCTGCCACGCACGCAAACAGTGGCTCGGGACCGTAAAAACGAGTATGGAGTATCAATATGGCCATATTAGCAAACGCAGCGAGTTTGCAACGATTCAGAGCAGATGTGTTGGTGGAGCAAAGGCGTGAGGGAAGAGGAAAGAAAGCGGCTTTGGGTGAAGGAAACAGCAGCAGCGCCTCCGCCAAGCCCTCCTTAACGCCGACGATATTTGCCCTCATGCCCAGCGCCTCCCTCAATACCACTCGAGAAGAATAATAGACCCTCGGAGATTGCTCGCAGGGGTCGATTTACCTATCTCCGCCTCTCAAACAACGATAATAGAGCCTCACGACTGATGCGCGAGGCATGAGGGCTGGCGGGCGTGTTTGCCACCATGACAGGGATGTGGAAATGAAGTTCTTGTCTTCTCTCGCAAACATTCCCGTTCTACGCCTCTGACTATCAACCAACAAAGTACCATCAAGCACCACAGACAGCAAACGATTGACGGAGAACGAGCCAGTACCATCATGACCCTCACGCAGAGTGACATTCTCTTCCTGGCGCTGTTTGCCGCGGGCCTGCTCCTCGCCGCGCACCTCACCAGGGCACTTACTCCTCCGCCTGAGGAGCCTGTCGAGCGCGATGATGAGCAGGAGGTCTTTGTGCTGGATACGCGGCTCACACGCCAAGAGCGGTGGCAGAGGTCATGGGAGGAGGATGTGTACCTGAGGAAGTGTGCTTGTCAGAGACGGAGGCGATGAGGAGAGGCAAATGAGCGTGATATGGGCAAAGAGCAGGAGGAGAAGGACAAAAGTTTGGGAGAGGCGAGGAGAGAGCACGAGGGCAGCGAAGAGAGGGTATAAAAGCACCAGAGAAGATCAAAGAGGAGATCTCCGCCAGAAATCGCCATACCAGCCCACTGAGACATCGACGAACCCCTATCATACCATCAAAGCAGCCGAGAAGCAAGACCCAGCATGTCGAATCCCGGCGGAAGACCCAGCAGCTATGACAACAGTCCTGACGAACGTCGACGGAGAGAATATGAGCAGCTCGTACGGCGAGGCGGACGTCCAGAACCAAGACCTGGTTACCAAACGGCTCAGGCTCCATCTACCCAGACCCCAGCAACGACAACCCAAGTCCCATCAATGTTCGCCCGACCGCTGGCTCCTGTTCTCGACTCGGATGGCAGAGTCCCAATCGGCACTTTGGGACTCCCCAGCTCTGCACGCTCTCCAGCACGACAACCCCAACCCCAACCCCAGCAGCAGCAGCCAGCTCCAGCCCAGCCGATGGTTCAGCCAGCGCCCAACCAGCCACCCAGCAGCATGAGAAACCCAGCATTATCTTCCTCCTTGCGACCTCCGCCACAGCACTCTATGCAGCATATCATGGCAGCACGAAATCAATTCAACAAGCGAGCACCCCAGCCTTCCGCTCCGCCAACACGATCGCCAACGTTCGGTATCTTTGATGAAGCGGGTAACTCGGAAACCATCCCCCGCGAGGAAGCCACCAAGGCGGATGGCCGAATTGAAGCGCCGTGGGGAGTAGTGAGAAGAATTGGGGAACAGGGGAGAGGACAGCAGGGAGGGTATCCGCCGCCGCGGGATCCGAATGCTGGGCCATATGTATCACCCTATTCTCCGCGTTAGCCCCGCGAGCGGCAGCGGCTTTGGCTTCGAATACTTCTGTGTTCTGCTCTCAATGACTTCTCATGTATACTATTCAGTACTTCCTTTACTATCATACGTTCTTCGACCCACAAACTCAAGATCTGGTTACTTTCCTTCATGACCATTCTGGTGACAGAGACCGCTGACACTCATCTCGCACGTACTGATGATTCTCGTGCCTCAATGTTTGAGCAAACATCAGCCGAGCTATACAATCTTCGAGGGGCTCACCTGAGCTCCACAGCACCGTTCAAGAAGCCTCTTCGGTGAGCAAGGTCCTTCCTCCCTGTCACTTATCTCTACCACCTGAAGCAATGCCTCCTACTCCGCCAAAGACTCACGAAGGCTCAATCTCCCCAATCTCTTCTCCCACCAATGCCCCAAGTACAACACAGGCTCAGATACCACTCCTGGTCGTGGAGCCTCCAGCTGACACGAGCTACCCTCCTCACCAAGTCTCGCGGGCTCTGCCGTTTCCTCCACTCCTCGACGCTCAGCACCCTCCACTTGGATCTGTCGGCCTTCCAATGAAGCTTCTGCCTGCACTGAAGGATCTGGACCCGCCTCTACCTGCGAAACAATTGAAAGATGTGCCAAAGGCTCCCGCAGCGACGCAAAGCAACCAAAGGAGCGCTGACGGAAGTCTCTTTCCCGAATACTTTGACTCCAAGGCGACCTTTGAAGAGATCAGGCCCAGCAACCGAGACTTGCAGCGGGAAAATGCGTCAACAAGTACGAAGGGTCACAGATCAGATCAACATGCGATTGCGGCTGGCGAGAATGATTGGGTCTACGTTGAGCTGCACAGAAAGCCTTCTGGAGATAGATGCAAGGCCGGAGAGAGGTGCTTCGATCGGTGAAGCGACTACTTCAAGTCTGTGTCTGGCCAATGCCGAAGCTTGGTGGAAGTCCGGGCTGAGGCCGGCTTTCGAGCGTTCTCTCTACTTTTTATGTCATTCCAATGTATGACTCTTGTTGCTGTAATGCAGACCCTGAGTCTTGCATGCAGGTCAGCTCCTCCAGATGGTCACGACTTCTCAAGGCTCTGATCTTGGTCTGGATCTGTCTTTGCTAGGATCTGTTTGCCCCATGACGATGATCTTCAACTTAGCTTGCATGGATAAATCAGCCATCTCCAGTGGCGAAAAGACGACCCCAAACCGCAGCCATGCTTGTTCAACGCCAGGTATTGAGGGCTCATGACCCCAGAAGGCGAGTCATCGAACAACTTCGCCCCTGAGTAGATGGGCAATCGGGTACGGGCAAAGACCAAGGCAGTCCAAATAGTTTGCCCCCTTGGCGTGAATCCTATAAAAACTTCACCCAAGTCTTACAGACTCTCGGATTCTGTTCACCATCCAGATACTGAGAGAGACTCACAGTGTTTCATACCCATTAACCTTGAGCTTGACTTCCCCCAATGTCGAACTCCAGCAACAGAGCCAGCGGCTCCAACGCATCGCCAAACCAGGATTCCTCCGGCCGCGACCCTCGCTCACAACGCCCAAGAGTCAACGACCTTCCACCGGGACTGGGCGCAGGTCTGGGCGCATACTCCATCAACAATGCCGTAATGCCAGTAGCGCGAACGCCCAGCCCAGAAATGCCACGAATCCCACTGACCAACGCTGCCCGCACCTACGTATCTCCCTATCCACCACTTCAACAGACTCCTCCACAAGCTCCATCTCAATACGCATATCCACCTCGCCAACCCTCTACAGCTCAGCCCTACCAATCTCCCTACTCTCCGCGACCACCTCCTGCGACAGCCCAGCACCCACAACCTCCTCCTTTTGGACAGGCGTCAGCCTCATCATCGGGCCCGCCGCAAGGCCAACCTGCACAGCAACCAGTCCGTATACCTCCACGCCGCCCTCATGAGCAAATCGTGGCAATGCAGAGCGTCGCACAAACTCCCGGCCCACTGCCACGATCGCCCTCCTTTGGTCGTCTTGATCCAACTGGCTCCTGGGAAAGCGAGGCACGCGAGAGTGTAACCCGGCCTACGGATTCTTCGACAGAGTCCAAGCGGAGGGAGCGAGAGCGGCGGCGTCGGGAGGAAGGAGGGCGCTGATCGTTCGGTGGTTCGGGCGGAGCTGCGCTTCGGTTTGATTTACGGTTGCATGGTTTGTATGTACGGATTGGATGTCCTTTGGTATGTGACTGTTGCGCATGCGATTTGTATCTTACCATTGAGTTCTGTAGTTACGGCAATGTTCAAAAGCCATTGCAAGTCCGACCATGATGTTCATGAAATGAAACCGTCATTGTAGCGTGGCGATGTGAAAGCTTCGACAATGCATCGAGATTGACTGTCGAACGCCAGGATTGGTGCCTTGAGGACATCGCCTGACCACATTCTCGTCAATTGTCCTCCGCAATCGTGGGGGTTTGTAGCTGATCTTGCCGGCGGCACGGGGCAATTGGCCATGTCATTCGCCTTGCGCCAAGAACGAAGAGCCCACGATCCGATGACATTTGTGAAGCAAAGGTTGCCATAATCACTACTCCCCTTCTCTTTGCATGGAAAGCTTGAAGGATATAAAAGTCAGCGCTTGTTCGTTCGTGCCAGCTTCTGCTTCTATACTTCTCGCAACTCCAAAGAGTCCACTCATTTTGCAGCCCATCATGTCGAAGCAAAGCGACTCAAAGCTCAAGTCTGAGTCTTCCGATCGCCAGCGAAGCAAAGAGCCGGGCAGCCGGGACTCACCCCCAGATCCCTCTTCCGGCAATCAGCTCGACGACATTTCAGTGCGGACCAGCAACGCACATCCAAAGGTAGAGGCGACAGTCCTCAGTCACCTCACCGAGGAGCCAATGTCGTACCTGGAACAGGGGGAAGAATTGTCCGGGAAGGACGAGCAGCCAAAGAATATGAGGCGTTGAGGCGATGTCGCTGAAAGCTGGCGTAGACGCTTGGCCTCAGACGCCTGTCGATGATGCGACTTCAGAGACTGCGAGAAACGGCTTCAGGTGCCCGGTATAGATGTTTCGTTGTGGCTCGGGTCAGCAGAACGGAGGCAGAGTGGCGTGAAGGCTCTGTCACGCTGGGTGGAAGCATTTCAGTATCGAGCGGCTTTAATGTACATTTTAACGTTTTGAAATGTTGATCACGTTTATTGTTACCTCTTCGGTTGCGTGTCATTCGCCACAGCGTTGGAGATAACTGCTCGTGAGGCAGAAAGTCATCAGTGGTTATTTCGGCCAAGCTCTTCCGTGCTCGTCAACGCTGGACCCTATGCTGTCGAGGTTCGCGTGACAGCGATTTGTTCCAGGTTGGCAGTTGCATTTGGGTGCTTGCTGCGTAAAGTAGTTGGGCGCGTGCTTGGTGGTTTTGCGGACGTTTGGCATCGAGTTCCTTGGCCCATGTGTCCGACGTCCCGCAGACCTCCAAGCGTGGGCTTGAACATTCGCAATCGAGGCGTGGTTCTGCAAACAAGCATCACCCACCTTAAGCAAACCCCAATTGAGGCCTTCATCGTACGAATGCGCCCATCGCCCTTCGTTTCTCGTTGACCATTACCAAACCAGCGATTTCACCAGCATCAGGAGCAACCTCCTAGATGAAAAGATCTTACCTGCCATTCCGATTAACAAGTAAGACCAGCATGCTGCAGGAGAGGGAGACGAAGAAGTCTTCGCTGAGAGAGAAGCTGAAGGACCTCTTCCGTGGAAGGAAAAAGACTGCCGATCGAGACTGCGGTGAAGGCCAGCCTCCAAGTATTGATAAGCAAAGAGTACCGCTGCGGAACACGATCTTGTGGACGCCTGACTCTTTAAGACGGCAAGAAGCGCAATCGCAGCCTACGTCTCCTTCATCTCCCACAGCCGCCAATGATCCTCGTACTTTCACCGCCGGCGTGCTGGCGGAGCACGGTGTCCAAGACCCAGCCAGCGGCTCTCGCTGGGCCCAGCTGCGAGGCGATCGATCTTGTGGGCCAGGGATTGTTCCTCGAAATGGAGGTTTTGGGTGTTTGCCTCAGATCAAAGAGGGTCTGGATGAGTTCATGAGCATAAGAAGCCAGCCAGGGCCGGGCACGCCAGATCCGGGGCAGCGAGCAAAGTGAATACGTTTTGGAATTGCCGCTGCAAGGCTTTGTGTCACGCTGCGCGTTTCTGGTGCAGCCGCCCTTGGCGACGGCGATACTGATGGGCCTCCTCATTCGCAATGGCAACTGCTGGGCAGCTGGATGAGTGTGCTCTTGTGCTTGCAGCTCGAACGATATCGCTTTGTTTGCCTTCTTTCTCAAACCTTCTCGTACTTTCGCATTCTGCGCTGCTCTTTAGTCTCATACCGCTTTTGCCTGCACTCGGGCGCCCTCTCTGCACGGCTTAAGCTCTGCTCCCCATGAGTATAGTCTTGACGCTCGAAACTCATGTCATGCTGACTGTCCGCAGCCGGCCGATAGCATTGGCTCAGCACGGCAATGTACTAGCGTTTGAATGGATATCCTTCGGCTCGGTGTCGCAGAAGACGTGTTCGACGTATCCCCTGAGCGCACAACACCTGGTCTCGAGATCCTCGTCTCTCCCAAGCCGGCTATGGTGGGTCCCAGTCGTTTCTGTCGCGGTCGCAGACTAATCAGATAAGGTTCGCCAAGCTTGCTCCGAAATCGTCTCCCGGTCCGAACGAAGCCGAAATTCGGGCCGAGTTGAACGGGTCGCTCGCAGTCGAGTCGGCAAGGCATGTCGAATGATGAAGGGTGGGTTTGTTGAGGAGAGGAATGGTCGGTAGAAGTCGCGGTTGCCGTGAGAGAAAGCCTGGAGCACCTGCGCGAGAGTGCATTCTTCACGACACTGTTCTTTCCCTTTGCGACACACCGATCCCGAAGTTCGCCTTCCAAAATTCTGAACAGGTCTGCTTCACGAGCAATCACAAACCTTCCTGACTGCAGAGATCACGCTCTGCCAACCTTGACGAGACACTCGCATTTTCAGACCCCAGCCAAAGTCGCCGCGCTCGCTCTCGCCGCAGCCGACCAGCATCAATCTTGCAGCACGCAAGAACGAATTCCCGCCGCCGCACGCACACGCACGTCGAAATCCAGCCCATTTTCGCTGGCGCCCTGCCATCTGAGGCCCCAAGGTCTTCGCAGAACTTCGACCAAGGCAGACTGCGAAGCCGAAGCAAGAGGTGCTGTTCGCGAAAATCGAGATGCAGCTGGAAAGTGATCTTGCAGGGCGTACGGGCGTGCGCGGAAACCTGCGACACAGACAAGCAGCCGCACAGGCAAAATTCACACGCATGGCACGATCCAAAGTACATTCTACGCAAAGTACAATGAATATCCGCGAATGCAGCCTTCGTCTTCGGTTGAGAATCCATGGGTCGGGCTGAAGAGATGTCAAGACTGTGCGAGAACTTCGAGGATGGAAGAGATCCGCGGCGCGAGCTGGATTGGAGGCTGGTGATCTCAGAAGCAGGGCACGAGGTCGACTTCATGACTTGGCAAGGTGGGACAGTGTGAGCGCAGACTGCAAAAATCAGGGTCCAGGGCGGAGTTCGGCCAAGCAGGCGGCGAGCGAAGCGACTGCATGTCGCAGTGGGCACAGTCGCATCTTCCAAAGATCTGATGACGCTTGCGAGTCTGAGCAGTGGCAATGGTGCAAGAGCCGTTTAGAGGGGTCTGGAATGACTGGTCGTAGGACCAGCTGAAAGGGGAGTTGTGAACGGGGACGAGACGAGGCGCTGGACATGCAGACTCTCTAAAGCGCTCGGTCAGCTTTGCGAGTGTGGCAATTGGCAGTGGCGCAATGGCCTTCGGATGGGTTTGGGAAGGCTGGGGAGGTCATCGTCGGCGGAACGGTCATGGGCGAAGGTGCGCCAGTCCTGAGTCGCTCGAGCTTTGTCAAGACGAGAGACTGGAGAAGTAGGTAGCTTGAGCTCCTATCAATGACACTGTACTTCGTGAAATGTTGCATCGTGTTTGCTCATGCTGTCGTCGCTCTTCTCGAGCCTGCTGCGTGCGGTCTTGGCGCTGGCGTTAGGGTTACTTGGGGCTAAATTTACCCCTGGGATTCAAGACGGCGACATCACAGAAGACCTAATTCAAGATGGATTGACTCAAGACTTTGAGGTCTCATTGTTGAGGATGAGAATGAAATTCGGGAGTAGAAAGGATGGCATTTGGATTAGTAGATAGCTTGTCGCCCTTGTTTCCGCGCTTTTCTGAAATTCTGCATTGACACCTACATGGAATGACTTGCTGGTTGAGCGAATGAGCAGCGACATATCTACTTTCGCAACAGGACCCGATACAGCCGTAACAGTGGTCTCATATCTTACCTCTGACCTTGAATAAGTCACTCATTGACTTTGAGAGGTCGAAACATATCTGTGTTGCCATCTTGGCGTCGTTCAAGATCGAACGCCCGCATCACGTGACAGGCCCCTGAGTCGCTCTGCACGCCACACCTCGATAACAATACGTTTCCGAGACACATTTGTGCGGGCGAAATTGTCACAGAGTCTGGAAAGAGTAGCCTCAAGTCATTGTACAGTATCTGAACCTCACGTTGCGGCTTCGCAGGCCCATTCCGTCTCAGCTGAAGCCGGCTGGCTTGCGACCCTTTCTGAACGCCAAAACCGCCACTGAACACTCCCTTGAGCATCAGCTCTTTCAAGACCGCTCGAATGCTCGAACTCTGCCCAAGTCAGGCCACTGGGTGTATGCGTAGACGTGCTTGCTGCCCCTGCTCTTCAAGCCGAGTGCCCGTACTCTTGTAGGCGTGACGCCGGTGCCAAAGATGTTGCTGCCGCTCGCAGGTGTCGCGTAGGCGTGAGAGTACGAATGGATAGACTCGATGTCAAGGCATGGCGGCAGCGCTTGGGGAGAGCGACGGAGAGCTGGCACTGAGCAGAGAGGACCGTCCAGACATCAAGTCAGCTTTCGGGCTCAGGCGTTCTTCGCCAGTGTTCCTCCGAGGCGACTTATTTCCATTGCTGTATCATGCATCTCCTGGATATCTGCAGAGCGCGAACGATGTGTGCGCATGCGCGTGCGTGCCTTCGTCCGTGCAGGTGTGTTTGCTCGCGATTCTCACATCTTGTTTGCGCGACCGGCGTGAAGGCCGCAGTATCCGTCTCGTTCGCATGGAAAGCAAATCCTCGGTGGCGTAATCTCCTCTTCGTCGAAGATGGCGTGCAGATGTTGCTCGGTCGGTGTCGCTGGCTGCTCGAGCGTGGGCTTTGCGACCGGCGGTGAATCTTGCGCCTGCGCCCGGCTCGAGCATGAACGGGACGAATTGAGGGTTAGGTTGGTCTGCGTGCGAGCAGTCGGCCGACGACGAGGTCTCTGCACATGCGCAATTCTTGCTGCCAACATCTCCTTCCCCACGGGCAACTCCAGACTGGAGATCATGCAAGAATGCCTCAGGCATCAATGCATTACGACTTCATCTCTTTCGTCTCGACGAGGAAGTGACAATTTCGCTGTCAAAATGCGAAATCAGACACGGACGACGAACTTTACAGCATTACTACATCCCTCGTACTTCACGAACCACGATTCATCACGAAAAGACCACAAGAATCGGTCGCTGTCACTTTTCAGGATGCACTGCCCGCACGAGGAAGGAGAGGACGACATTGCAAACATACAAGGCTGTCGAATGTTTTCAGAGTCTATACACAGATGCTTGCAGTCAAGGAGGCAGTGGCAGTGAACAGGCCCGGCAAGCCCAAAGGGGCAATGGAGGAGGACGGCGAGGTATGAAGCCGAGGCAGCAAGAGGCAGGCCCAAAGCGGTATCGCCAGCGAGCAGAGTGCCAAGAGCACACTCGTTTCTCAATTGCACACGCACCAGCATCCAAAGTCGACACTTGTCGAAATGGCAGTGTGTGCGGGCGGCTACTGTGCTGAAAGTCTGGCTCTTCGAACTCAATACTTGTCACGCAGCCTGCAATCTGGCCCCTCGGGGCTGTTTCGGCGGCCAGCTGGCGATGTTGCAGTGTGCGCGTGCATCGTGCTGCCGTTTCTGTATCGAAAGTCCTGCCTTTGCTGACAAGGCGAACTCAATACTTGTCACACAGCCTTGTAAGCAGCCCGTCGGGTCTGTTCGTGAGTCAAAAGATGGCCAGCTGGCGATATTGTGGAGTACTTGGCGGTCACACAGGTCTCGAAGTCCGGCTCGTGTTGATACGGCGAACTCAATACTTGTCACACAGCCAGCAATCTGGCCTCTCGAGGTTCTTCTGAAGTCAAAAGATGGCCAGCTGGCAGCAATGTGGAGTACTTGCTAGTCACACAGGCGTTTGTTAGTCTCGAAGTTCGGCGACGGCGAACTCAATACATATCACACAGCCTTTCCCGCTTACTCCCCCTCCGCTGGCTGGCTTACCACCCGCAGCTGACTTCCCACCACACCCCCTCCTCAACAGATTCTCCGCACGCACTGTTCGAAATGCCTGCGTGATTAGAATCTTGCTAGCGCGTGCAGCCATTTCTCCCGACCTTAAGTATCTGGCCCTTCCCTCTCCTCTTCCTCTTCTTCTTCTTCTTCTTCATACAACACCGTGAGCGCCTTCTCCTCCCCCCTCCCCTTCCACACTTGACCTTGACTGACACTCATCGCAGGCTTGATACGCTACACACTTGCAACACACTACACGCAACAACACCGAGAATCGAGAATAAGACATTCATCATGTGCGGTCTACCCATCCACCGGCTCTTCTCGAAGATCAAGCGGATTTTCAAATGGAGTGACCCAGTGGATACGCCTTTCGAGGTATGTCTCTCTCTCCCCCCATCTCACCCACTGACCTTCCCTCTCTCCTCCCCATCCCACCCTCACTGACCCTTCACTGCCCTGCCCCTTGCCACCGCCCCTCTCGTCGCCGTCGAGATCATTGCCGTCCAGATGCTGACTTCTCGCAGGACCCACTGGGACGGAAGTGGCGTGTCCGCACGTACCACGACGACTGAGTCGACTGAGGTTGCTGGCGGTGGATTTCCTTTGTTCCCCCTCCGCTGTACTGGCGAGCTTACCACATAAGGCCTCTCGGCGGCAGGCAGTGGGCTTTCCGGGAGAGCGGGGGCTCGCACGGGGGTTGCGTAAGTCCCGTAGGGCCGCCTGAACCGTGTGGGATTCCCTTGATTTTTTCCTTCTGTTTCTCGGGTGATCTGGATCGGGGCTCTGTAATGCGCAACCGCTGCGTTTGAGACCGACCGGGGATCCCGGGCGCCCAACCAAACCGAGGCCCCATTGCGTAAGTCCGCAAGTGCTGCTAGGGGTCAAGGGGCGGTGACGGTGAGCTCGTCGATCGAGTTCCGCCTTCGCGTGGCGACGGGTGTGAGTACCCTTCGGGGGAAACTGAGAGAACTCGCTGTTGTACATTAGCTTCTGTATGTAGTTGTCGGCAATCATCACTGTCGCTGCCGCTTCTTGTGCCTTCTTCTCACCGTCGTCTGTGAAGTCTCTGAGATTGCGCCCGTAGATTGCGACCGCAGATTGCGACCGTGAGCAAGTCGTCTTGAAGAGCCTCATGCTTCGTGTCGTGCCCACCTCAACGTCGCCGTCGCCATTGGCGGACATGTTCAGCCTCGCGAGGCTGTCTCAGACTTCGCTTCGCGCTGTATGTCGTCGCCGCCCGCGGTGTTCAGCGTGCGTGGTGCCTCGGGCTCGGCCTGCCACAACGCATCTGCCTCCCACGGTCGCAATCAAGCGATACTGACTCTCCGGAAAATGTTCTTGTGCTGACCGTTGCTGTCGTCGTGGCCATTCGTCTCGTGCCATAGCCTTGTCGCAGATTGCACTGCCTGCATCGGCTCACCCTGCTGTCGTCCCATCCACCTGCCAGCCTGGCATGTCCCGTCGCCTTTGATCCCGTCATCTTGCTCCCAGAGCGACCAGTCTGTGCAATCGCCATCTTCATGCTCAGGCCAATGCCGCTGCCCTTTCACTGCCCTCTCCAGTGCTTGGGCTCATGTCGCATGCGGCTCCTCAGCGCCGGTCTCGTCTCGCTGTACGCATGTTGCCGTCCATTGCTCAGTCCCATGTCGCCGCCTCCACTCTCGCCTCAGCCTTGTCACATACCGCACCGCCAACGCCGTCTCGCATTGCTGTCAACCTGCCAACCTGCCAACCTGCCAGCCTACCATGTCCCGTATTCTTCGACTCCATCATCTTGCCCCCAGAATGACCAGTCTCTACCTTTTAGGCAGCTCGTGCCTTGGCAATGTAATGTATGCGTGTATTCGTCATGGTGCAAGGCCTTGACTTGCTGCTCGCTACCGTCTCCACCGCCAGGCCACTGCCAACGTGCGGCCCGCTGCTGCATGGAGATCTTTCGTATTGCTGGCGAGGCGCTTCTCGGTCACGCTCGGCCGTGATGAAGACGTTCGTCGTCGGTACCGCTGTCGCTCATTGCCGTGGTGAGGCTCTCGTCCATCGACTTGGAGTCGTCACGCCGTCGCGTGATGCTCGTAGGACTCGGTCTCGTCTTCGCAAGGTCTTGATCTGTGGGATGTCGCTGTTTGAGATGATGTCGCTGGAAGGTGATCCCCGTTCAGCGACTTCCCTCCACGAGCGTGACTGCCTCACGGATGGCAAAGAGGCAGGAACTTCCTACTTCTTGCCCGGTGACGTGAGAGTGAACATCACCATCAATATCGAATCGACAACTACGTGAGATCACTGTTGTCGCCGTCTACTGAACCACCGCCTCGAATCGCGAGACTCCTCCCAAGACCGATCGTATGCGAGCGCTTCCTACAGACCACACGATCTCTCGTATTCGACACCCAAAGACGGAAAGATATCATACACGAGGCTTCTTCATCGAGACCAGACGAGAAAGACTCACAGCAGACGGTGGTCTTTGTGCGCGATCGCGCTCGCCGCATCTCGAAGATTCGCACAACTCCCATCGCACCACAAGCATATCATCTGCCGCGAGATAGCTCCTGAGCGGAATGGCTGTCTCGCCACAGCTTGAAAACTGCGACACGAAAGCCAACGTCAGACCACCCGCTGCACAAACTTTCTGCCCAGGTTAAAGGGCTTCGTGAGAGAGGATGACTGTAAAGTGCCTGGGCAGCGACTGTTGGGGAGCACGAGATACTATCAAACCCTGATCAAGAGGGAGGAGATTGAGATCCAAGACGACACTCCGGAACTGGAGGTGATGGACCAGGTCATCCACGACGCCTCCATCAAGAACATCATGGTGGCTTTTTCGATCCGGATCTCAAGAGGAAGCGGCACTGCGAGAAATCGAGAACGATAACTTCCTGCTCGACATGTATACTTCGATCTGTTCTGACATGCTGTCTCTGAGCACGCCTGGAGATGCGAAGGCGCAGATGAATGCAGACACACAAGCGGACAATACGGGCGACATCAACTCTCAGTTCCTCCCACCGAAAGCATACGAAGCACCTTTCGATGTCGATACGAGCCCAGCCAACAACCATCTGGAAGCCATGGCGTGCCCCTTGCCTGGCATTCGCAAACAGGGTCTCGGATGAAGTTCTGCAATGGAAGTCTCATCATTTGCATCCCTCACTCCCACCTAGACTGACTTTGGAGCATTCCTTCTGGCTAAGAGCATTCAACCGAGGCCACATACTGGTGGTCTAGGCAGATCAGTCTTCATAGCGTCAGATCTCTAGCCATGATGTAGCGAGCGCGGGCAGCGATCTGAAAGAGCATTATAACGACACACCGCATATCGGCATTGTACTCCAGCAGCACACGAGAGCCCTCCGCGTATTCTTGCACGACGATAGCGAGACAGAGAGTAAAAGCACAAAGGTTCAGCCTTGTTGCTTATCGGAGACCAGCGAAGGAAGTATGGCTGTCTCCAGCCTTTGGTGACTCAAGCGTCTGGCACTTGGTGACACTCTGAGCCACTCGATAGTCACCTTACGGACCACCGCTATCCAAGGGCAAATGCCCCATCACCAGAGGCAAAACTCGCAAAGTGATTGTCACGAATGCGAAGAGAAGGCCCAAGTCGTTGACTGCCTTGGCGAATACCCACAACCTCCATCTCTTGGAGGAGTGGTGAAGCCTACCAACACCCCAAGGGCGTACGTCAAGCCAGTGATGCCTCAATCCGACCTGATGTCAGGTATAGCATGCGGCCTTAGCAAACAGTCATGCGGCAATGCATGTGACGGGCAGCAATCCACGCTTCTGCGACATTTAGAGCATGAACTCGACTGCACCGTCAGTAACCTAAAGTCAACTATCAGTAACCTGGGTGCCAACAACGCCGCAAAAGCAACATGTCCAACATAAGCGAGACAGTCCCAACGAGCACAACCTCAGGACGAGGCCGGCCAGGAACTGCAGCTCTCGCGTCTTCGTCGGCAGAAAAACAGCCGACACAGCAGCACCCAAAGGCAGATTCAAATACTGCCGTTCCCGGAAGCGGATCTGCAACACGTCGCTTGAGACTTCCCAGCGATGATCTGCTGAATGCTCAAGGAGTGTACAGGCACGAGCCTTCTGCGGCCGAGCTCGAGGAAATGGCTCGACTCTCGGCCCTGCCGGACTATGCCAAAGAGCGAGGAGCGTCGCAGGCATCCGATTCTCAAAAGCCCGACATCGAGGCAACCCGGCGTAGTGAGTCGAATGCGGGTGTGTGTGAACATGATACTTCTCAGGCTCCCAAAGCCGGTCATCGGGAACCCGGGATCACGCACAGCCTGCGACGAGGTGGCACATGCGACACCGATGATAGCATACTTGAAGAACTGATGGCCGGTGAGAGGAGCAGCGGCGAGAGGGAGTGGACATGTTCGGGGAGTTTTGGGAACCACGATGCTGATCAGCGACATGGCGAAAGGACGTCTGGAGAGTCTCGTTCGTTGCCGCCCGGAGGCTCGAGGTCTCGGAATGGCAATCACGTCGAGCGGTACTCAACCTAGATCGCTTGCTTCGGATGGCTGCTGGTGCTTTCATCGGTGTACTAGATCTCTTGGCAGGTGCTGAATGCTCGTTCGTGGTGTTTGGCTCTTGTGATGTCCAAAGGTCTTCAGCTCTCGACCTTCAGAAATCAATGTCTGCTTCACGAGTGCCAAGTTGCGCCTGATCTCAACGAAAGTCACGGCTTCCAGGCCTAGAGAACCTCGCTGTCGATATCTTGAAATGAACTTACGGAACCAGGTTCTCATTCAGTGGTCTCGGCTCAAAGGTAAGCCGTGACATGCGAGTGCTGAAAGTTTTCAATGCGGCACATGACACAGGCAAACTTGCTCGATGGAACAGCGCGGGCTGTTACCTGATGTTGTGAACGCAGCTACGGAGATTCGACATTGGCGTTCTCTCAATAGTAGATGGTATGGTCTCTGGGCTCTGCCCCAACAATCCATCACCAACACACGAGATCAGCAAGCCATGTCCCATATAACGAGAGTACTGAGTGCAGACAGGCACCAGCACGGCAATCGCTCACAGGATCAGCATTTCGCACGGCCGCCTGACCTTCAGAAACTTGTCAGCCACAAACATCAGAATTCTGTCACAACTGTTATACCGGCCAGCGAGTATCGACCAGGACTTTCCGGAATCCCGAGCGATGATCTCCTGGGGCTTTTCGCGGGCGATGTGGGCGATAAATCTCCTGAGAATGCAGAGCAGCCCTACAGCAACGGCACTTTGCTCTTCGTCAAAGTGAAAAGACCGAGAAGACAGGGCGACTTGTCCGAGCCGAGACAGCAAAATCCTAAATGTGCTGCTGATACGGCGGAACCCGGAAGCCTGAAAGAAGAACAACAGCAAATGCTGGGTAGGCCAGCACTGCGTCGGACTGTCTCGAGTGACTCTGAGACGAGTCTGCTGGAGAAGCTGCAGCGTGTTGTTCCGATGGATGAGGAGAGTGGGCAGATGAGGCATACATTCCGACCTGGAAAGCAGCTTACCGAGCGTGATCTGCGGGAGCAAGGAAGCAGAATGCGGACTTGTGCTGGCGTGCTTCGATTGATGAGTCCATTCAGGCTTCTGATCTCGAAAGGAAGTCGGGCGGAGGCACTCGAGCGGCGGGACAGTTGAGATAAGTTTTGCCGTCATGCGAGTGCATGAGCTCAGAGCGTGTTCATGTTGTCTTCCAGTCGTTTCGCGGCCGTACTACCTCACGAAGGAAACTTCCACTTGAGCATGTGCCTTCGAATCAGTCTTTCAAGACGCCTTTTCTGTCGGCACCTGCATCATTCTGCTATGATTCTCCTGTGGGATTGCTACCCATGATCAACTCACACGATATGCCAATCGGAACATCAAGACGACCGTCCTCCTCGCGGGATCCAGAGCTGATGTCCAGCAGCGACAGCTATCTCACAGCTCATCCCCTTCTCGCACCCGAGCCAGACCCTCTTAAGCACGCACGAGCCACCAGCAAGCCAAACAAACATCTCCAGCTCAGCTCAGCTTCGTTCCTCTTCCTTCCTCTCACAACAACAACCACAACACTTCAACCCCGCCCGCCGCTCCACTTCAATGAGCCAGCGAGATGCGAAGTGTTGATGGAAGATCGATCAATGGCTCCGCGATATCCTGATCCTTGTCGTCTCTGCCCACCGTATTGCGTGCCCCGACCGGTAGGCGGGATGATACACGTTCCCCCGCGAAGTGGTATGAATGGACGATGAGGGGATAAGTAGCGGTACATACTTTCTTTCAGACAGATTCTGCAGTGTGATTGAATGAATTGGTGATGTTTGCTGGTCTCTCGTGCCTTCGTCGTGATTGCCCTTCGTTTGCTGTGCGTGAGATGGAAGGCGACGGCGACACCTGCAGTCCATACCATCGCATCACCATCCACATGCTTGATCTTTCAATTACCGCAATAAAGTGGATGTGATCTCCTCGCGCACAATGCATCAGCCACCACGCACAGCAGGCGTGGCTAGCAGGCTGCTGCAGTCTCGCGCACTGGCAAACCCTGCACCAGCTGAACAGCAACTTCCACACTTCCACATCGTATCAGGCCATCAACAAAGCATCATCAAGCCACAGCTTCCCATGCAACCCTCGTCGACCCGGCTTTCGAAGACACCGACAAGACGATGTTGACCCACCAGCCCTGGCCACATCATTCATCCACGACCTACACCTGCAGTTTCGGTGGAGCCATGACCGAAGAGATGGACGAGAGCAGCGGTCGTTGTAGGATGGGAAAGGCATGATGAAGACGGATATCCTTCGCATTGACGTGGCGCCTGAAGAGATGAGGCAAGGCGCCAGTCAAGGAAAGATTGAGAGATACGATAAGAAAGGATATCTTCACGTTGGCGAGGCACCAGCAGATGTTTTCTTGGACTGGAATTTACCAGAAGAGTAAGCACCTGCAGGACGAATATGCTGTGGGATGGATCTGAAAGAACTGGAACAGGAGTCATGAAGCAAGTTGACAGGATGCAATGCTTGTTTGGCTTTCAATCGAGCAGATGCGACCTCAACCGCCAAAGCCTCAGAATTGCAGCAGCATCCAACGGCGCAACGCACGAACACTTATTTCGAAAACCCAATATCAACACGTTACTTGATAATGCACAAACCTATAAGAACCCAGCCCTGCAAATTCCACCGACAACCAACCAGCCGCCTTTCGAATTTCCGACTTTCCCGCCCAACCATCGTCAAGTGTCACACCATCCTCCTCGTCGAATGCCTTTGCGCTTCCAGCCATCTACAGGATTGGACTTCCCTTCGCACGGCGCTGCTTCAGCAGATCGTCCAAGTCCTCCAGCTCCTCGCCTTCGGACTCCGAGTCAGAGAATTCGCGTTGTGCCGATTGCATGGGAGTCTGCTTGAAAGCGGAGCCGAGCGTTTCGCGAGCCGTGCGGTAAGGAGAACTCCCCATCTGGTTGCTTGCGGGCGGTGAGGAAGAGAGCGAGTCTGAGTCGCCTGGGATACCATTGTTGTTGGAGAGGTCATCATCGTCAGACACAGCACCATCGCCGATGTTTGGGTAGTCTCCCGGGACCTGGTGGTGCTTGGCCAGAATGTCGGCTTGGATCTCATCATCTTCGTTCATCCTAGCATCGGCCACATCTTCGTCTTCTCCATTCTCGAAAGCCCAGCGACTGTCGGCGAATGTCAGGGTATACCGCCATCCCTCCAAACGCTTCTCAACCCCAGCCCACTCCTCGCTCTTGTCCTCGCCGACGGCGAGGAAGAGGCCGACGAGCTGCTGGAGTTCCTTCCACTCGGCTGCGGATCCCACGTCCTTGCTCGCCAGCGCTGGGACTCTGCCCTCGTGGTACAAACGAAGCCACTCCTTCAGGTTGCTCCAATGAGGAGTGTATGGTACTTCGAGCTTGATGATTCCCGTCGCGACTGTCGTGGTACGGAAGGTGCTCTTGCAGATGATGTTAAAGCTGGCCCCAGAACCGGCAAGCTCCTTGAACGTCTCCTGCAAGGGTCCCTTCTTCTCGCCCATGATTCGCAGCCAGTCGCCAGGATTGCGCACCTGAATCGGGCTCTGCTCGACTTCCTTGCGCAGCTTATCGACATGCGTCCACCACGGAAGAATGGCGCCGGCATTGAACCGGTCGATGCGGATTGAGAACGAGTTCGCAGACCAGAAGAGCCGGACAGCCAGCTGGTGGAAGCGGTAGGAGACGTACAGGAGTGACATCTTGTTTGAGTTGAGGAAGTCCTTGGAGAGTGGTACTTGAATCGTCTCCTTCTGGACGAGACCGGCCTCGAGGAAGATCTTGACGAGAACGGAGTCCGGCATTGCTTGGAGCTGCGTGCCTCTTGTTTGCATGCGGATGTTGTGGTCGTGCTGCGATGAGGTCAGTACATAGCTACAGCTGTGGAAGAAGGGTGACTTACCGATGCCAGTGGCCGCTGAAAGCTGGAGTTGTCTTTGGCAGGGTCATCTTCAACCTCGAGGAACCGTCGACGAGCTGCTTCGTCGTACACCTGCCAAGTGGGAACTTTGGTCGTTGCGTCGTCGTCTAGCACCATCACATCCTCTTCGCTACCGTATTGCTGCCGCTTCCGGCTCTGAAGTTCGATAGCGCTGGACTCGCTCTGAGTGTCGTCGTGCTTGCGCTTCTGGGCGCCGTTGTTTCGACCGCCGAAGAGGAACATACTGGGCAAGCTAGTGGATCTCGTGGATATTCTGGTGAGTTCGAGGAATGGTATGGGTGTTTGCGCAAAGCGAGGCGTTGCTTGAGATGATCAGCCGGGTGAAAAGCGGGTCGAGGTTTGGGAGTGAGAAGAGTGGGACAGGACGCAACCGATTAGAAGTATCTGGGCGGGTGCGCCGAGCGTCTGAGTGATGCTGCGCGAGTCACCAGCGGAAAGAGTCACAGCGCGGAGCTTTCGCGGCGGCAGCAAGTGAATGTTCGCGCGGATTCCCGTTGGCCGGACAACTGCATTTCCCGCTGCCGCCTACTTGCATGCGCCTGCATCCATCTCCCAACCTTCTCATTCATCTCCATCCAGACACTCACATACCGACTTCGACTGGCATTCAACGGTATCCCAAACATCATCACACCATCCAGGCCACCATCATGGTGGAGACTCGCTCCAAGAAGCGCGCTCGAGAGGAGGCCGCCAATCCCCCTGCCTCGAAGAGGAAGGTCAAGGCCGCCGCTCCTATGGGCTCTACGACCCCGGCGCGACCACAACTTACTGCCAATGTGAGTGAAATGGAAGCGCCCATCGAGGCGCTTAGATGGCTGACTGGATATAGCAGCGCAAGAACGGGAACGAGCCTGAAGTTGCCAATATTCCATCCTCGAAGGAGACGAAGACTGCCCTTCCACCCATGTCCAAAGACCTGAGAGGCCATCAGCCGACTGTCAATGTAAGTGGGATGTCGCTATATATTCAGAAGAGTCTATGGCTGATCGCTGCCTAGTCGCGCAAGGATGACCGGAAGACCGCCAGCCCTGTGCCCTCGAAAGAGGCGACTGCCCGCGCCATTGAGGATGCTGCTGAACCTGCCGAGGCCATAACGGTCGATCAGAGCGGGTCGAAGATGTGTACTCCCCTCGAGGCCGCCTCTGCTCCAGCCTCCAAGACGACGGAGACAACCGGCGACGACTCCAAGACCGCTGAGGTCCCACAGCTCGCTCATGCGGAACATTCGACAGAAGTCCATGATCCTCCCACTGAACAGACCATTATCAACGTAAGCTGAGCGTCTATGGGTATGAAGAACCTAGCGACTGACCACAACACAGGCGCGCATGAACGAGGCCTCTTCCAAGACTCGTCTCCACCTCCTTGGTCTCCCCGCTGAAATTTGCAACTCGATCATGGAGATGGTCCTCCTCGAATCAGCACCAATCAAGCTTGACGCTGCGAACCGTGTGCGGCAGCCAGGCGCCTTGCAAGTCTGCAAGACGCTGCGCCATGACTACATCAAACTCTACTATGTCGAGAACCAAATTGAGATCGTTCTGAACGACTTCAATGCCAGCGCTGTCCAGCCCGCCTGGGATCTAGTGCTCCGACACAATCGCAATCGGCCCGTCAACGTCATCCGGTGGATTCGTTTGAATGGCGCTCCAGATTGGGCCAACGTAAAGGCCTGGATGAACCTCTTGGTAGCTGGTTCTTTCGGGTACAAGTATACCAGGCCGCCAACGATCCGCAGAGGTCGACAGGAATCTTGGAAAGTCATCATCTCGCTGATTTGTCAGGCCGTGCGGGCCGTTGCTCTAAGCTCAATGCCCATGGAGGAGAAGAAGGCGGTTGCAGACCAGATTGCTGAGTCATTTCGTCCCGTGCTCGGCGCCGTCGATGCTCGGTGGATGCAATAGACAGCTCGGATGAGTGTGGAAGGGCGATTGGACGGGCTTCAAGCATTACAAGTCCCGAATGCGACTACATTACCTTGCTTGGAGCTACTGACGGTGCGTGTTTGGGACATTGGATCATGAGCGGCGCAGGCGATCGAACTGGATGCATCACCCTCTGAGAATCAGTGCATGGAGAATAAGACCTTTCTTGGACAGAGTGAGGCAGCATGGCATTTCCATAGCACTGTGTGTTTAGAGTTCCGATCGGTTGTTCCGTAGCAAGATGTCGCCCCATGAGCAGGCGCGGGTAACAGACTTTGGGATATACTTATATTATCCTATATCTGTATTGCTTCTAACATAGGTTCCGCCCCAACTGCCGGGCACGTACGCAGTGATCGCTAAGACAGATCCCTGCAGTCTCGTCTCGTCCCGCCGGTAAGCACAGCCGAGAGACTTTCTTACCCAACCTACATCTACAACTTCTCTCTCTTCCTGTGCTCCAAAAATCACGCCAACATGGACTCGATTGCCGAGCCGGCCTGCGACCAGCCCTCAGAGACACTGGCGATGATGTCTCAGCGCCAGCAGGTGGACTTAGCTTTTGGCGACATCGCGAGCCTTTCCCAAGAGCTCCAAGATCGTGTTGCCGCTGTGAGTACCCTTACATCCTACTGCAGAGCGTGATTCACTGACTTTGATGAAGGCGGTCGCGAACAAACACATCCACGCAAAGAACGAGCCACACCTCCTCGGACTGATTCCGGAACTACGCAACATCATCATGGCGCTCGTTCTTCTGGAGTCCGACACCGTTGGGATGGATATCACTGGCCCAGCGCAGCCCGGAGTGCTCCAGACGTGCACAACTCTCCGCAGCGAGTATACTAGGATGTTCTACACCCAGAACACATTCGAGATCGTGGTCATCGACTGGGACGCCAAAGCGGTCGAGCCGGCTTTCGCCATCTACAAGCGCTACTCAAACGAGAAGAAATCCATCCATGAGATGCCAAAGCTTTTCACCGGAGGAGCTCCCAACTGGACCAACTTACTGCCGTGGTTGGAGCTATTCAACGCCGGCAAGTTTCCAGGCGTCGACATGGTCGGCGCCACTGGAGATGATCTCGTCATCCACCAGCTGTTCAAATGCGTATACAGTATGAAGTGCAACTCCTGGGCGGACGTACTCGACGTGATTAAGCACTTCCGTCCGCTGTTTGGCGCTCACGAGGTACGCTGGAACCAGGACTGAGGATACTGCGTTTCATAATGCTAAAGATCAAGGTGGATGGGAAGTTACAGCTCAGGCGAGGGTCCTATGCGCATGAGGTACGCGAATATACCCCTACTCGCGGCCTATTCTGACATTCACACAGCGGAGCTGTATTGTTCCCGAAAGAGTCAACGCACTGTTCTGCATTTCTTCAGAAGTAGTCAAAGAGACGAGAGTTAGTTCGGCTTCCTGATTGTGACATGTCATCATTTTACCCTTCATCATGTTATCTCACTGAGTCCTAGTCCCTCAACAGCGATAGTTGTACACCGCTATCCATCTGCGAAGGGCGCAATTCCACGTGGCGTTTAATCCGCATTCCAGTCTTCCGCTGGAGCTCCATTCCGCATCTTTTTTTGTTCGAATCGCTTGAGGTGCGGATATCCTTCTTTCACACAAAGGGACAATGAAAGCTGACGACATTCCACATCGCCCAAACCGGCAGCAAGCTCGAACAAAGACCACCCGCATATCTCTGCTTTCGGATCAGATGTACTCTACCTCCAACGGGTTTACGTCCGACTCTCCCTTCTTACACCATCTGACAGGCAAGACATCGCAATCATGGTGATCCCCCCAACGCGCAACCGTCAGCCGCCGAAGAAGTACGGGTTTGACGAATTCGCGGAGCAACCTAAAGCACCTGTGCCAAAGAAGACCTCCACGAGAAAACCTGCGGCCAAAAAGCCGGCAAGGAAGACACCAGCACCCAAGAAGACGCCAGCGCCGAAGAAGAAGCAGCCAGCCAAGCCGAAGGCGTCACGCAAAAGGAAGACGAAAGCAACTGCGCAACAAGAGGTGCCCGACGACGAAGACGAGGAACCTCAGCCAGGCCCTGAAGTTGCTGACGACAACCCGCCTCACGATGATGACGGGGAGCCCGACGACGAGCAGCCGCCACCCCACAAGACAAAGGCAAAAGGCAAAGGGAAGCAGAGAGCGTCTGAACCCAAGAAGACCAAGCCTGGCCGTGGCAAAAAGAGGGCTGAAGACGCTGAGAATGACGACGAAGAAGATCTGCCAAAAGATATCGAGGGCAATGGAGGCGGCGACTCACAAGAGCCGCAGACGAGACCACGGGAGGAGCCAGCCGGGGTAGGTGGAGACGCAGCACCTGCAGAGCCTCCTCAGACGGCCGCGCCAGAGCAAGTGTCCCCTCCTCCGCCAGCCCAACCGTCCCAGCAGACTCCCGCCCGGAACAATCCCTCAGGCGAGTTTTCGAGCAGCCCAGAAGACCATGGCACGCAGCAACGCCCAACGTCGAATGCGCCCACGACACAACAGCAGCCAGGTGATTCCCCTGTTTCAGCCAATCGCCAAGAAGGCACAAATGGACAAGTTCCAGGATCTTCTCCATCTGGCCAGCAGGCACCAGCCAGTAACAATCAGCAAGGCAGTCAAACTTCAAGCCGACAGCAGCGGCCCATAGACCAATCGATTCACACACCTCACTTTGAACGGCCGGAGGAATATAGTGAAAGGATGAATCAGCCCTTCTTTGGTGGTACAAGATCAGCCGGAGTGACTCCTGGAGTCCACACGACTCTACAGCCACGCGATATCGACGACACTGGCGACTTGGAGCGGCCACAGCTCTCCCCGCCACCAATCATCACGCCGCAAGACAACACCGCTGCGCAGCACACGAGCGCAGCCCAGCAAGTCGGACAATCTTCTCCACCAGGTCAGCCAATGACCTCGCCATCTCGACAGACAGGCGGCCCACACCCGCTTCAAGACATATTTGACGAAGCTGCACGCACGCAACGAGGCCCAACCAGCCCACAACGCCCACGCCAAAGTCAACCTCGGCAGTCGCCAGCAAGGTCAACCCCAGAGCAGTCCGCCGCGAACGCAATAGCAGATTCAACCATCTTCATGGACCCGGAACGAACAGACCTCTTCAATCAATCCCCCCTCCCGCCAAACGGACGAACCGGCAGTTCCTCTGCTCCAACGAACGCCCCAGCAGCGACAAATGCGAACACAGCGGAAGATGGCGAAAACGAGAATGATCGATCGCTGAGACAAGGTCCACCTGACCAGGACGTACCTCTCTCACCCGGTGATCAAGCGACCTTTGATGACATCGCAGGCCGCTTGGATAGCCCTCTTACCGGAGCCGGCGACGATGCTAGAGAGGATCCGGCAGAGACATCTCATGATCTTGGACCTGCACAGGAGTCTTATGCCGAGGCCGCTGACGCCCGTCTGAGACAAGCCGAAGCTCAGGCTGCAGAGGGTGGGTTGCGATCAGAACAACCTGCTTCGTCGGAGCAGCCTGTTCAGTCTCAACCTGCATCACAACATCGTGAGGAGGCCACGACACTGACCGGAGTCGATGGAGAGACAGGAAATCAGCTAGATTCGGGTGCCGCCATCGAGGATCCGAAGCAGGGTGACGGTCCCAATCAAGAAGATTTTGATGCTGTGGACGATGGGTTCGATACCAGCTTCATGAAGGAAATGAATGCGGAGTTGAATAGGAAAGACAGCCAGGCGGACTTCGATGCACCCGAACAAGAATCGAAGCCACGTGAAGATGACGCTTTGCAGGCCTCAAGCTCCGCTGAACAGGATGCCCCGGTATCGAGCAATGCAGCAAACGCAAGTGAAAGCAACACCCAGCCAGCGACTCAGCCGGACGTCGTGCAGCCATCAGTCACGCAGCCCGCGACTACATCAGCAGCAGTCGTTCATTCAGACAGCGGCCAGGCGCAGCAGCCGCCGGCCCAAAAACGACCAACGCTCAAGAGACCAGCTTCAAGGGAACCGAGCTCTGAAACAACCACGACTCGACCCTCAGCCCTCCCACTGGATGGTGCAGCTGCTCTTTCGTCCGGCCCAATCGATCGTGCTCCTCAGTCAGCCAGCACACTGGCGCATGATGAAGGACAGGTTTGGTCGCGCAACAGCAACAGAAGGTGGCAAGAGCGGAGTGAGAGTCCCGCCTCGCACGCGCTTCATGAGAGGCAGAGGGCTGGGGTTCAGCAAAGACGTGAGCATGAAGAGCGGCAACGAAAGCGGCAGCGGACTGAGAGTCCTGTCAGAACTGCACCGTCTGCTCAGGCTCTACCGCAGACGACTCAGGAGACTGAGATTCAGCGCCAGCCCGATGCCTCGCAGGGTGACATGCGTCCAGCTGCTCCCAGGCCTACAGAAGATGACTTCAGCGTCTTGTATCAGGATCAGACTGGCATGTCGCTGAATGACACTACTGTTCAAGAAGGCGAAGCTTCTGCCGTGGCCAGCAACCAGGCTGCATCAGGGCAGGGCATGTCAATGGAGGAGTTGCTGGAGAAAGAGAAGAAGCACTTGAGTCAGACTACTACAAAGCCGTCTAAGGAAGCTCGCGAGCGGGAGAAGAGGGAACGGGAGGGAACTCCTGAGGACGACCGCGATGAGAAGGAGCCGGACAGCGATGATCCGGCATTGGGTGAAGAATATGAGGATCGTGACTTCTACGAAGGTTAGAATACTCTCTTTTGTAGCGCGCGTAATGAATGTGTCTTCTAGCATCATCTGTGAAACTTTCCAGAACATTCACATTCACTTACGTCCCGAAAGCCCGGTAAGTTCGCTTAGCGCTCCCGTCCCGCGTCACAGCTTCCCTTCCCGCGGCCTCCCACTTCCCAAACTTGCGCCCTCGAAAGCATACTCCCGACATCACACACCCGCGCTTTTCGTCGCCCCGACCCACGAACACGAATCCCACATTTTCTCACCTGAACCGTCCTGTTCTCCTCGAAACGACACCGATCCGTGCCATTCGCCATGGCTCCGACCTCTCGACGGAATCCTCGAGTCGTCGAGAACACGGCCGCCTCGTCGAGATCTCGTCGCTTCACCCAGCGATATGTTCCCATCCCGGCGGATAAGCGGACGGCTGCGTATGAGAAGCCCACGCGGGTGAGGCGCGAGCCGGAGAGGTATGGCTTCGAGGGGGTCGCGGGGAAGAAGCCTGCGAGGGTTGTGAAGAGGAGGGCGAGAATCACTGCGAGAGCGCCTCGAACTGTTCAGAGAGGTGGACTGAGTGATCAGGATATGCCTGATGCGCCTGAGGAAGAGACGAGTGAAGAGGATGCCGCCAGGACTGACTCGAATGGCGAGCAAGCTCAGCAGGAGAAGGGGGATCGCGATGGAGATGCTCTCATGCCTGATCGCCCATCTGGTGAAGATGATGAGCAGCATGCTGTCTCCCAAGAAGAGGAAGAGCAGATGGAGGTCGCAGCAGACGAGTCGATGGCTCAGTCGCCAGGTGCTCCAGAGGAGATGGAAGGTGTCGAGGACCAGGGAGACGCTGGCAACAGAGCTCTTCCTGGGTCATACATCGACGAGGAGGACTACAACAGTCTGGCCGTAGATGAACTGCCCGCTCGAGTCCCATCAGGCCGCGAACTTGGACCCAGTCCCGAAAGCCAGGCTGCTCGACAGTCACACTCTCCCTCGCTCGGTGTCCAGGAGGACGATGAAGAAGACAAGCAGGAGGAGGAGCACGAGATCCCAAGCTTTACAGCTTTAGATGCACAGCACACTGCTACTAATACGGAGCCTGCGGCGGAAGACGACGAGTTGAATTGGGATCAATTGCAGGCAGACATCGACAGCATTGTGATACCTCCAGAAGTAGAGACCGATGCTCCCGGGCAAGAGGTACCTGCGCAAGATGAGGCCGCTGAAGACGAGGTCTCTAAAGACGAGGTCGCTGAAGACGAGGTCGCTGCTGACGGCGACGGACAGTATGATGACGAAGAAGAGTACGCTGATGAAAACGGAATCTCATCCAGCGAGGATGAGCTCGAGGACGAGACTGAAGTCAACAACTTCATCCTGGACATGCGGGCATTTCACAATGACGACTTCATGGATCGCAATTTGAATGTCCCACACCTCAATGTCCGCATCGACATATTCAAGCTGCGAGAGCTCGTCGAGAGCAAGGGCGACTTCGACATGTTCTCGGATCTGAACACCTGGTGGAGCATTGCTGTTGCCATGAGATACAAGTTGCATGAAGCCCACATGCAGAGGGAAGTCGCCTTCGAGCTCATGGAATTCTACATGAGTACCATCGAGCCCGTATCCCCGTGTGGTCGACGGCATGTATTCCAAGAGCGATTTCGGAACGCCTATGGAGATCTCTTTCACGCAAGTGATCGTTATGGCAAGGGCATCTTCTTCAGGAGCGAGGCTTTCCCCGACACCCAGCACAAGATCTCTCCCTGGCAGCTGTATGAGGTCATCCAATCCTACGGTGGTCTGGCCGAGATCCAGGAGAAACAGAACTGGGCACTGATCTCGGATGGCTTGCACATCCCACTCTCTGATCGCGCGGTAGCCCTGCCAAAGCTCCAGAATGCCGCTCGAGAGCTTCTTAAGCCTCTCGAGAATGGCAACGCCTCGAGGCAGGAAGCCAACAGAATTGCTCAGCAATACAGTATACTAGCGCCCGGGGTCGCCAGCTACCACGGAAAATCCTTGGACGAAGTGCAGGCTCAGGCTGTGAAAGCTTCGCATCCAAAGGTCGATCTTCTAGCATTGGAGGACCTCGTCTCTCGTCAACCAGCTTCCTTCAATCGCACCACGGACGTGGATACGTGGAATGAGATAGCAGACCAGCTTGGAGTACCTGCCGAGCTTCTCAACCGGGGCGAGAAGGTAAAGCGAGTGTGGCGACGCTTTCTTTTGACCACGCATACCCGAAACGAGGCAGCCGCTTTCTTCCAAAACGCAAAGACTTCAGGCGGAGAAGATTGGTACTACTACCAGGAAGGAGCATTCGCCACGAGTTACGAGAATGCCGGCTATGGCAAAATTGTCAATCCGATTGTTCTTGCCAGTGTCGTCAAAGATCTCGGAGGCCCTCTGGCTATCGCTGCGCGCGAAAACGAGAGGTATGGCTGGTCTTATGCCGTGAAGGAGATTTGGTGGGATGAGGACGAGCAAGACTGGGTCGATCGCGGCGGCGAGCTGGAAAACATGTGCAACGACCGCTTACTTCCGTTGCTCTTGGGCTACCGGGATGATGAGGCATTCAAGTACGGATTCACTTATCGCGACCCCGCGGCCGAAAAAGAGGTGGACTTTTTCGTGGACTTGAATGATATCCTAGGTGTTGATCCTGGCGAGCTGAGAAGCGAGGGGGTGGTCATCAGTGGCAGGCAAGTCTGCCCTTTCACCTTGATGAAGCTTGTTGAAGCGAGGCGCCCTGGGACATCCCTGGTCGACCAAGCTTTCTGGATACCACTGGTCTCGAAGTTGGGCTTGAAGCAGCAGCCACATCAGAGCGACGAAGATCGAACCCGAGAGCTGATGGAATACTACTTGAAGAACATCATGGAGCTGGAGCCGAAGCAGATGCAAGATCGAGAGTCCCACATCGCGAAGCGAAAGACGCTCCGCAACTTCAGGTCGGACTTCGACAAGTACATCTCGAGCTTCGGACTGGAGTTCAAGACGAAGCCGGATACGTGGCTACTGCGACGCCTGGTGGAAGAGCACGACAAGCTCGGACAGCCTTCCGGTGCAGACAAGTGGACCTGGATTGTGCGCTTCCATGAGCTTTCAAGTGGCGATGCCAAGATCGCCAAAGCAGGGCTGGAGAAGGCATACTTGCAGGTTCTGAAGATCGATGAGGTCAATCTTCCGGAAGACGATCAAAAGGAAGAAGTGGCTGACAATGCGACGAACGACGCTGTCGGGCCACTCTTGCCAACGACTGCTCGTACTCAGGCACCGGAGACTTCTGCTAGCACTCCAAAATCTACGAAGCGCAAGGAGAGAGACGTAAACGATGAGCAGGACGCTGAGGCACCAGCAGAGAAGCGTTTGCGGAGTGAGAACGACATCATCGGCCCTTCAGCAAAGACGCCTGATAGAATGTCTGCTTTGATGCCGCCGCCACCACCACCAGCGAGTGGATCGCCTGCGAACAGACCAAAGATGGCTCTGAAGCAGAAGCAGCGGGCACGGTCGGATATGACACGACCTGGCTCTCCTCCCCTTGATCTTGGACCGACTATGTCAGCCTCCTCGCCTCGTTCGAACGGGACCACTTCAACCCGACCGGTCTTTCCTCCAGTGCAAACGATGAGTCGATTGGGGACTTCCAACTCGCCATCTTTCAGTCCGCCGACGGCGCCATCGGCTTCATCGGTCAAGCCTTCGCATACACCAAGCAGCTTGTCGGCACCGGTGGCTTCAAAGTCGTCTTTCAAGCCGACTCGTCCGGCCGCTTCAACGTCTGCAGCGAGCACGGGGATGGCGACATCTGGCATGAGAGCATCGAACGGACATGACAATCCGGCGCCAGGAGGCCTGGGTTCCTTGCCAACTAGTCTCTTCCGATCCTCCAGGGGTCTCACCGGATCTCACGCCTCGATGAATGCTGCACTATCGTCCTTGAAGCCCCTGGGTGGCACTGGACTGACCACAACGAGAGCCAGTACGACCGTCATTGGGCAGCGTCCGCGAAGTACACAGTTGGGTCGCATCTCGACTCAAGCAACACAGCACCACACCGATGATCAAGCGCAAAACTCGTCGACGGTGTCAGCCACGAATGCGACTAGGGAGTTTGATACATCTCGTTTTGGTCTTCGTCCTTTTCGTCATGATGCCGAAGATGACGATGAGGATGATGAAGATGACGAGTAGCTTCGGCTTTCGTCAAAACAGGAACTCAGGTGGAAGAAAGAGAGAGAGAAAAGCGATCATAACAACCCAGAGGACGAGAGCAATACGAACATGCAATCCGTTATTAGCTCAACACAAGTCAAACATCGAGAAACCGTCGCCACGGCGTACCAGTACAAGAATGGAAGCTCCAAAAATCACGACAGCAACACGATCTCATAAACTCGCTTCGGCGATCTGAGTGTGTACCACGACATTGGAGCTTCCGCGGCATCTCAAACGCACCCTGGTACCGCCTGGCATTGGCTTTCATCTTTTCGAATTGGCGTACCGGTACAAGAATGGAAGTTAAGCTCATCAACTCGTATGCTCGCTCCGGCGACACGAGTGTTGGAGCTTCCGCGGCAAGGGTTACATCAACTCAGAAATGCGCTCCGGCGTGATGAGTACAGCCTATCTGCTACGCACCCAGGTACACCGCCGAAAATCCCTTTTTTGTTTTTTTTGTTTTGTTTTGATTCCCGGAATGGGATGAAATGCTTGGGGTCTGGAGTTTGGAGTTTGGAATTGACATTGGGATTGAACAAGGCGAACCGAGGTCTTCCTAGCATCGAAGGACTGTGCCAGTCCACGAATTCAGCGAGAGGATCCCTACATATTGGTACTCTCTCGCTGGGGTCTGGTGGCATGATTCCGTGTGCGATGGGTTGGAATGGCCTTCTATAGCTCTGACGAGAGGGTGCTTAAGCATTAGCACTGTCTCCCCGGAGCTTGGGGGCTTGAAGCTAATACCTTGTGCCCGATGGATTAGAAGGTCTCGGCTGGTTTGAGAGTTTGATTGAGGGACATGGAGGATCTGTGGAACTCATGGCTAGACAGCGGGAGGATGCTTAAGTATTAGAACTGTCCCGCTTGTCGATTAAGGCGCTGAGGGCATGGGTATTGTTTGTGCAGACCGGAAAGGTCTTGATTGTTTAGGGATTCTAGTACGAACGCAGATGTAATGAAAGGAAACTCTCATCATCGATCAAGACGATCTCACCTTCACTTCCTCATCCCGCCAGTCACTGCCATAACATCTCCTCTCCTGTAACTCAGACAGGCAACTTCGAAGATCTGCCTAAGCATCTCGATCCCTGGCTCAGGCTCCATGTATCGTTCCTCCCACATCTGATCCTACCTCCTTCACTCAAATTCCTCTAAGTCTCCCGCTCCAACTTCACATTCATATATCTCGGATCGACTCTTCACTTCATCAAATCAGAACAGCGCATGCTCGTGCAGCGCTTCCTTCACTTTGCACGTGGAGATGGTCTAGAGGTAACTATCAAACTTTCTTTCTTTCTGCGGCGGCAATGGCAAGGCGAGCGAGCGAGCGAGGGTTCGATTCCCACTTTTTTTTGCGCTTTCTTTTTGGATGTGAACTTTTCAACTTTACTTTTACCGTTCGAAGATGCCGGATGCATTGGGCCGATGTTGTTGGATATCGTTTCGGGTCTTTGATCATTGAGGTGTTGATGCTTTTGGCGCTGCGAGCTTCACTTTTGCTCCTTCCCTTCCGCAGCTCTTGGAGTCTGGACCACCAACGATATCGCCAAACCTTCCACCTCCATTATCCATCATCACCTCCATTGACACATCATCCGCCTATTTTCCACGATTGGAGCATCTCGCGCTTCAATATGCACATCGCTCCGCCTGGCATCTTCGAAGGATCTGAAGGATCTAGCTGCAGTGCGAACAAGCTTAAATTCTGACACTTCGACCTCAAAGCTCCACCGGCTTATCAACCAAACACCCCTGCGAGCGGCATTGGGGAGAATGACGAGACCTCCGGCGCCGTGCCCCGAGGAGAGGCATGAAAGAATGCCCCGGGATGAAAAAACATAAGAGGAGGCCGGACGCCCAGCAAAGGACACAATCAACAACAACTATCCGAAGTTCCACGAATACCAACAACAAAATGTCGCAAAACCAAGCCGCCTTCCTCGACGGCGCCGGCAAACCCCTCCGCATCGGCGACCTCTCCATGCCCGAGGCCGCGCCCGACCGTCTGATCATTCGCAACCACGCCGTTGCAATCAACCCTGTCGATTGGAAAGTCCAAGATTATGGGTTGGCGTTCAAGACGTTTCCGAATGTGTTGGGTACGGATATCGCTGGAGAGGTCGTAGAGGTTGGATCTGAGGTCAAGGGGTTTGAGGTTGGGGAGAGGGTGTTTGCGTATGTATTTCCTCATGCATGAGAGGGAGAAGATGAGTGCTAAGGAGAGAGCAGACATACGGTGAGCTTGTTGACCAGTGATCCACACGACGGCGGCTTCGCGCTGTATACATCCGTCATGCCGGCCGTAACGGCGAAGATCCCCGCGAATATTTCCTACAAAGAAGCGGCCGTACTACCGCTCGCAATCGACACCGCTGCCGTGGGACTCTACTCGCCAGAGAAGGATGGATACTTTGGCCTCCCGTACCCATCTCTCGAGCCAAAGGACATCAACAAGACAATGATCGTTTGGGGAGGTTCTTCTTCCGTGGGCATTACGACGATACAGTTGGCGACTGCGAGTGGGGTTAAAGTCATTGCGGTGGCGAGTGAGAGAAACTTTGAGTTGTGTAGGGAGGCGGGTGCTGTTGAGGTATGACCTCCAATTCAACCCGAAGATCTGTACTGACAGGACTACGACAGGTCCTCGACTACACCTCCTCCACAATCATTCCCTCCCTCCTCACCACCCTCTCTACCATCGGCGGTACTTTCATCGGCATCTACGACGCCATCTCCTCCCCCTCCACCTCCTATCCACACTGCCTCTCCCTCCTCTCGCAGCTCGGTGGCGGAACCATGACAACCGTACTTCCACCGCCCGAGAACGTTCCCGCGAACGTCAAAGTCGGGAGTATCCAGGGTTTTGGAAACGTCACGCATCCTGTGTGGAGGGAGTATTTGACGAAGGCGCTGGAGATGGGGAAGTTGAGGTGTTTGCCGGAGGCGATGGTGGTTGGGCGGCGATTGGAGTCTGTGCAGGAGGCGATGGAGAGGAATAAGAAGGGGGTTAGTGGAGCGAAGGTTGTTGTTGAGTTGTAGACGTCGCTTTTTGAACGAGTCAATGGCGATGTGTGCAGGAAGTCATGACGAAGTGTTTAACGGTTCTCATTTTGAGCATGCTGGACAATGTATGTCTCTTGACTTTGGGGTTTGGGCAGTAAGCCTGGTCGATTGGATCACTCGCTACCAACACAATTGAAACTGAAGGCTTGATTTCGAAGAACCCGTCAGCCTGAACTTTCAACACCATTGCGTGCGAGAGCTACGCCTGTTTATCCCGTTCACGATGAAGAATGCTGGGACCGGAGTGGCCATTATGTCGTCTCTTCCGTCTCCCGAAGTCGGACCCTACCTTGCTGCAGGATACCGATGCTTCTCAGTGAGTGCATTCCCTCAGAATCCAAGCGGGCAGAAAGAACGGTCAGTGATCAGGACAGCAGGGTGACAAGATCCATATGCTTTCGTGAAAGCGTAGCAGAGCATGAATGGTCAATCTGGCAATACAACCAAGTGGATTCACATTGCGAATGCCTTCATCCTATCTAACCAGTCTTCAAACCTTCAGTTTGTTCCTCGTCTGCTGTCGGACCATGAAGAGCTCCCCAAATCCCGACTGTATCTCAATACGCCAACGCTCAACGCTCCAGCAAATCCAATCCCACTCTTCAAACAGCCTTCTCATTTTTCACAACATCCTCATAAGGCGGCGGCAGATCTTCCTCCCTGAACGGCTTCCCCTCAATCGCATTGAGCGTCTGATACAACATGTCGCAAGTCCCAGCTGGAGGTTTCACACTCCCACTCAGAATCTCCGCATGTCTTATCCCCTCCTCTCCATAGAACCTCGGGTTCTCATTCGTCCTTTCTATGAAGACAGCTCCATTAATATGAGCGCCCAGGTACAACCCCCGGTTCTTGGTATACGTCCAAACAGGACTGATCTTCTTGCTGACTGCCAGATCACCCACCTGGCCAGCGCCGAGAGGCCCAACAGTGGCAGCGACTTCGCCTCCAATCGTCCCGCGGACCCGCGTGAAACCTTCCATGCCTTCTTCGGTATTGATGACAGCGACGCAGTCGTACACATCCAACCCTGCCACGAGCCCGCCGGTGAGGTTCGCCATGTGGATACCTGACGGCGCGGACCAGGAGCCGTCGGGGAGGTGGCGGAGGAGGATTCCGCAGCCGTTTCCACCGCCTATGTGCAGGCCGAAGCGCATGCAGGTGAAGATTGCGAGGCCTTTGCAGTTTTGGATAGCTTTGGCGGGGATTTTGCGGAGGGCTTTGCGGTCTTTTCCGTGGACGCCCTTTTTCTTGGGGTTGGAGGATGTGGAGGAGGTTTGGCTGGCGGTGTCGGATTCGGGCTCGGGGGCCATGAAGCCGTCGATGCAGAAGCTGCGGAGGATGCGGGCGGCCTAGATGAGGTAAGTTAGTATAGGAGCGGGATGTCTGCGATATCGTCGGCATACCTTAACAACTTCCAAATCCAGCTCTTGCGGGTTGAACGCTTCGCAGCCAAACCTATCGGCAGCTTTGTTGAGAGGTTTGCTGAGCTTGTTCATTACCCGATTGAACTTCTGGCTCTTCGAATTCTTCTTCCCATCTTCTGGTGGTGGAGGCGGTTGTTGGTTGCCGACATGGCTAGCTGGATCTTGGTAGAGATTGTCCATGCTGCTGGGCCTATCCGAGAGATACGCCGTGGGCATGGTGGGAGGCTGTTGATCCCAGCCGAGATGTCCAGTTGGTTGCTGGTACATGTTGTTCGCATTGTTCGATCCATTCGTGGGATACGCAGTTGCCATCGTCGCTGTCGTTCTCGAAAAGGCTCAAACAATGCTGACGCCCAGGAGTTAGGCATCCCAGCGCCCACCATCTTATATCACCCATCCTCGTCCCCTGCTCGCTCGCTGACCAAAGATAAACAACCATCCTCGCATTCTCGTTCACCAATCCGTTCTCGGCCAGCTATCCTCGGAGGCTCGGCGTTGCTTCGTGTGGATTGCGAGGCGCAGTCGATGGATTCGGCAAGCGGAACGAGATATGCTGTGGGCTCCGCGTACAGCGTATTCGCTGCGCATGAGGTCATCGTCCTTGAATCTGCGGCTGAATAAGAAGACAACATAGGTAGCAGCATTATCAGCGAACTGGAGGGTTGGAATGTGTTGGGCTGTGCAATGGAGAGATTCCGGGAGTCGGTGCGTGGAAGGCGCGGATGCCGATGTCGACGAGGACTTGCGGGATGGAAGTCAATGTTGGTTTGAGATCCGCGATGGGTGGGATACATAATCTTCATAATCTTGAAGGGGTCTTTCTGTGCTATCTTCTTCGTTCTTGATGACGGGAGAATGCATTTCAAAGTCGGTGGCGACGTCATTGATCGTTGCTCAGTCAGCAAGCCAGCTGAATCTCACTCCGACCACGATCGCAAATCCTCCATCTTCCTCCATCAAACCTCCCATCAAATCCATCGACTCGCTGCTCACGAACATCGTCATTGGCTTCTCTCGTACCAGTAGAATCGTTGTGGATTCCCCGAATGCAAGATGTTGGCGTCCGCTGGTCGCAGAATGCGCCGGAACACCAGTGTCTTTCCTCCTCCGCAATCTTCCACCATCGGAACTGCCATCTTTCCCATCGACTCGGCGTCCACAATTACTGCCATTGGATTCGAAACTCGACATGGATTCCGCGAACGCAAACCGGCGGCTTCTCCCTGTGACGTGATGCGGCCTTCCGATCCTGAGACAAACCCGTCCCTGCGGGATGTTTGTCGAGCGACAGAGGATGTCTCTACTGCATACATCCAGCACAAAGCGAAGGTGCACGGAGAGAAAGACAGATGATGCGAGTTGCAAGACTACTATGCGCAAGTCGCATTGCCGAGAGGCTCATCCTGCGCATCAAACCTGTCCAGTTCAAAGAAGTCTTTCCCGGACGACGACATCATGCATACTGCGACTTCCCGGGACCTTTGGTGAGTTTGATACCGCTGTTTGACTTACAACGAGCCTGCGAACAGGCTGCATGTGCATGCTCTCACGCACACTGGCAACCCGCATCTCCAATCTACCACCTCGCAAACTGTCTCGCACAGCAATGCTATCAAAGACGACCTTGCCATGGCCGCAAGATATATACTGGACTTCAACATCACCAGTGTTGGTCTTTGGAATCACAACTCCCCTTCCCTCTCTCGTCTCCCCCAAACACTCTTTCGCCCTCCCACGTTTCTCCTCCCGTTTACGGTGTCCTCAGAAAGATCTCACACTCCTCAGAAACATACCAGAAGTCGAAAAGACACATTCTTCTCAGCCCAGCCCAGCCAACCGCGGGCAGTTTTGCAAATACAATTCATCATGGCCAAGAAAAAGCACAATCAAAAGAGCGGCAAAGGCTCAGACCCAACGCCTAGACCCACAGCCAAGTCCAATCCCAAGACAGATGAAATCCACCCCCTCTGCCTACGATGTCCCAATCCACACGAGTATGAGAGGCATGATCCAGCGACACACAAGTGGAAGGATTGTGTTCACAAGTATTCGAAAGAAGAATATCAGGACAAACTCTGGTGGGGTTTCGAACGAACTGGATGGAAAGGCCAGTTTCCGACCGAGTATCACGAGTGCAAGAAGCTTCTGGACGGAGTTCAGAAAAGCAACGACGTTGCAGTCTCCAAGGAGAGGTTTTGGGACGATGCAATCGATGAAACCAAAAAGGCCAGGCAGCTTGCAAAGTTTCAAGGATCGAAAATCTCTGTCGACCTCCTGGAGCATGCATTTGACAAGGTGTTCGAAGTGGAGGAAGCTGAAGCGTCCGCAAAGGCTGCAGAAGACGCAAAGAAGCGTGCAAAAGATGAAGAAGACGCTCGGGCTCAGGCAGAGGCAGAGGCAGCCGACCAAGCTAAAGTCGAAGCAGAGAGGCAAGCAGAAGAGCAGACGAGAGCTCACGAGGAGTTCGAGGTCAGAGATGCAGTTCGAAAGAGATTCCAGGCCACTCGCTTCGCCGACCAAGGCCAAGGTGTTCATTCAGCCAACACGACCGCCCAGCGAGCAAGCACACTGCAAGAATCTCATCGCCAGCAAGCCATCGTTGCTCATGAGCCTAGTCAGGTACCAGAAGACGATGCTGAGGACTCAGACTCACCTCCCACTACTCTCATCGGCCAGACTGCAACCTTCCAACAGCCTCGAGGAGTTCCAAACACTGGTTTCCCACTACGAGTCAATTTGGCAACCCCCGACGACAGCCACACAGTTCTCACCAATCACTTCAAAGTACGCATTCCTGCAGGCAAGGCGCTCTTCGAATATCGCGTGGAGAACATTCCGGCCAAGGCGACTAGGGCCATGAAGCGAATGATGATTCTTGACATGATCGAGCATGAGCCCTTTCTTTGGAGTAAGCGCGACCACATTGCCACCGACTATCAGGCGAAGATCATCTCGGACGAGCCTCTCTTCAACGATGTTCAAGAAATCACCGTCAACAACTACATGCCCGGCACACGAGAAGCCCCGCAGCCACACAAGCTTCAGCTGCACTTCATCGCCTGCCATGAATTGGACGACCTCCGTGACTATGCCCTCGGCAGAAACATCAATTACACCGAGCGTGGTGCAACTGATGCACTCAACATCATTCTCTCGAAGGTGGTCACTGATGGTACGAACGACACATTTCAGGCAGGCAGCAACCGCTTCTACTTTCGTCGAGGTTGGAAAGATCTGAAGGACTCTGGTCTCATTGGCACCCGCGGTTACTTCTCATCTGTGAAGCCGGTCATGGATGGTCTTCTTCTCAACGTCAATACCGTCACCAGCCCATTCTACAGAGGCCAGGATCTCGCGGACTACCTGCAGCTCAGGAACTTCAAGAACGACAAGAATGCAGCCGAGAGACATCTTGCCGGGCTCAGAGTCCACGTCAACTTCAACCGGCAGCCGGAGCCTGGCGACACAAGTGGCACCATCAACAGCGTCAGCCGTCGTACCAAGACCCTGGCAGCCATTGGAGATCGTCCCCAAGTTCAGCGCTTTCCCGTGGACACAAAAATGCCCACGGTTTGGGATCATCTCAGCAACAAGTATCCCAATAACTGCAGCAACACGGCGAAGCAGCTTTTCACTGGCAATGTGGGCAAGAGAGATAGCGCAAACGGCCAAGGCAGCAAGTACTACTTGGCGACACAGCTCACCGTCCTGTCCGGCCAGCCATTCAGAGGCGGTTCATCTACCGATGCCATCAGAACCATGATCGACATCGCCCGTCGATCGCCAGCTAGCAACTACAATCTGATCATGAACGAGGGTATGGCCTCTCTCCGTCTCAGGAGTCCAGCTCCACAGTCTCTGCTTGGGCGACTTCAGCTCACAGTCGACCAGGACATGTGCAGTGTTCCAGCTCGCAAGATCAACGCACCCAGCATTTTGTACAGCCACGGCAAAACTTTCCCGACTTCGGGCTTCTGGGATCTCAAGAGGAGCAAGGTCAAGATCCAGTTCATGAGCACGCTCAATGGATTCTCTTCTCAGCCGGACACGAAAGTTCGAGTTCAGTTCTTCTATCCTCAAGGCCAAGAAGCATATCCCCAGTACTTCGACGGCTATGTTGCCAATTTCCAAGTTCAGTGGAAGGAGTACGGCTTGCCGAGTCTGGCTCCTGCCACTGCCGAGAAATTCATTGCGATTCGCAGCTGGAGTGAGAACGTCCTCAAGCAAACGATTGCCAAAGCCAAATGCGATCTGGCCGTGGTGATCTTCCCGAGCCAAAGCCAGACTCTTCGCGACAACTATGCAACCTTCCGAATCATGGCAGACCAGCTCGAAGGTGTCTCATCCATCTGCCTCAATGAGGAGAAGATGATCAAGTCCAACAAGAACCACTTCAAGGCCGGAAAGCCAATACAAGATGATACCCTCGCCGATTACATGCGGAACATCATGATGAAGCTCAACCTTCGGTCCGGCAACACAAATCATACCGTCCAAAGTGTCGACGTCGACCTCATCCGTGGCCAGGACAACAGGTGCAACACCATGATCCTGGGAGCTGATGTCACCCATCCCGGCGCTGGTAGCGTTCCTCACGCCCCATCGCTTGCTGCTGTCGTCGCCAGCGTCGATAACAACTTCGGGCAGTGCCCAGGATCTATGCGACTCAATCCAGCACGCCAAGAGTACATCGCCGACATGAAAGACATGGCCAGGGAGCGTCTGATGCAGTGGTACGAGAAGAACAACACCCTGCCTGAGAACATTCTCTTCTACCGCGATGGCGTTGGCGACAGCTACCTCGTCGAAATTCGCGACAGGGAAGTCGTGAACATCGCTGCAGCCTGGGAAGCTCTTCGTCAACACAAATGCCCTCAACTCAAAGCAAACTCCCTCAAAATCACCGCCATCGTCGTTACCAAACGCCATCACACTCGCCTCTATCCCACCGACTTGAACGGAAACTGCAAAGCTGGCACAGTCGTCGACTCGGGCATCACGCACTCCTACTACCAAGACTTCTACTTGCTCTCCCACCTCCTCACCAAAGGCACAGCCAAGCCGTCCCACTACATCGTCATTCAAAACGACATGGGCCTCGAAGCCCAGCAACTCCAAGACATCACCTACCATCTCTGCTACACCTATGGCCGATCCACTAACGCTGTCTCCTACGCTCCTGCGGCGTATTACGCTGATCGACTCTGCGAGCGTGGGAGACTGTACCTCAAGCATTTCTATGAGAAGGGTTCGACGATCAAGGCGATGATCAAGGAGAGGGATTGGAGCAAGCGCGAGGCGGAGGAGGCGGTCATGAACGAGGCGATGAAGGCTTTCTATCGCAACGGGAAGACGAGTGGAAACCCTTGGCATGAGAATTTGGAGGGGAAGATGTTTTGGATGTGAGTTCGTCTCACCTCCTACATCTCGATCTCCTGCTTGCACATTTGGAGTTCTTGAGGCTCCGTCCTGTCTCTACCGACGACCGTCACCACGACGACTGCGCTTTTCGATTTGTTGGCGTACCAGATCATGCTGGCTGCCATTCTGCGATTTGCTGCGTTCTGTACTGATACTGCACATATGCGTTTGATGTAGGCGTCCCAGGTCATGCTGGCTGCCTTTTTGCGTTTGGTTTTGGCGTACCAGGTTGTGCTGGCTGCCATTTTGGTTGGGTGTAGAGTAGACGACCAGGAATTTGAGGATTCAAGAATGCTTTTTAAGAGTGTGCCTTTTCCTCTCGCGAGGGAATCAAATGGCACTGATATCAACTCACAAGCTCTCGTTGCTCCATAGTTGAATGACGTTCCTTCTGCGTATGTGAAGTTCCTTCCACCTCGACGCTGAAAGCTCCGGCCGAAACACTCTCCATTTGCTCCACCTCTCATTTCGTGACTCAACATCCAAAAGCAGCACACATTTGTGACTGGACTTCACCGATCGCAGTTGACCTTCCCCATTCGAAAAATGCAAGACTTCTGTCCAGCATGCCTACGCATATCGAGACTATTGACCTCAGCTCTGTCGCATATCGTGCAGCATCCGCGTACAGATCGAGCGATTGAGTCACACACATCCCGAAGCGGTCGAAGGATTCGGCCGCCACCTCCAATTCAAAACACATCTTCCATCTCCCAATTCTCAACATCACCATCATCAACACCATGACCATGCTCAATATGTCCGAAGAAAACGCAATCAATTTGCCGGGAGAGCAGCAAACTCGCCTTCACGGAATCGCGGACCTCATGCTGGAAATTTACACCACCCTCGCCAAAATGCAAGGCATCCAATCGCAAGGCATCATTCGTGGACCGCACGATATCAGCGCCATCCTCCCAGAGTACAAAAAGTTCAATCTCGATCCGGCGGTTATTTATTTGTACACCATCCTTCCGTACGTCGATGTCGACCTCGCCGGCGTGCTTCACCACAGCGGGGACTTCTTCCAACGCAGTGCTTTCTTCAACCAGCTGGATCCAGAGCATGTCGCACGCTACAGAGAGCCACCGACACCATCCGAGAGTGAGACTGAGAGCAAGGGGTATACGCTGCTACCGTGGCAAACGCCGCTTGCGTTGGGCGCGGGACAATGGTCATCGGCTCTGATCTATGATGCCAGAGAGCATAGGATTTGGGTTGTGAATAAGAAAAGAGGGGAGTCTACGGATCCGGAGATCACTGGAAAGATGATGCAGGAGATCAGGGCGGGAGGGGATGTTGAGGACGCTGAGGGCTTCATTGTGGTGCAGCAGCCGTCTGCTCGGGAACGCCGAGAGGCGGAGGGCGTCGAGAACCCGGATAGTCTGGAACATATCCCGAGTCGCGATGCGAGTGAGGCTCTACGAGATGTCAAACGTTATTACTTGGAGCTCAAAGCGATCCCCGGACAAGGACATGACAGCTTTTGGATGCCCGGCGATGTTGTCAAGCAGCTTTACGCCAAACATGGCTGGCCGGACAATTTCGATGGCGATGCTTTCAATCTTGACTGGGCTCGGACGTACTGTGCTAGTCACGCACAGCACCACTCGACCGAGCCCTTGCGATATTTGAGGGGTGCTGAATCGCAAGTGACTTATTGGGACGAGAAGATCGCACCGGCGGAGAAAGCAATCGAGGAAGCTGGGAATGTCGACCAGGAATGGACGGCAAGGTTCGAACTTTGGAAGGCCAAGACCAAGAAAGGGGAGAGCATTGAAAGAGTGGACAGGCAGAAGAAGGAGGCAGAACGTTTGTGTCCAGACGGAGTCTGCCAGAAAGAAGAACACCTGCCCTTGTGGGAGTACGTAGCCATCAAAGAGGAGCTACGAGTTCTGCACGAATGCGCCAGACTCCTACCAGACCGGCTTGAGAGGTTCGAGGAGAACCCAGAAGTCACCCGCATCAACCTCCTCAGCCACGAACACGACAAACGCCGAATCGTCATCTACGAAAAAGCCCTCGCCGCATGCCAAGCCGACCGCGATCGCATCTGTCCTGGACGAGAGTTCGAAGAAGCGACTGGTTTTGACTACTATGGCCCGCATCCGCTCCATCATCTCCGGAATTATCAACAGAGACGGGCGGACTTCCTACCGTATGTGGAGAGTTTGAAGGAGTTTGCGGCGACTGTTCCCGACGACGCAGCAGAGGCGAGGGAGGTTGTTGGAAAGGAGTTGAAGCATGCGGAGTTTGCGATCGAGGACAGTGAGACGAGGATCAAATTTTGGGAGAAGAGGATGAAGGTCTGGAAACCGGGGGAGGATATCTTTGGGCGGAAGTGACGAAGGCTTCGACCGCCGTGGAAGGGTGAGGAAGGGGTTGAATTGCTGTCGGCACGCAGACGCTCTACCAACATGTCAGTCCGGGAAGATTGTCGGAACACTCAATCTCTGGACGAAAGCATCCCGACAGTTGGCAATGACTGCAACCCGGCAGGAGACATTCTCCACCGCCCATGATGGGTGGTGGTCTCGCTCATCAAGTTCCTCAGCGATACTCCGACGGATAAGAACGTTACAAGCGACGATTGAGTGCATCTGCACAGAAAGGCATCGACGGAGGGAAATGCAAATACGGACCCGAAATTCGAACATGTCACGGCCGAAAGGTTTCCAGATTGAGAGCCAAGGATTCGGCATTACAGGCCTCCGGCTCCTTGCCGAAACCACCATTCGAGGGTTCGCAATTCATACCGTATTCTCATTCGAAGACGATGACATTTCGGCGTTCCGTACACCTGAACAGGAAACGCTCGGCATTTGTGCAAGTACACGAACGAAGCGGCTGAAATGGGAGCTTGCTTACCGATTGCAGACGGCTTCAGGGACCGCGTCAGAAAGATTATGAAAGCTGTGTCAGAAAATGACTTTGCGGCTGTCAGAAATTCGGTACAAAGACGTACATCGCCGCACGTTTGCTGGCGCTACATTTCCGTTCGACATTTCCATCTCAACACTCCTTACGACGAATTGCAACGATGGCGGGCCAGGACACCACGGATAATCGTTACACCAAAGAGCATGCATCACCCAATGGTCCGGGTGATGCTCGTCCTACCGCGTACCGGATCTTGAAGGACAACAAGCGCATCGGCGACCTCTCCGACAAGACCTTCCTCATCACCGGCGGCAGCGATGGACTTGGAACTGAGACCGTCCGTCAACTTGCGAAGTCTGGAGCGAAGGTGTGGTTCACCGCCAGGAACCCAGAGAAGGCGAAGAAGGTCAAAGAGCAATTGCTTGAAGAGGGCAAGTCCGATTCTGAGCTCAAGAATGCTCGGATCGACTTTGTCATCGTCGACAACATGAGTCTGGAGAGCGTCAAAGCTGGTGCGGAGGATTTTATGAAGAAGAGCGATCAGTTGAATGTGTTGATCTGCAATGCTGGTATCGTCAACCTCATTAAAATGTCCTTACTCGATACACAACACTAACAATCTCCCAGGAATCGCTCAAGTCCCCTACCGCCTCACCACCTCCGGCCACGAATCAACCTTCGCAACAAACCACCTCGCGCACTTTTCCCTCTTCCACCACCTCAAAGCCCTCCTCCTGAAGTCCTCCACACCAACCTTCCACTCCCGCGTAATCACAGTCTCGAGCACAGCCCACTGCTTTTCCACCGTCCAAGTAGGAAACTACAACCTGGCCGACCCAATCACCGGAGTTGTAGACCCGATCTGCGACCTGCCCAAATCGGATGAAGATGTCGGACATTATAACCCTCTGATTGCGTATGGACAGAGCAAGACGGCGAATATCTGGATGACGAATGAGATTGAGCGGCGGTATGGAGAGCAGGGGCTGCATGGTCTTGCGCTGCATCCAGGTAACATCCTCACCGGTGGGTGGAGTTCCATGGATCCTCGTGTAGCGGAGAAGTTGGGGCCGTTAGTCGAACTCGATGAGTTCAAGAAAGTCTTCAAGAGTGTGGAGCAGGGTGCCGCGACGCAGGTCCTTGCTGCCGTTGGACGGGATTTTGAGGGGAAGGGCGGTTTGTATTTGGATGATTGTGGGGTTGCGGAACGTATTGCGGATGATGCGCAGGCGGGGTTGAGCGGGTATAAAAGTTGGGCTTTTGATATGGAGGGGGCGGAGAGGTTGTGGGTGGATTCGTTGGGGATGGTGGGGATTAAGGAGTGAGTATGGTAGTCAGAGGTCAGAGGAGAGATGGTTGGTATGGATCTGCGCTGTAACAGTGACTCGGCTAATAGACGAAACTCGCTCGATCATATGTATTTGCACAAATGTGGTCGTCCCATTCCAATGACGAGTTAGCAACGTTCTCTCTCGCCGCATACGTCAAGCCGGTAGAGGATTAGGTGATACACTACCAATCTAGCAAAGGGCACCGAAAGAAGGTCTTCTGACTAGCAACATCATTGCTATCAGCACCAACTCTAGCAATCCTGGGCAATGTAGCCATTGTTGCCAGTAAGCCCGCAGCCTGCTGGCCTCGCCGTCTTGCGCCCTTTGCACCGCGATCGCCTACTTGAGTCTATCTCTATTGCTTCTAGCAGTCTTGTCCACCAGTACGGGCTCAGCGTTGCTATTGGCAGACGTATCTGGTAGAGGAAGGTGTCAGATCCAACAGGCGATGGAAAATCGAATGTTCAAAAGGGACAGTTTCGAAACAGAACGTCCTTGCCCTTATTCTTGCAAGGTTGGAGTGATGTGTCGTGACAACGAGAGGGGCCG